>CM031983.1:12578362-12952888 GCA_018804465.1 Populus tomentosa | reverse complement strand
GATTAAAACAGCTCCACAAGCATGGTTTAGTCGAATTGAGGGACACTTTATCAATGAGGGATTTCAGAAGTGTGATAGTGAGCAACACTTTTCACAAAGAAGAATGCAGCAGGAAAAATCATCATTGTAAGTATTTATGTTGATGATTTGATTTTTACTAGTGATGATAAAATATGATGTGCGATTTCAAAATTCAATGATGAGAGAGTTTGATATAACTGATTTGGGGAGCATGAGATTTTTTCTTGGAAAGAAGTGCTTCAACAAGCAGATGGTATTTTTATATATCAAAGAAATTATGCTCTTGAAATCTTAAAGAGATTTGGAATGCTTGAAAGTAATGAAGTGAGCAGTCCAATTATCCCAGGTTTTAAGATCAATAAAGATGAAAATGGTACTACTATAGATGAGACATATTTTAAACAAATTGTGGGAAGTTTGATGTATCTCACTGCCACAAGACCGGATATGATGTTTGCCATAAGTCTTATAAGCAGATTCATGTCAAGACCAACTGAGTTGCATTTACAGGCTACAAAGCGAGTTCTTCGGTACTTAAAAGGAACGGTAAATTATGGTATTTACTACAGAAAAGTTGGAGATGATGGACTTTCTGCTTTCACTGATAGTGATTATGCAGGAGATATGGAAGATCGGAAGAGCACAAGTGGTTATATGTTTTTTATTAAGTTCAGGTGCTGTAACGTGGAGTTCAAAGAAACAGCCTATTGTCACATTGTCCACTACAAAAGCAGAATTTATAGCAGTTGCAGTTATGCGTGTCAAGCCATATGGATGAAAAGAGTACTGAAGGAGTTTGAATACAATAATGAGACTTGTACTTTGATCAGATGTGATAACAATTCAACCATCAAGTTGTCCAAGAATCCTGTGATGCATGGTCGAAGTAAACATATCGATGTGAGGTATCATTTTCTATGGAATCTCACGAAGGAAGGTTTCGATGCTTTAATTCATTGTGGGAGCAAGGATCAGGTAGCAGACATAATGACCAAACCATTAAGGCCGATGTTTTTCAAAGACTTCAAAGGATGATGGGTGTTTGTGATGCTGATAGTATAAACTAACTGTTGAATGACAGTAAGTTTAAGGGAGGGATTTGATAAGAATTATTCTTTGTTCTGCAAATAAAGTTCCTATTTACTAGAAGACTTTTTCTTATTTCCATTGTACACGTTACCACTTCTAGTAGCATAGATAATGAGCTGAATTTGTGGTCTTTCGGTTATCTTTGTAAGGCTATTTAATAGCCAACATTCTATTCAATTTATTATTAATTCCAGTTTTGCTTGGCATATTGCAATAGTTGCCGTGTAGTTAACAGAGTAAAACTTTGATAGCACAATGTAGCTGGGTAGCTTGCATTTAACTTATGAGAGTTATGTTTATATATATAAAGAAAAATACTAAGCTTCTTTACTATATCATAAATATAATATTTAATAACTACTAATGTTTTCTTTTTATAATGTCTTTAAACTCTATTGTATTGGAAAGTATTTTTGTTTAAGATCATGATATATAGTTATATTGTTTTGGTAATAATAATATATTATATTTTTATAAATAATAAATAATCTGAAATTATAGTAACACCAGTCTCATTGCTTTGGTCATTAATTAGTATGGACTCTAATATACAATTTTGATGAATTTAAATATTTAAATTTAAAGTCAAAATTCACAATTAATACACACTTCAATTGTGCAATAGAGAAATGGATTACAAACAAAAGCGTATTTTAAGAAGTGTGGCAAATTGATATTTCGTGGCGCCAAAATACATGTCATTCAATCACGTGGATACTTGACAAAAGCAGTGAATATTTTATGGTTATTTTTAAAATATAATAAAAGTTGTTTTTTAAAATGTTTTTTTAATGTTTTAAAATAATATATATATATTTATTTTTAAAATTTAGTTTTAACAATAGCACATTAAAATAATTTTAAAAAATAATAAATAATTTAAAACTAAAAATAAATAAAGAATTTTAAGTTGCATTGAATTGAGTTAAAAATTAAAGATAAAACTTATTATTAAAAAACTTATGCATGTGTTAAGAGAATGATAAATATTAAAGAAAAATATTATATCACTCGATAATATCATTGGTCGGGTTTATATATATATATATATATATATATATATATATAGTAATGATTAATGATATAATTCTAAATTCTTAAATACATCTACTATTAATATTTTAAATATAATTTAGAAAAATAAGTTTATCCCAGTATATGAGATTGTTTGCATTAATTTACGAGAATGTGATTTATAAAAAATAAAATAAAATTTGACGACACCTGAATATTTGTGGAACCAAAAGAATGGATACCACAGCAGCGTATAGCCAAGCTGAAAGAAGAAGTGAAGAATTGCTTGCGTGGATGGGCAACTCTCTTGCCCAATTATATTGAAGGCATTTTATTCATGCTGTCCATCTTATCAACTTTCCTTGAGAAAAATAAAATCATTTTTCATTATTTCCAGTTATTTAAAATTTGCTAGACTTACACTTTTTTATTTATAAATTCACATATCAGTCTGCATGGTATTTGTATGTAAATTATTTTTTATAATTAAATAAATGAGAACTAGAAAATAAATAAAAAATCATAATATTGGGAATATAAAATGGTAAATATTGAAAATGGCAATGTAAAGTGTAAACAAGGGGCAATCAAATCTTTTTTTTTTTTTTAAAGTAGAAATATCAAAAGCAGTGGTCACGGTCCCACGGACCCCACGCTTCCCTCCTCCTATCTCGAGCTTTGAAGAAACGTGGACGCACAAGAAATGGCCACGCAATCAATGATGTGATGAAATTGCCATATCGTTCGCATGGTCTGCAATGCACTGAATCACTGGAAGGATCTTAAACGCTCGCTGCTCTCTCTTTGCCTCCAAAAAAATTTCCTTACAAAAGCAGAGTCTGAAGTCTCTCCTCCTTTCCTTTAATTCAGTTAATTCCAGGTAATTTCATCTTTGCATCTCTTCGTTTTCGAATCTGTTTGAGAAAATTGGAAATGTGCTCAACTGTTTGCATATAAATGATGAATCTAATTTTGAATTCTACTGCTTTAGCTTAAAGCAATCTCTTTCCGTCTTAATTTTTTGATTTTTCACTTACATTTAGGGTTTATTAGAATCCTTGAAGGTTAATAAGAGGTTCAAATTTGAAGGAATAATAGTAAGAGTATGAGTAATAGCAGCATTTGGCATCATAAATTATTCCACTGCCAGAGTTTGCTTCGTCCAGCGAGTTTAGAGCATCAAAGCAAGCTCGATTCTTCTGGAATTTTTGCAAAATATTTTTTAAAGCTGCTCGTAGGTCGTCCAGATTTTATGGAAACGATTTGAAACTGAGGAGATCAGAATCAGGCATCGGAGGATCACGCCGTTCTGTTATTTTCACTCCGGGAGCTGTCTTAGCCATGCAGCCCTCTTCTGAGGTAATCTCTTTTAATAATAATAAAACTTAACAGCTATTTTGCATTTCTAAATTCAAATTGATTTCGCGTAGGATGAATCTTATGTTATGCACATTAGTTTTTGGTCCTCCGAGTATTGGGAGGTTTTAACAAACCCTTTCCGTGCAGCAGCTTGCAGGAAAATTCAACCTTGATGGAAATATTGAAATGCAGGTATTTATAGTCAACCATGTATGACTGGAGCCAAGTTATGGTATTTTTGTTGGTTACTGTAGATGTGATACAGATTCCTTTCTTCTAACTGAGCAGGTTTTTGTCAGCAATTCCTCGGCTGCATCCATCGCACAAATAAATATTCAAGTCACTTATAGTAGCGATTCATTGCTCCTACACTGGGGTGCAATACGTGATAGAAAGGAGTGAGTCCTGTGTACCCGCACTAGGCTATATTTGGGCTATGCTTTGTTTTCAATTCGGTTTATGTCATTGTAGTTTCAGATATCTTTCTTTCTTTTGTTGGTTTCTAATGTGTCAGAAAGTGGGTGCTTCCTTCTCGTCAACCAAATGGAACCAAAAATTATAAGAACAGAGCCCTCAGATCTCCTTTATAAAGGTAAGAATGAAAAAGAAAAAAACGAGATTCTTTGCCTTTCATTTGGCCAAAAAAGTTTTGCTGATCTAAATGGTTAATTTTAGCTTTTTTATATTTTTTTTTCCTAGTCTGGTTCCAATTCTTACATCAGCATAGCGATTGATGATCCTGCAACGCAAGCTATAGAGTTTCTTGTAGTTGATGAAGCAAAGAATAAGTGGTGAGCTTCTATAATATTGCTTTTTCTAGCTCCTTGTGTGTTTA
Organism: Populus tomentosa; assembly: GCA_018804465.1. Taxonomy (NCBI): domain Eukaryota; kingdom Viridiplantae; phylum Streptophyta; class Magnoliopsida; order Malpighiales; family Salicaceae; genus Populus; species Populus tomentosa. The sequence continues at coordinate 12,948,570 of CM031983.1, read as the reverse complement.
TGAGCGCATTACAATGGGATGATTCTTTTTGTTATTTCATCATAATTGGCAGGTTTAAGAATAATGGCCAGAACTTTCATATCAAGTTACCCATGAGAGAGAAGTTGATAATTCCTAATGTCTCAGTTCCTGAAGAACTTGTACAGATTCAAGCATATCTAAGGTGGGAAAGAAAGGGTAAACAAATGTATACCCCTGAGCAAGAGAAGGCAAGTATTAAGCAGCTGTTTAATTATAAAGACAAACGATCTGTACGGTCAAGCTTTAATTTTGTTATTTTAATTTTGCATTTTTTCTTCCCTGTTTGTTTTCTCTTTTGTCAGCAAGGAAACACTAGTGTCATGGTATTTTTCTTTGCACATGCAATTCTCCTAAACCGTTTTGATAAGCCCTTTTCAGACAATTTTCTTTGGGTTCTCTCTCTCACTTATTTATGTTTTCTCTTCTCAATTCCCTGTTTCATTGTCAGAAATCCATTCGATCCATCACAATGATCTCCCTCTCTTCCTAGCATTGTATGATATACCTTTAGTAAGAGATCAGGGTGATAATAATTGGCTAGAAACCAAAATTTATATGCTTGAACAGTGTATGACTTGGAGAGGAGCAATTCGTTACAAACTATTAAATAATGAAATGGTGTGTGGAATTATTCCGATCATGTATTTGGTACATTGAAAAAGGTCACTATCCCTTGAAGTGAGGTCTCTGGCTTGAGAAATTAGAGGTTGTCCTGCCTTTAGTGTTTTTTCATAAAGTGTTGGCTGATAAGAGTTGAACTTCTAGCTAATGCTTGCCATCCCAAGACTTCTACCAATGCTCCAAGGAATAGCCTTTTCTTGGTTAAAGTTATAATTCTATGGCTTTAAGGTTTCAAGCATTTTGTCGTACGTTTAGTGGATAATTTTTCTTGTGATAGGAGGAATATGAATCTGCTCGCTTTGAGCTATTGGAGGAAGTAGCCAGAGGTACTTCCATTGAGGATCTCCGAGCAAAACTAACAAACAAAAATGATAGATGTGAAATTAAGGAGCCGTCTGTCTCTAAAATAAAAAACAGAATACCGGATGATCTTGTGCAAATACAAGCTTATATCAGATGGGAAAAGGCGGGGAAACCCAATTATTCTCCGGAGCAGCAACTGGTAAATTTCCGTACTTTTCTTGGTTGGTTAGTTTCCGTAATGTTTTGTTGTTTGTTTTAGTTGCTTCTGCTAAAGTAAACTGACACATGTCAGTTTCCATTTACAATTTAATGAGACTTCCCCTGATTACTTGTATGTGGCGTTTGCTGGATAATGTTTGCATGCATATAGAGGGAATTTGAAAAGGCAAGAGAAGAGTTGCAAACTGAACTGTACAAAGGTGTCTCTATCGATAAGATTCAGAAGAAGATTACTAAAGGAGAAATCAAGACTGAGGAGTCAAAGCAACTTCAAAACAAAAGGTATTTTAGCAATGAAAGAATTCAGCGCAAAAAGTGGGACATGATGCAGCTTGTCAACAAACATGCTGCTAATTCTGTAGAGGACAAGGTTTCTAAATCTGCAGAGGGAAAAGCTTCAGTGGAATCAAAAGTCTTGAAGGCTGTTGAGCTTTTTGCCAAGAAAAAGGAAGAACATGATGGTGGTGCTGTGCTGAACAAGAAAATCTTTAAGCTTGCTGATAAGGAACTTTTGGTACAGGATGAGCTAATTATCTTTGGCCCCCTGCTCCATCAATTACAGTTTTTCACTTGATGAAACTTTTCTTAACTTTAAATCTCCTCACACATTGTCAAGGTACTTGTAACCAAGCCTGGTGGTAAGGTGAAGGTTCATTTGGCCACTGATTTGGAACAGCCAGTTACTCTTCACTGGGCTTTATCTAAAAAGGCTGGAGAATGGTTGGTAAGATTCTTTAAACATTAACTTTAGACACATCACTCAAGATGATATAGCCCTTCGAAATCGATATCACTGTCTTCATCTTCTATAATCCGTAGCCAGTTTTTCCATTACATTTTCAGATGTAATGAATGCATGCATGATTTTGCAGGAGCCACCTCCAAATGTGTTGCCTCCTGGTTCGATTTCTCTTCAGGTGGCTGCTGAAACACAGCTTAAAAATGAGTCCTCCACTGAATTTTCTTACCAGGTGGGATGTTAGATTTTTTACGTCTTCCTGTGTCCCAAAGGGCTCTGAAATCTAACAATACCTTTCAATTCTACAATGTACCTATTAACAGGTGCAATCTTTTGAAATGGAGATTGAAAAAGATACTTTCATAGGGATGCCATTTGTCCTTTTGTCTAATGGAAGATGGATAAAGAATAATGGCTCAGACTTTTATATTGAATTTGGCAGAGGATCTAAGCATGTCCAAAAGGTTGCCCGCAGTTTCGTATCCCAACAAATATTTCTTTTACCCTGCTTTTCATCAATTTTTTTATTTATTTACTAATTGGATTTTCTCGACAAAGGATGCTGGTGATGGCATAGGTACTGCCAAGGCGTTGTTGGATAAAATTGCAAAAATGGAGAGGGAGGCACAGAAGTCTTTCATGCACAGGTCAGTAAAATGTTTATGTATACATATTTTTTCTTGTTAACTGCAAAAACACACCTCACCTATATGGTTGTTATCAATATTACCCTTCATCAATCACTTTCATCAATTTTACCCTTAACATTAGTGAATTCTTTCAAATTCTACCCTTCCATCCACGTTGCATCCATATTAGTTGACATATTCCATTAAATATCTATGCGGTAAATCTAGAATTATAAAACTCATTAAATCTTGAATGAAATGAGTAAAATTGATAGTAAAAAATTGAAATAAATTAAATTTAAACCTGAAAATTTAATGTTTTTTAAAATACAAAAAAAAAAAACTAAAATAGAAGGAAAAAACTCTGTGGCTTAGGCTTGGTTTACTATTCACCACTACAGTGTAATTACTTTTTTCTCCTCCCAAAAAAAATCAATGAACTTGCCTTTGGAGGTAATTTTGTCTTTATACATAGTTTATCAGTTATTACTTCGGTCTTTTTACTTTTTGGTATAGTGAAATTACTTAATTACCCTTTAAAATAATAAAAAAAAATTAACTGCCTTTCACATTCATTTTCGTCTTTTCATTTTTATTAGTACATCAAAATGGCATTAGTACCTTTTAAAAGAAAAAACTCATGAAATATTAACCAAAGGCTATTTTGTCTTTTTCGCTTTTTTTTTTTTTGTAATATATATGTTGTCTTAGGGACAATTTAGTCTTTTGATATATATAATATTAAAAAAAAAATTGTTGATGCTTGCTATGCACGCGTCCGCGCATCAATCTTTCCGTTGTTTTCGGGTGGTGTGTTCGAGGCTTCCAGTGGTCAACGACAATCTTTCTTGGTGTGATTGGATTTTTCTCGGTAGCCCCTCCATTCCATGGCAATGCATGTGGTGTTCTGACTTCCGGTTTGGTGCTGATGGACTTTTCTTGTTTCTTTCCTTCTTCACTTTCTCCACCTTAGTTTTTGCACGTGGCACTTTAGAATTCCAAATCAGCCCCTTAATTTGTTTCTTTCAAATTTGATCCCTCTTCTTTTGATTATTATTTTTATTATTTTAGATGGTTTATAGATTTTGATTATTTTTTCAATTTCATCATCTTTTAATTTTTTATCTATCAAATTTGGTCCTCATTCTTTTTATTGTTGTTTATTTTGTTTTAGACAGTTTTTAGAATTAATTTGTTTTTACAATTTCATCCTTTAATTTTTTTCTTATGTGATATCCTCATTTTTTTTTTCAATTCTTTTTTGCTTTAACAATTTTTTTTTAAATTTTTTTCTTACGTTTTCATTCTCTAACATTAAATTGGTTTGAAATTGAACTTCTTGATTAAATCTAGATTCAAGATTTCACGGGTTGCGAGTTTAAATGATTAACCCCGATTCAGGAGATTCGCACGGGTTTGGTTGAATTTTTTTTTTAAGCTAATAGTTTTTTTTTTTTTTTTTTAGTTTCATCCTTCAATATTTATTTATATTTAAAATTTCATCTTCATTCTTTAATCGAATTCGGGGTGAGTTGTGACTCGGTCAAGGCCATGTCAGAAAGAGAATAAGTGAAGGAAAAAGAAAGAGGCAGATTGTCCAATCAGTTTAATTCTTTATGGTTGTCCATTACCCGAGCTGTTGATTTCGCAAGTTAGCGCAAGTCAATAAAATGTGTTGCCATCTTTTTATTTCACTCGCTAGATTTTTTTGCGATTTAATCCTTTGACAGTCCATGTCATATTTGATCTAGGGTCAGGTAGGAGTTAAAATAATGACGGCATTAATTTTTTTTTTATAACCAAATTGCCATTTGAACAAGGCGATCAGTTTGCTTTTGACCTGTTAAGTTGAACAAACCACACCAACATGTTTTCTATTTATTAATGCATATGATGCTCGATTAATTTTATTCGATACATTTGTTAAGTTTTTAATCTTCATTTCAAATATTTTATTGCATGCAGAAAAGAAAAAAATTGCGACACTCACTTTTGTTTTAACACAGTTGGATTTTGATTTGGCTCGCAGTGAAACAGCCCCACTCCTAGTGTTTTTCTAAATAAGAATCAATTATTCTTTCTTTTTTATGTTAATTTTCTTAGCTTCTAACTTTAAATTTGTATTTATTTTAAAATATTGGGTCTACAAAATCAGTTTTTCCAAAGTTTTTAGTTTAAATTGAATATTTTTATCTTTACTTTTTTTTTTCCTATTCTTAAAAAATAATAGTCTTTAAATTCTAGAGTTTCCACATGAGTGTTTAATGGATTTTGTTAATAAAATTGGATGAAAAGAGGACGAAAGTGTAGAATTGAAAACTTGAGATAACAGTAAGGGTAAAATAGATGAATGCAAAAAGTGAAGGGCAACATTGGTAGTGAGTCTTTCCGGGGTATTTTTGTAGTTAATCCTTTTCTTTTTTGTGTTTTGTCTTAAGAAAATTTTGCTCTTCTTGTTGCAACAAACTTTATGAAATGTGCTAGTTATTGTCAGCATAAAGCACTACACCTTTCTAAATGCTCATCATGTTTTGTTATATTGCTTGCATGTGCTGTAAGAACACGCAGTCTAGATCAGCATTCTCTATTTAGACGTGGTGGTGAGTCATTGGTTCATTTTCTTTGTTAAACTCGTAGCTAGAGATTAGCAGTCTCTGTTTCTTTAAGATCAAGTGAAGATGCCAATAATTGTTGCTCAGATTCTTTACAACTGGGAAGCCAATTGAAATTGTAGGAATAAGTAGCATAGAAAGTGTTCATTATTACCTTCTTAGTGCCAAAGAAACAGCCATAAATTTCAGGACATGGAACTTTCCAAGCTTGTTTAGTCTGATCTGTGGTTAGTGGGATGTTTCCTCTGTGTTTGTGCTTCTATTTAATTTTCTAAAGTTTTTTTATTTGTTTCTCTAGTATCTAAGCCTTTTATTTTCTTTAAATTTTAGTGTAAACCATATTGTTTCACTACAGTTTCCAAAATGTTCCAGCTCGGTCCCTATAAAGTCACAATGTCAGCATTTTGTTTCAATCCTAACCCAGCTGTCCTGGTCCTGTTTGCTAATGGAAACACACAGATTTCTGATTTTATTTCTTAAACGAGACCGTCATTATTTCAATTTTTTCCAGCCCTTTTCTAGTTTACTTAATAATTGAACTCCACTAAATTGTGTTCTTTGAACAAAAGTAAACATTTTTTTTCTGAAGTAAAAGGAATGGTACCAAATTGGATGGAAGGGTTAGGATTGAAATATTAGACATTGAAGCTTTTTAATGGATAGGGCCAGGATCATTAGTGTCAAAAAAAAAAAATTGATGGGGGAGCTTCAAAGAGATTGCAGTTCCTCTGAGCTAAAAAATTGCAGTGTTGAGTGTGAGTAACTTGGCGGAAGGGACCTGGTAGTGTTATCAATCTTACCTATAAAGTGCTTAAGTGGAAGTGAAAATAATTAGAATCTTTTATGCTTGCCAATCATTAGCGTGATCAAAGCATTCAAAGTGACTAAAAGAGTGATGAATATCTTAGAGATATAAGTTGTTGTTATCTATTTTGGGGCCCCACATGAATATATAAATAAATCAGAAAAAAGAGAATAAAGAAAAAAAAATACAAAATAAAAGAAAAAATTGAAAAAAGTTGGAAAAAAAATATAAGTGGGAAGAACATGAAGAACGTCTAGAAATTTGCCGAAGATTGGTTAAGAAGGATCAAAATATCCAAAGTTGAAAAATTTACTGTTCAACTTTGACTGGTGAAGGCCTTATTGACAAGAAAAATTCAATTTGAAAAGAACAATTCAAAATTAGATGTTTAAGAAATCAATTGAAATTTATCAGGGTTTAATTGCAAGGAAAATTGGTTTTTGAGTTCAATTTAGGCTTTAATTTAAAAGGAATTGAAGTCTAGGGGTTGAATTTCAATTTTGAAAAGCTAATTTGATCAAATCAGGGGCTTAATTGTATAAATATTGAAGTTTGATAGGCAATTCAAGACTTGATTGAAGAAATTCAGAACCAAGGATTAAACTATAAAAGGTGCAAGACTTCAAAGACTAAAATAGGAAAAATCAGGGGGGCAAATTAAAAAAAATTAAAATTTTGAAGATCAATTGAAGGTCATTTTTTATAAATCGGGAATCAAGGACCGAATTGGAAAAGATGTTAAACTTTGAGGCTGACAATTGAGTTTGGCAAGGGTTACATTGCATGAAATTTTAGTTGGGAGGCAATTACGGGTGCAATTAAAAGAAATTAAAAGAATAAAGATTAAATTGAAATTTGTTAAATCTCAAATTAAAAACCCTAATTTTTAGAGTTTAACTTAAACGACGTGTCACTAAGATTTAATGAAAGGATTAAATGAATGATAACTGTTTTGGCTGATAGCTATCAACCCCTGAAGGTTGTAAAAGAAATTTTTTTTTTTTGGTTCAGTGGTGGTTTTAGGTATGTTTTGACTGATAGCTGCGGCTGTGGTTGTAAAACGTTCTTCAACATACTTGCTTTAAAGTGGATTTTATTTCAAATGATGCAAAACAGCCCCCGAAGCTTCATTTTATACCCTCTACCTTCGGTATAAGGCTTTGAAAACTCTGATGAGGCTTTATCCAATACTTGTAAAAAGATTGCAGTGAAAGGATCACAGATGCTTACAATTTTTAGTTGTGAAATAATAAATCTGTTTGCTACAATTATTATCAAAGTGATTATGTGAAGACGCTGCATGCACTACTGGCATATTATAAAAAAACAATATTGTCTCTAACAATAGATTTGTTTATATAATATTTAGAACTGCTATCATGTTTTTTCAATTTTGATTATTAGCAACTCTTAAGGGAATTTATTTGGTCTCTCCGTACTATTATGGAACTACTATTATGGAACGGGATTAACACATAAAGGAGTAGGAATAAAGCTGGGCTATATGCACTTCAAATTTTTTATAGTAAAAAAAAAATTATAATGTTATTTTGTCTTTCAAAGCAATAAAGGTCTTCCATCCCATAAAGCATGCCACCCTTGCCCTTTTTATTGATATTTAATGTCTTATAAGTTGAATCACATTCCCCGCCATCAAGTTAAGCAATGGAACACAATGCTTCTTTCACCTTGTTGACCTTTGAAATTAACTTGCTTTGCTAAATGCTCAGTCTATGGCATGCAACAGCTACCCCTATAGATTATAGAATGAAAACTTGTAGAAGAAATGTGAATGATCAAAATGTGAATGATCTCTAAACTTTTGCTTCTTAGATCTTGGCTTGCATCATATTAATATCAAAGACCACAGAAGAAAAGAAAGTGACAGTGCCTCATTGTTTTTGTTTTTCAAAAATTTGTAGTTCCATGAAACTTAATGTGTCCTTTTTTTTCGTAATTTCTTTTGTGATGGTGCCTTGCTAATTAGGTGATAATGAAGAAACAGCCATGAAACCCTGTTTGTTCCCACCTTCCCTGTTTTTCTCCTTATTTACACAATAAGTGAACACTGGGTTAGTGGACTTAAGCATCCATAAGAAAGTCTCTTATTTAGCTTTTTATTCATGGAGGTATTGAAATTTTGATATATTTGATTAATGCACTAGGAGTTCTGAATCCAGTTTGTTGCTGCATAACTTCACTGATTTGACATGTGAGCTTATATCTACCCTTCTAAGATAATTTTGTTTGTTGTTCTGGTAGTAATAAGTTATACTTCTCCTTCATTTTGTTAGATTCAATATTGCGGCAGACTTGATGGATCAAGCCAAGGATGCTGGGGAATTGGGTCTCGCTGGGATCTTTGTTTGGATGCGCTTTATGGCCACAAGGCAGCTCATATGGAATAAAAACTACAACATCAAACCACGGTAAAACATTTGATAAATGAGTATTATGAAAAACTATTTTATCTAATGAGCATCAGACCTTTTTGATATGAAATTTTTCACGTTCATTCCTCTCAAAAATGGACTTCAAAAGTGACTAACCCAACCCAGTTACACTTTTCATTGCTCTCTGGAAGGAATGACAAATTATTTCTTATTAGTCACTTACCTGTGCAGTGAAATCAGTAAAGCTCAGGATAGGCTTACAAACTTGGTTCAGGATATTTATGCAAACAATCCACAGCATCGGGAGCTCTTGAGAATGATTATGTCCACTGTTGGTCGAGGAGGTGAAGGGGATGTGGGACAACGTATTCGGGATGAAATCCTAGTGATACAGGTCTATAGTGGATCTTTCTTTCTTTGCTTTCTCTATATTTTCCTTAGCATGTGAGTTCATTGTAAGACTGATTAGCTAACTATTGTTGACTCTAGAGAAACAATGATTGCAAAGGTGGAATGATGGAGGAATGGCATCAGAAGTTGCATAATAACACCAGTCCTGACGATGTTATAATCTGCCAGGTGGTGGAAATGTGAATTTGATCATACACTTTTAATGATTTCAATTTTTTTTTTTAATATATATAAATTACTTCTTCTTTCAGGCATTAATTGATTACATTAAAAGCGACTTCAACATCAGCGTGTACTGGAAAACTTTGAATGATAATGGAATAACAAAAGAGAGACTTTTAAGTTATGATCGTGCCATCCATTCTGAACCAAATTTCAGGAGAGATCAAAGGGATGGTCTCTTGCGTGATCTTGGAAACTATATGAGGACTTTGAAGGTTAGTTGTCCAAGTCATTAATATCAAAGCTTCATGTGTAGTTCACTTAGAACATAAAGACTGCACTTGATTTGTTATCAATGTCTTACTGATTTTCATGTGCAATCATTGTTTGCTACATATGTTTCTTGGTTGGGTGCTTCTTACAGATAATGGTTTTCAATCAAGTGCACGATATGATTTATGTCCTGGTCAATTTAAGAATTTTTTAAGCGTGTGGGATAATCAAATGGTGTGGATTGTATGAGCCTATGTATGTATGGAAGTTGATATATTGTTTGAGATCACCTAGGAGGTGTTGGTCGGCTAGCCATACTATATGGTAGTTAATGTTGGTTAATAAAGAAGCAGCGTCTTGATAAGATTAGCATGAGATAAGGTATTTAGAACTTTATGTTGTTTGTGATCATCTGTGAAGTGTTGGTGGGCCATCCATGATCTACAGTAGTTATAGTTGGGTGGTGAAGAAGCAACATCTTGGTAAGATTAGCATGAGACAAGGATGTTGAGATATATCTGTACTAACATAATAAAGGACCATATATGAAATGTATACATCCTTTGGAAACACAGAAGGTGGCACCAATTCAAGACAGGTTGAGGGGAGCTCCATGGTTTAAATAATGCCTGTTACCTATTGTAAACCCATTACAGTATGGCAATGCACCCTATCTTGTTGCTTCTGTTTTGACTTGCTAAATAATGACCAATTTCTCTTTCAAACCCTTGGCACCTGCTATGGAAGAATTGCACCCTGTTTAGTTTTTGGTTCTCCTATCTCTATGAATTTGACTGTTAATGCATGACACGTGCACATGCGCAACCAGTTGTTGGTTGAGATTAGAAGCCAGATTGTAGAGGGACGAATTGGTGGCTGCTTCACTTAATTGAGATGGGAAATTTGTCGAGGAAGGCACTGGAAATGCAGAAACAAATGAAACAAGCTGAAGGAATACTAGATGATTATTTCAAAGAATTGTTATGCTGGTTTTAAAGCAGTGTACAGGAAGTTTAGATAATAAGAAACTAAATGGAGGATATGGATCTAAGTAGCCAACACCAAGTTGATTGTAGCTGATCATATATGTGTTAGTGATAAGAATTCTCTATTTTGTTTACGAGTCTATTAAGTTGTAAACTATTTGCTTTTGATGTTAAGTGAACTTCCTTTGACTCCCACCCTTGGCTTCAATATTTTGATATCGATCTAATTTTTTTATTTTGAATTTAGACAGTTCATTCAGGTGCAGATCTTGACTCTGCTATTGGAAATTGTATGGGCTACAGATCTGAGGTAATGCCACTTGCTGAAGTTGCTGCACAAAGTTTTCTGTCCTTGGGTTTGATAATACTTTTCTCTTCCCTCCTCAGGGTCAAGGCTTCATGGTTGGAGTGCAAACAAATCCCGTTCCAGGCTTGCCATCTGGTTTCCCAGTAATGTTTTCAACTTCATTTTGAATTTTCAATCTAGATGTCATCTATACATGATAGAATGCTAAAATCAGCTGTGTATGTTCTGTATCTTTCAAACAGGAATTGCTTAAATTTGTACTAGAACACATTGAAGATAAGAATGTAGAAGCACTTCTTGAGGTAATAGAAAATTAGATGCCAGAGGCTGTAATTACCACTTGCGCTTGTACTTCAACCTTGGCCCTTTTATTTATTTTAATACAGGGTTTGCTAGAGGCTCGTCAGGAGCTTAGAACTCTTCTATTTAAGTCCAAGGATCGTCTTAAGGATCTTTTATTTTTGGATATTGCACTTGACTCCACTGTTAGGACAGTTATTGAACGGGGTTATGAGGAATTAAACAATGCTAGACCAGAGGTAAATCTTACATATCAACAATTACTTTTTGCTATATGCTATGTTCAGTTTGTGTTATTCTTAACAAACTTTTATCCAATTTTTTCTCTACATACTTGCTGCTTTTAGTTTCTTTCTGTAATTTATATATCTTCTTGATTACTTCCTTGATAGCAGAAAATTATGTACTTCATCACTTTGGTTCTTGAAAATCTCGCACTTTCATCAGATGATAATGAAGATCTTATTTACTGCTTGAAGGTAAAATTTGACTTTGGTACTCTCAAATATGTGTTTTGACTTGCCTGTAAGAAAAAATATGGTATTGCAATTATTTAGATAAATGGAAACTTTCCACTATCATTTGAACTTCCTTTTATTGCATATGCAGGGATGGAAACATGCACTAAGTATGTCAAATAGCAAAAGTGACCACTGGGCGTTATTTTCAAAATCAGTCCTTGACAGAACTCGCCTTGCCCTTGCTAGCAAAGCAGAATGGTACCAGAATGTTTTGCAACCATCAGCGGAGTATCTTGGATCATTGCTTGGAGTGGACCAGTGGGCTGTATGTTTCAATTGTCTGAAAGTGAAAACCTTTTTCCTCCATATTCTAGATTATTTGTTTACCCACTCTCATTATGACTTATTTCAGCTGAACATATTCACTGAAGAAATCATCCGTGCTGGATCAGCTGCAGCATTATCTACACTTCTTAATCGACTTGATCCAATTCTTCGGCAGACTGCTCATCTTGGAAGGTTAGCATGTTATTTGTGCTAGTGTCTATGCAACTAGCTCCTGTTTGATCACTAGGAAATTAGGGATTTTAATATTAATGACTGGTAAAGGAAATTTCCAATCCATTCAAGTATAGTACGTCTGAACAGTAAACATAGGAAAATAAATATGTAGCAGTACCAGACTGTAGCTCTGAAATGCTATTGTGGTTGTCCTGGAACAGCTGGCAGGTTATTAGCCCAGTTGAAGCTGTCGGATATGTTGTTGCTGTGGATGAGTTGCTCACTGTGCAGAATAAAACTTACAAGCTCCCAACAATCTTAGTTGCAAAACGAGTAAAAGGAGAAGAAGAAATTCCGGATGGTACAGTTGCTGTGCTGACACCCGATATGCCTGATGTGCTATCTCATGTTTCTGTGCGAGCAAGAAACAGCAAGGCAAGCATCTGTTAGTTTGAATTTATGTCCAATTCTTTGCTGGGTAATGTTTAGAGGAGAACATTGTCAATGGCAGGTTTGCTTTGCTACATGCTTTGATCCTGATATTCTGGCCGACCTTAGAGCATATGAAGGGAAATTGTTGCATCTGAAACCGACTTTGGCAGATATAGCATATAGGTTATCCTATTGTTCCATGGCTTGCTTACCCATTGTTGCTCACAATCTGCACTGTTTCACAACTATTGTACTGAACTTTGTTTTTACCAATGATGAATCACAGTGAACTAAAGGAGGGCAAGCTAGCAGATTCAAGTTCAACTAACTTGAAAGAAGTCAGTCCTTCACCTATAAAGTTGGTCAGAAAGCAGTTCAGCGGCAGATATGCCATATCTTCTGAGGAGTTTAGCAGTGAAATGGTTAGGCTTACAAAATGGGATATAATCTATGTTTAATGAACTGCTTTATTTTTCTCATTCTAGAAATCAATACCAGGTCCCAATGGTCGTTTGAACTGTACATTTCTGGGTTAGTGAAATATTTATGGGGATTCTTGTATAGGTTGGTGCCAAATCACGCAACATCTCATATTTGAAAGGAAAAGTGCCGTCTTGGATTGGGATTCCTACATCAGTTGCTTTACCATTTGGAGTTTTTGAGAAGGTTCTAAATGAAGATTTGAATTGGGTAATTGCAATTTCTAAATTTCATTGTCTTTTGCTAGCAGTTTTCTATGTCTAAATCGACCTGACTAGCTGGCTCAGTTCAGATATTGATTGCAAGATGGGGTGAACACCATTTCTGTTGTTTAATGGATGCATGCCAGATAATGTAGAAATTCAATAGGAGGGCTTAAAATTTTAAGAACCAGCTTGCAAATGAATTATTTTTTGACAAAATGGAATTTGAACAAGGCAAATGCCTGACCTGAGAGTACTGAGTATGATGCACATCCACAAACCATCCACCAGTTAATGTTGTGCTAGGTGTCAAGATTGGTTATTGTGAAACTTCTTGATGATCAGGCGATGCTACTGTATTTTTCTTGAAAGTCTTGATGTGGAAGAAAACAGTTACTTCTTTTGTCCTTCGTTGATATCTTTGGCAAATAGTAAGATATTGTTGGATGTGCAATATGAACTCATTACTAAAATTAATTATTATCAATATCTAAATGAGGATGACTTGAAGTTACACAATGGTCAGCAGCAATTTAGTTCTTGTCAGCTTCAGAAGGTATCTGATTTCTGGCATGCACTCCTGAGTCCTGGGATCTAGCACTTTCCCTGGTAGATGTCATTGTTTAGAAATTTTCCACCTGACTCTCTCTGTCTCCCCCTCCGTTAACTTGCAGGAAGTGGCCAATAAGTTGCAACTGTTGAAGAAAAACTTGGCAGAAGAGTCTAGTGCTCTTGGACAGATTCGCCATACAGTTTTACAGCTGGCTGCACCACCACAGTTGGTATGCTCTTTGTACTAATGATGCCCAAAATTTATTTCAGTCAACATAAATAGATATATTTATATCACCAGCAGAGGATATCAATCATAAACGAATATATATCCCCCTTATTTCCATCCCCCCTTGACTATCAATCAATCACAAGTTAGGCAACATACATGCAGGCATTTTCAGATCTATATATGGGTCTTAAATCCTTAACTTTGGTTGTAAGTTGTAAAATCCTGGCGATGGGAATATCTTTTTCATTATTTTGGTACACTTTACATTTGTTTATGGCAAATAAATTGTTTTATTAGAAGCAAAGAGGTACATATACATGGAAGTGACATGATTGGCCACGACTTTTTGGTGAACCAGTAAATTTAAATGTTGTATCAATGATCGTTACTTAAATTTAAATGTCATCATTAAGGCTAGAGTAAATTTTAGGTCCAAGAGCTGAAGACCAAGATGCAAAGTTCTGGGATGCCATGGCCTGGTGACGAAGGTGAACGAAGATGGGAGCAAGCATGGATGGCTATAAAGAAGGTAGACTGCTTTCCTTTGCTGGAAAAGACCATTTTGATCTCCAGATAATTTTGTCAATGTCTTGCTCTGTTCTTCCTAGAAGAACTCTCACATCCTTCTCACATCCTTATGATGGTTTGTGGTTGACTAATATAATTCTGTTCCATCAACTCTTCGTGATTTTATGACAAGTGGGCATATAGTGATTTCTTATAAGCCTACCTTGGAGAGAACTAGGTCTTTGATTGTATAACTGGAATAGTATCTCCTGCTTGCTTGTTGTAGATGTTGACAGGTACCCCTTTCCTAAATATTTGATGGTCCCCTAATTTTATCCATGTTCAAACATGGCATGCGTGTGCTATATTTTGATCACTGTGAATGCTTGCCTGTAACTGTGCCTTGCAGTGTTTCTTCCAATTCTTGTCAAGCCTATTTAATTATGTTGACTATTTTATTTCTCTGTTCATGGCATTGATCTGTTACATAATTCCTTGTCAGGTCTGGGCTTCAAAATGGAATGAAAGGGCATACTTCAGCACAAGAAAAGTAAAGTTAGACCATGATTATCTCTGCATGGCTGTCCTAGTTCAGGAAGTAATAAATGCTGATTATGCATTTGTTATTCATACAACCAATCCATCTTCGGGGGATTCATCTGAGATATATGCTGAGGTATTGTATTTTTGGTTCACTGTTTGCTTTTTCCCTCTGGAAATTCTTTCACTTTAGGTGGAAGAAGCAAAAGGCATTGATTTAGTGCTCCCTCTTGATATAGGTGGTGAAGGGACTTGGAGAAACTCTAGTCGGAGCTTATCCTGGCCGTGCATTGAGTTTCATCTGCAAGAAAAATGATTTAAACACTCCTCTGGTAAGCACCTTTCATATATTTTCTTTAGGTCGTTTGAACTTTAAAGTGGACATGGAGGACTTGCAAATTCAAGTAAACTAAATGCTTGTATTGTTGCTTCCAGAACTGGATCTATGCAATAGATGATGATATCCACGGTGCTAATAAAGCACCCCAGTTTTTCTTGTTATGTCTACCGTTTGCACTTACAACTTTGACATGCTGCAGGTGTTGGGTTACCCGAGCAAACCCATCGGGCTCTTTACAAAACGTTCTATTATCTTCCGATCTGACTCCAATGGTGAAGATCTAGAAGGTTATGCCGGTGCAGGCCTTTATGATAGGTATAATAATCAGAAAACTCTGACAGGGTGGATATACAATGAGTTTAACAGGGAAGAAGGGACGGTGGATAGCAGGAGATTGATAATATAAAATCAGCACTTGAAATTTCTGCAGAATCAGCTTAATCTGTTTCAAAACATGAGTGGCAGGAAGTCTGGTAGAATTTAGCTGCAATCATATGAACCGGATACCCTTGATGGGCTTAAAACCTTTTGATAGGCTAGATGCTCAATGTAGCCCAGAAATCAATAAACCTACGTGAAAACTAAATCATACTGAAAGGATTGCATTATTATTATCATTATTATTTGCTCATCAGTAGTTAACTATTTTGCAGTGTGCTAATGGATGAAGAAGAGAAGGTTGTGCTCGACTATTCATCCGATCCATTGATCACTGATGATAACTTTCGACGAACAATCCTGTCTAGCATCGCTCGTGCAGGAAGTGCAATTGAAGAGCTGTATGGATCTCCTCAAGACATTGAAGGTGTAATACGTGATGGTAAGGTCTACGTAGTTCAGACAAGACCCCAGATGTGATCTTCTCTTTCTTTTTACTCAGAATTGTATAAAATAGAAAAACCACAGGGAAATGAAGAAAGGGTAAAATATATGAATAATCAAGAAATGAAAAGAACAATAAATTCAAACTACAGCATTGAGTACAGTCAAGCTTCTGTTGACTGCAATGATATGTACACTGCCATTTACCTGCTTAATAAAACTACTGATTTATTTATTAGAAGTGTTTTGGCTTGCTTGGGTATAAAATCTTAGATTGAAGGGCGTGGAAAGAAAGTACTAAATGAGTGCGTGTTAGATACATTTAAATTTTAATAGGCATAAGCAATTTTAATAATCATAAGCAATGAGTTAATTATAAACAATAAGTTAATTCAAATTTATCCAGATCATTTAAAAACTCAAAACAATGTTGTTTAAAGTTTTTTTTAAAAAAAAATATATAGTTTTTTTATTAAAAAAAAAAACATTCATTTATTTAAAGTAAGCTTGAGTGAAACAAGATTTTAACAAGATAACTTGAATTTTACAGGCTTAACATTTTTTTAACCTAGCCCTGATCAAATCCCAAATTAACCGGGTTTATGAGTCGAGACCAAGATTTAAAAACAATGGTTCAAATGGATGCCTAAACATGGAGCCGGAAACTATTGTTCAAATATTAATGGGCTTTTAATGGGCCGGATTCTGGCAATCGGCAAATGGTAATTACAGCATTATCTTTAGTGGGTTTAATCTGGATCCCGTGGTTATAAAAGGCTTCTTGTCTGTGCATGGCTCTGATCTGTTCATGAGCTGCTTTATTGAAATGGCATTATAATGCTTAATCATTCAACCCTGCAATGCTTATGGCTGGATCATTGCAAGCAACTGTGGCATCTCCCGTTTATGCATGCAGGATCTGAGAAGAATGGCCATCAATATAATTAAGAAGCAATGATGCAAGCTAGATTCTGTTTTCACGTCACAAATGACTGGCCTCGAATGATAAAAACTACATGTGCATAGCACGCAAGGTGGAAAATCAATCAAAACACATGGATATGAATAATCATCATGTGTCTTCACGGCGGCAAGCAGTTCCCCCTCAGCTGTACTTTGTTCGAGCACCATCATCATGCTGCACATGGCCATTTAATAAGGATCGAGAAATGGACCTTCAAAACGATGCCGTAAGCATGCTACACATCAACTGAGCACGAGTTGGTAGCAAATTTAAACATGCCACCCACCCTCCCAAATCATAGTTTAGGCATATATATAGCAATTTGGAGCAAAAGGGAGAGGTCAGCGACGTATGTGTTTCAATGGCTGCCTGCCTCTTTGGAAACCCCGTTGTGATTTTAGCTATAGGAAAGCTGACCATGCCCCTGGGACAAAATTAATGATCGGTTGGCATTGCTGTTCCATGCTTGGAGACTTTTGCCATCTTCTTTTTTCACCTTTCAAGAACCTTTAGTGTTTAAATATTCGACGTACACCCACATTTAGAGAAAATATCATTAAATGAATCATATCTTATAGCCCTGGTGTGTCTAAAAATTACAGTCGCAGGGGGGGGGGGGATGCTAGGAGTTTTGACGTTTAAAAAAGGATAATGTCCAGTGGCTCTGAATTCATCATTACCATAACCATTCTTTAGCATGATTCTATTCCATCTCTTCTTTACATATGGGTCCAGGTGGAGTTCTCTTTATTTTCTTTGACCTTTTAACACTGTTCAAAAGCTAGATGCTTTGATGCTATTCTTCTGTAAAAGATACTGCAACATGCTCTACATGAATGTCTTATCAAATTTTTTTTGCTGTTTTGAACACAGCTTTCTCTTTGTAAGATCATGCACGACAATTTGTGGTGTTCTTGCTTTCTAAAGTTTTAGTAATCAAGTAAAGCATTGTATACAGTAGTTATCATTTTAATTCTAATTTTTTTTATAAAAAAAAAACACGTTAAAAGACAGCATTCTTATTTGATAATTTGAATATTGAAACCGGCCAAAGTGGCTGACCAAAATTAGCGGCCAGGCTGATTAAGTCAATGAAACACAACCATGTTAATGATTACAAAGAACAGACTTGTCTTCCTTTGAGAGAGAATTGAATGTGGAGACCAGCAGAGCCCACTCGATGTGGTATTACATTTCATATCAGCTCATCTTTTTCGAGGTTTCTAGAGAATAAATCCACTATCCAGTTCTAAAAAGCTTGCCTTTGTTTCTTTGTGGGGTTTATCGTTCCATCACATGAATTGGTCTTAGCCAGGCTTTCTCTAAGCCATTATATAATAATGCCATTTCTTGGTCAACCTGTTTTGAAAAAGAAACAATTCAATGTGATAGAATAGATTTTAAACTATAATTTATATTAATTTTTAATATATTTTTTAAAATAAATATTTTTTAAACTTAAAATTTGTATAAATTCATTTTACTTTGTGCTATATTAATTAGATTTTAATCAGAAAAAAAAACAAGTGCTTTAAAATATGATTTGTATCATTCTCTAATAAATTGAGAAAATAAAAAGCACTTTCAAGAGATCCTAAGCTGAAAGTGTAAGATCTTTAAACTTAAAACTCAAACAGAATACTGAGATTTAAATTCGTGATCATTTAATCATCAATCAAAACTCTGATACCAAGTCAAATAATCATCTCAACTCAATAGCTTAAATTATTAGGAGAAATCTAAATATATGATTTGTATTATTCTTTAACACATTTCTTCAAGTGAAAGCCCTTTAGACTTGAAACTTGAATAAATTCACACTACATTGTACTTATTTTTTATAAAAATAAATAGGGATAGTAAGGTTTGAATGCGTGACAGCTTGGTCATCAAGACTCTGATATTATATCAAAAAATTAATTTAACCTAAAAACTTAAATATAAATTCTAAATCTAATCTCAATCTAATTATGTTTGTTAGTTAGGGTTATTGATTAATATTTGTGAGTGTTACGTTCAAAATTTATTATTTAGATTTAGAATTATGATTTGGGATTAAATAATTGCTTATGGGGGTTTGTTTGGAATTAAAATTAGGATTATTTCATGATTTGATTATTATTTTTTTATCAAAGTTGAGGTTTCCAATTATGTTTTTATTAAAATTATATTTTTAAAAAAATATTTTTTTTATTGATGTGATAGTTTGTTAAGCTGTGCTAATTTATTTTAAAAAAATCGCACAACAGACAAGAAAGATTATTTAGGTGTCATATTTAACTCATTATAGGATATACTGAGAATTAACGAGAAGGAGGGCGCTCTTGGCGAGGAGAAAAGGAAACGTTTCTTTTAAACCTACAATTTCTTATTTTGATACCATGAATGAATCTTGGATTGGATTGAATCTTATTTTCCTTCCATGGAAGGGCACAACCTGCCTATAGGGGCTGATCATCAAGGGATGCACACGTGTGTAGTGCAGGGGACCGGTTCGGCCGACGAAAAAACTCCGGTGACAACCACATTAAAATCAAGGAAAATGAAATATGACCGACCACGAATACTTTGATGTGACCTTCCATGGCATTCGACTCATCGTTTTAGAAAAAAAATTAATTATTTTTATTTTTGAATTAGTTTTATGTTTTAATAGAAAAAATATATTATTTTAATATATTTTTAAATAAAAAATATTTTAATAAACAAATCCATCCATTACAATGTTAAATCCTATTCACAAGAACCTTGTTTTCCACTCTCAAGTGTTAAATTGATATTTATATATAAAAAAGAGGAAAATGCCAATTATTGACATCTTACTTGCGATTTTCTTTGTTCTTTTTTCTACAGGTGTGGCCCTTTCTGGAAATATTAGGGATTGTTTGGCAGAGTAATATTCTAATTGTTTTTAGAAAAATAAAAAGGAAAAACCAGAACTTTATTTTATTCAAATATAATTAACAACACTCATTCTTATTTCCTTTTTCCAGCAACCTCGAGCCAAATTAATGGCTTCGAGTAGGAGACACGAGACAGTTCCATGATTGCAGATAAGTATGCATCCAGTCACAATTGAACAGTGAGGAGGACGCAAGGTTAGTGCAGGGTGGCCCATCCAATCTAACTAAAAATAATTAATCTCTACGTAATCTATGATGAAAAGGTTAATTAATTACTAATTGCATGCTTAATTACACAAGAAATTAACTTAGGCTCTACGTATACCACAATAACCTTATACTTTGAACCTTTCTTTCCTGGCTCGACATTTTCCTAAAGAAACTCACAGGTGAGTGCCTAAAGGAGGCAACAAACGACGACTGGCTTCTATAAATCTCAGGTCGATGAACAGTCAAAGTAGCAACTCTGCCTAAATTTCCTCAATCTGTGTTGTTTATTTTCATCTTTTTGGCATAACAACTCCAGCCTTTTCTTCTCTCAGGATGATCAAAGAAGGAAATTAAACACTGAATTCCCTAGCTGCTTGTAGATTCTATCAGAAAGCAGCTCGTCTCTCTCGATTATCCACGCAGGCCATATAGACAGTAAAATGAAAGGAAACTTGATTGTGAATTCGGGACAAGAGCAAATGTCAAGGCAGAAAAAAGAAAAAGGTGACGAGAGCAGTAATGGCATGAGCAATTCTTCGGTGGCTGGACTTTTTAGCAGTCTTTTCTATTATATATATTATGTAAAATCACTCGAATTAAAATTACGTTGCCATGCGCGCAAATTAACTTCATGCTTGGAAAAAAATTAAAAAAAAAAAGTGAAATGTTGATTAAGGGATAAAGTATTGATTAGAGGACGTTTATTCTGTTCACGGCCATGACTGAACGTTTGAAAATTAAAGTGTTAATTCTTCTCTCTTTATTATTATTATTATTATTATTTTTTGCATTGAAAAACGTTTAAGGTCTCCGCTTACGAACATAATTGAGTGTTTTAAAATGCTCTTTTATGTTTTTCCACTGGATAGTTATATTATAATGACCATTAGATTTAACAGTTTTATTAATAAAATTTTTTATTAATATTTATATTAATAGTCTATTTTTAATTATTTTATTGACGGGATAAAAAAAAAATCATCTATCAAAAAAATGCTTATAGATTTTCTGGTTTGTCGGTAAATTCTTTGTTAATAAATTTACTCATGGCTTTACAAACAGAAAATAGGCGTAAAAAATATTATCATCTTCGTTCTGTTGGTAATTTTCTTGGTACTATTTGGCATATCACCGCCAGGAGAATCGTATGTAATTTCGTCGGTGAGTTAACTGTTGCAATGAAATGTGTAATAATTTTTTTTCAACTCTCTGGAATATATCGACGAACTAATTATGTTGATGAGTTAACAGTAGCATTAGCATTTGCTATAATTCCAACTCTCTGGAATATACTAATGAAATAAGTCTGTCGATAACCCCATCAGTAATAATTTAAAAATATTTTTTAAAAAAATATATTAAACAGAAATAGAAAATAATTAAAAAATTAAATTAATATAAAATCAAATATTTAAAAAAAAATTATCTTAATATAAAAATCAAATATTTATTATAAATTTAAATATTTTTACGTTCAAATACAATAAAACTAGAATAGAGGTGGCGCTTAAGCAACAAAAGGAGATTGATCGCTCTCGGGACCGTAGAGCCAATAAAATGGTGCACATATACCATCCATTTGTGATCTCATCTCCATTATCACTCGGCAGAGTTCTTTATAATTCGCGGAGAGTCGTTCATATTTTTCATTAAGATGGTTGTACGTTCTTGTACTCCTCCATCTAAAAAGGTCGTGAACTCCAAAGATTGAGTGCTCGAGACTAATTGCAAGTATTCAATGGTTGAAACACTATGGGTCATCCACAAGTTCTCTGTCGTGGTGTTAGAGAGTTTGTATACCTGATTTTTATCAAATCCACCGAACAATCATGTCTTCAACCAAAATCTTAATTGATATCTCGGTGGGTTGAAAGATCATCATCGTATCTCTCCTTCAACCAGCTGCTATATATCTCATGTAAATAAAAAATAAATTTATTAAATTCAAGTAAATAATAACTTTTAAAAAAAATAATGGTTGAAAACCAACATACAACAAAGTGTTGAGCTCGGCTATCCATGAATTATTGCACCCTTTTTTGGTGATTATCACTCTACAGGTGTGTTTTCCCAAAAAGCTCCTTTGGGCTTGACTCACTTTTAAAAATCGTAGCTTGCAAGATAAAATCTTACTATCCACTCTGAATGTGAAACAAGCATAATGGAGCCACCGGTGTGCATGGTAACGAAACCATGAATTTTCCATCTTTGATCCCCCACACTGGACTGTGATCGTCAAGTGAAATGCACAAATATCATGTGCTGAATGTATTCTACCCATATAGTCTATGAGATGTATGGTGGCTTGAAATCTTTCCAAACCGCTTTGTCATTCTAGCTTGGTAGATCGTTTTTTTTCGTATATTTTTTGGATTTCTTTTACGCCTCGTACCAAAAATCCTGCAACCTATATAGTACAATTGAATTATCTATAAGTAAATGAAAAATAAAATTTTAATATTTGGAATAAAAAAATTATCCTAATTTCGATGTTACCTAGTTGCAGTGTGATTCTCCCAAACCATCCTCGTAACATTATCATTAGCTCTATCACATTCAAATTTTTCCTTCAATAAAATTTATATATATAAAAAAAAAAAGTTTTAGTAATTTCAATAAAGTAAATGAATTAACATAATAAAAAAATTAAGTTAATACTAACATTAAACCTTGAAAACCATACATCACCTTGTGGTTTCCATTCAGGATGTTTGGAAATCTGACTCCATTGAAATAATTGAATTTTCATTGATGATTTAAATGTTGATGTTATTAATCGAGCAGTCTTAATGTTTGTAAACCTGAAATTAGATAAATTTAATGAAATATTATTTTTTCAAAAATTATCAAACACGTCATTGTGAAAGCAAAACTAACTTACATTGAAAGGTCGTCCTTCCATTGCGTCTCATACTTGCAAGTAAATGGATCCTGCTATGAAGGGACTTCCTATCTATGTTGTGGCATCAGACTCGATGAGGCAATGTTGTGAATCGATGCTTGTGCCTCAAGTGTCTCTTTCTAGTCGGCACCTAATGACTCATGGTTGTCATTATCACTGTTAGAAGAACTTGCAGTGATTATGTCCTCATAACGTTCAATTAATTTTCCTTTAGGCATTTGCCCAATTGAAAAAATATAAATAATTTCTATTTTAAAAAAAAATAATAGCACCTCCCTTATACGAGAAGCTACCCAAAAATTTTAATCCTATAAATAGACAACATATATGCCACAAATCATTTGATTTTATTCAATTTCTATCAATAATTTTGAATAATTCAGTTTCATAGAAAATTCTCATTTTCTATGTGATAACATTTTTAATCCTAAATTTACAAGAATTTATTTTAAATGGAATACATACAATATAATAATTAAAATTACTCCCACCCATTTAATTAAATATTAACAACAAAATTAAACAAAGATAATAACTAAAATTCAACAAAATAATGAAATAATTATTTCAAAAACAGCTTCAATTATTTCTAAGTGGTAATACTTGTGATCCTAAATTCACAAAAAACTATTCTAAATGGAATACAATACAAAAAAATAATTAAAATTAAATTGAACAACAAATTTGAAAAAAATAACTAAAATTCAAAAAATAATAAAAAATTATTCCAATAACAACTAAAATTCAACATAACTATTAATTCATAAAATTATTAAGTTGAACAAAAACAAAGACAAGAAAAAATAATGCAAAAAAAAAAATGGATATGGAATGAAAAATTCTTACCTTAATTGCATGCTTAATTTTAAAGTAGTTTTTCTTACTGAAGAAACTTTATTGGTATCATCAACAGGATCATAAAAATGCACATCATCCTCCTAGTTGAGTGATTTTTTTCCTTGCAGAGCTTCTCTTGACTGATATACTGGTGTTCAATAAAAAGTTGGACTTGATTGAAGAGTTGTTGATGCTCTGATAGAGTAGTTATGTCAGTAGCTATAGGGAGGTCCGTGAAACGTTTAATCTCAAGAGTA
This sequence comes from Populus tomentosa, assembly GCA_018804465.1. Lineage (NCBI taxonomy): Eukaryota > Viridiplantae > Streptophyta > Magnoliopsida > Malpighiales > Salicaceae > Populus > Populus tomentosa. The sequence continues at coordinate 12,924,646 of CM031983.1, read as the reverse complement.
TCATGATCGTCTATAATTGATGGTGATTATGGATGTCAAAGACCAATTCTAAATGAACAATTGATGGTTTTTTTTAATTAGTTTCCTATAAACAGCACCAATTATGAGGCCCTAAAAAATTCAACTTAGAAGCAAGGCTTATATGTTGAATAATTAGTTAATCTCTTGATTCTAGCAATCTAATCTATTCTCCCTAGCCAAGGTGCCCGGTAAGCCAAGGTGACTAGTGACTGGTACCTATAAAAAGTCATATTTGGTAGATTTAAGAACTCTCAAATGCTTAAGTATTTTTTTAGAGAGAGTGAAATGATATTTTAGAGAGACATGTTCTAAAAATATGTATGCATTAGAGAATAGAGATAATAAACCTTTCGCATAAAGAATTTGTGGGGTATATATAGCCAATGAGTCTTGTTCTTTTATGAAAAGAAGGAACTGAGAAGTAATTTTCTTATGATAGTAAGGATAAATATCTTTTACATATCATTAATGAGGAATCAATATCTCTTATACATCATTAATATTGATGGAAAAATGTTAAGTCTTTAGAAGACTTTTATATATCTAGGGTTGTTGAGAGAAGAGAGTATAATTGACCTTAACATTTTATGTTAAGGGTCATAATAATAGACAAATGAAGTCTTGTGGCCCAATATGGGGCCTATAAAGATTGTTAGTTTTATATCCATATGGTATTGGCATGATGTTATAGGCCCAAAAATATTAGGTTTAGCAGCTTACCACACCCACGTGTTCTTGCTGAGCCTAAAAAAGTTGGGTCTCGTAACCTGTCAGACCCACATATACCGGGAATCAGCACGTAGCTAAGTCTAATGACATTAGATCTCATAGCCAGCCAGACCCACATATACTGGGGCTCAGCTCATATATAAGCTCGAGAACATTGTGTTTAGTAGCTCGCCAAACCCATATGTATGCAGGCTCGACTAAGAGCTAAACCCAAAAATATTAGGTTTGACAACTTGTCAGACCCCCATCTACCTGGTCTCAATATGTAGCTGAGTCTCGAGGATGTTGAGTCTGGCAACTTGCTAGACCCATGTGTATATGAACTTAGCACGTACGTTAGCTTGAGAACACTGAATTGTATAGCTCGTTATACCCATATATATTTAGACTCGATACATAACTAAACCCAAAAATTTTAAGTTATCACACTATCTTTGACCCTTTTATTCCCAAGCTTTTAAACAAACATACCAAAGATATATTATCAATTCCACTTTCAACTTCCTAGCTAGTTCTTTAAAGATGAAAATCTCCGTTACAGGGGAGAAGAGAAGTGTGTATGATGTCTGTTCCACTAATTCATTTCTTTTATTCGATGGATGAAAGCCTCTTCCTAATACTCCGAAGGCAATACTTTTTCTAATTAAAAATATATTAAAATAATATTTTTTATTTTTAATATTAATACATTAAAACTATCTAAACAATATTTAAAAAATATTTTTTAAAAATATTGTTTCGCATTGCAGTCCAACCATGTTTTTATAAATTTTTATTTTTTAAATTTTAAATTTTTTTTATCATTTTAATGTGCTAATATTAAAAATAATATGTTGATTTTAAAAATAAAAAAATAATGTATTTCTAAACAAAAAAGTACTTTAAAAAACAACTTTCAAATACCATCTTGATATTTTTTCACAAAAAAAAAAAACAATTTTCAATGTAGATATTTTATTTTTCTTAAAGTGTGTTTGAAAATGTAATAATGGTTGCTTTTTAAAATACTTTTTACTCAGAAATGTATTAAAATAATATTTTATTTTTATTTTTAAAAAATTATTTTTAACATGAACATATCAAAATAATCTAGAAATACTAAAAATATATTAATTTAAAATAAATAAATAAAATTAAAATATTTTTAAAAATATTTTTTTAAAATAAATAAATAAAAACATTCATACTCACGAACCGTCATTCTCACCCTGTGATCGCCGGGAAAGAAAAATCATTAGGAAGACCCAATAATTAAATTTACAGGAAAAGAGAGATCGGTGGGACACCCACCCGATAGGTCTCCAAGATTCAGTTTCAGTCTTAAAACCAGTCATTTCATGTAGGGACTATAAATATGCACCACAATCCAATTTTATGTCAGAGGGAGTACGTATGGACATTTTTATTTCTTGAAATATATATGCTCCTGGAATGTATATTGGTGTGTCAAAAACTGGTTAAGAATATCCTAATTATTCTTTATTTTTTTAATTAATATAAATATTCGGATCAACTTATATGTATTTTAACTAATTCCACGAACTTTAAAATTAACGATCATGTAAGTCTCTTTAATAATCCTGAGAGGACTCAAACTCGTGACCATTAAAAAATAAACTCATAACCTGACCAGCTGAATTATCTCCAAGATTTCTAATTATTCATTCTTGATTTAATTATTATATTCATCATCATAGCATCACCGGATCCATTCTAATATTATAGTTTAACTTGGTAGCCTACTTTACTGGTTTAATTTTATATCGAACTAGATTATGAGATAACTCAATAATACAATGAATTAATCTATATTTCAATCTAGATGTTTTAAAAAACCATCTTAACCCAATAACTTAAGTTGTTAGGTAATGTTTCAGAATATAATTTATATTATTCTCTAACACACATCCTCAAGTGAAAATCATTTGGGTTTAAAACTTGCATTGGGTCACATTACTTTGTATTTAATTTTTATCAAATAAATAGAGATGATGAGGTTTGAACTCGTGATTACCCGTTTAGTTATCAAGGTTTTGATATCATATTAAAAAAATCATCTTAATTCAATACCTTAAGTTATTATGTGAGATTTCAAGATATAATTTATATTTTTTTCAAAACAAAAAAAAAATATATATATATATATATATATATATATATATATAATTTAACTAAAAAAACACTCAAAACAATATAATTTTAACGTTAAAAGAAACCTTGAAATGAAAATGTTTTGGATTAACCTGATAAATATATATTGATCCATAAACGAGGCCTGTTTTATTATTATGCCCGCAGGGCCTAGCAACGAGGCACGGCTCCACCGGTAAATATGAATTACCTTTGCTAATTGATTTGGAATGAGAGTGACACCTTGTGGGCCGCCATGTGTATATAAAACCTTCCATTTTATTTTCCACAGGTGCATGCCTGGGCACAAGAGACTTGGAAAAAACAACCGAAATAAGAAATGACAAAGGGACAGCTAGGGAAGTGGTAGGCATCATTGCCTGAACCCTAAAAAGAGGCAGTGGAATGCTGAAAAGGCAAAACCTTGCCCTAAATCTAAAATGCGTTTAGACTTAAAATTGACAGCGTTAATGAGTAATTATTCTTCTTCTTGCTGAGGATGCCGCCGAAGGAATATGCCCTTCTTACTACAGAAATGGTCTCCGAGAAGGCAATATATCAAGCGAACAGAGCATGCGTGCCCATGGCAAAGGTGAATAATGCATTGTAGGTGTTTGACGAAATGATCAGCAAAAACAAGAGAGGGAGGAAACAAGACAGGATTTTAGCATTTATTTGTCTTAGTGATTACTTGTATGATACTTAGAAAATCAATTATTTGTCGAGCCTCGTAAATGAGCAATGCCTAGCATCTGTATGGATACTCAGACACCCAACAACAAAGTTATCAAAAATAATCACTATAGATTACTAAGTGTAATAATAGTTTTGTCGTTCATTATGCAAAACAAAAAAGTCTTTATATGAGGACAAGATAATCTTTTCCATTGGACTCATTTGGTTATATGAAATTAATCGGTGTGTAATGGTATGTTTAATTTTTGTACAGTTAAATGAGATAAATATCTTTAAAAAGTAAATAAAAAAATAAAATAAATAAAAGAGGCTTTTACAACATTTTATTTTTTAAAAATAAAAAAATTACTTAATTAATCTTCAGGTAAAAAAAATAGAGGGGTGCATGTCTAGTGCAATTGTTGAATTTTTTTTTTTATCTTCCCCTCTTTTTTCTTTATTTTCTTCTTGAAATCCGTGTTGAATTAGTGACGATTAAGAATTGTTCTCCTATTTATTTATTTTATTTAAATTATGGTCCTCTTTTGTTATTGGTTTTTATTTATTTTGGATTCGTTTTTTTTTATTTTATCGATATTTATTTAATTTTATTTAATTTTTATATTAAATATTGTACTCATTATTTTGATTTTTTTTAATTTTATCCTTTAATATTTTATTTTATTTTATTTTTATCTAATTTTGGTCCTTATTTTTTTAATTACTCCTTTTTAATTATTTTTGTAATTTTTATTTTATTTTATCCCCCAATATTTTATTTTATTTATTTACTATTCAATTTTGGTCCATATTCTTTCAATTAATCTTTTCTTTATCTTTTTTTTTCCCTCGACATTTCATTTCATTTTAGTTCTTATTCTCTTAATTACTCTTTTTTTATCTTTTTTTTATTTTATAGGGTTATCTCGGATCGTGGATTAGTTAAGTTAATTCGGATTGTTCTGGATTTTTTTTCAATGTTTTTTTTTTTTTTAATTTCATCATTTGAAATTAAGTTATGGGTCTTGAGCTTTTTTTTTATTTCTTTTTTGTTAGGTTATCCCAGGTTGTGGGTTAGTTGGATTAACTCGGAATGACTCGAGTTTTTATTCAATGTTTTTTTATTTATTTAACTGTAATCCTTTTTTTCATTTTATTTTTTAAAAAAAAATATTTTTTTAATCATGAATCCCATGTCGTGGGTGAGTTAGTAAAGTGAACCCGAATTAACTCGGAGTTATTTCTTCGATGTTTTTTTTTCAATTATATCATTTGATGTTAGGTTATTGAACAATAAACTTTGTGGTTTTTTTGCCTTTCATTTTATAAGATATCTTGATTTAATATCTCATATATTTGTCAAATTAACTTGACTTAACTCAAGTTTTAATAGCTTAAATATCTACAAAGCCAAACTTTTATATATATATATATATATATATATATATATATATATATATAATAACAAAGAATAAAACTGTAACTTATCATGATATAGGTTTTATTTAACTGTATGGTTATATTTAAATATATTTTTAAAATATGTTTAAATATTTTTAATATGAAGAGGTTAAAATTATTAAAAATATATTTTAAAAGTATTAATATAATATATTTTAAACTGAAATGTGTGTACCTTATTACCCCACACACATACAAATTATTTTACAATATTATGTGCGTAAGCAAAACGTAAGCATGCAGGTGCGCGTGCCACCACAGAATGCTCAACACAATAAGAAATTACCTTAACTCTTGGAAAACGACGGCTTGAACAGCTACGTGGTGCTTGGAGAAACTCCATTAAAGTTAAAAATTAACCATTCATGGTGTTATGTTCTTTTTCTCTCAATAATATCTATATATAAATAATTGAAAAAATAATCAAAACAAAGTTATTTTTTAAATTTTTGTTTAGAATAAAGTTGTTTGAGTGTTTTTTTTTTTTTTTGAATTTTTGTTCACAAAGTTTTATTTATTAAAAGAATATCAAAACAATTTCGTTTAAAAATTCTAACTCGGAAGTCAAGCCCTCGGCTAGAGACAGGGCCTGGATGGGCTTGACAAATATGCTAATCTATTTTTCTAAATTATCTGAACTTGGAAAAATAATGAAAAAACAAATGTTGGGTCGATGAAAGTAAGTAAGCTTTAAGTTTGTTGAATAATGGTAATTAAATGGAGAATCATAAAAACAGAGTTGCCGAGACAAGGAACGTCTAGGGAAGTGAGAAAGAGAACACGTCAAAGCAAAGAACTTTGGAAACCCAGAATCAAGTGTAATTCCTATCTGTCCTCAACACCGAAGTAAAGAATAACAGAACTCAGGACCCTTATAAAATTAACACAAAAGCTAAAGTTTCAGTCCTTGTATTCGAGACTGGAGACATAACCTCCTCTCATCATCATCTCTCTCCAGTTTCTTTTTCGACACAGTACTTTTTCTCAAGGGGAAAAAAAAATCTAAGAAAAGCCAGCCCAACAGTGTGTTATTTTAATCAACTCGTGCTTACGAGTTCAAGGTGTCAGACACATAAAACCAAGGAGGAGTATTAGAAGCTGCGACTGGGAACGAATAGAGAGGGGAGAAACACAGATAAAGAGAGGAGAAGTCTTAGTTTTGTTATTTTTGGGGGGTTGAAGAGCTTTGGAAATGGTGAGGGATTGAGTGCAGTTGCTTAGAATGGTGATTATGTGCTGGATGGATACAAAAACTAGGAATAAATGGGGTTATTTTGATCACAGAAGAAGACAACATCAATGTACAAAACGAACAAATACCACTACAGATTTAGCGAAAGAAATGACACCGGGAAGTTTCTCAAACATGGCTTCTAGCTGGTGTAATAAGAAGATCTCATCTGTCATTTCAGTTTTTGTATGCTTTCTTCTTGTTGTTTCTTCAAAGATTTGCCCTGTTTCATCCTCGGAAACCGGCAGTCGCCATGCAACCAACCAGACTTTCCGACCCCAAGAAGAGTTACAGAAGTTGAAGTATATAAGAGAGCATCTCGAGAAGATTAACAAGCCTGCTGTCAAGACAATTCAGGCATTCTACTTTTGTCCCTAACATACAACCTCATTCTATCTGGTTTTGTACTTTCAATTCCCCCTGTTTTTGCTCTGTTTTCTTGAGGTTTGATATGCTGGTTGGTTCTTGTTTGTCACTGCAGAGTCCTGTCGGTGATCTTATTGACTGTGTTTTGTCCCATCAGCAACCAGCCTTCGATCACCCTCAACTTAAAGGACAAAAACCATTGGTACTTGAATTCTACCGTATTACTTGATACACTTCAACTTTGATGGTTCTTCTCGGAAAATTCATGCTTTCAAGCTCAATTATATATGTGATGTTAAAAGTGTTCTTTATTTTAAATTTCTTGAATGAATTTGCAGGAACCTCCAGAGAGACCAAAAGGTCTTGAACCAACAGGCATGGTAACTGAAAACTTTCAGTTGTGGGATTTGTCTGGTGAAGCATGCCCAGAAGGGACAATTCCTATCAGAAGAACAACTGAGCAAGACATGCTAAGAGCAAGTTCCATTAGAAGATTTGGCAGAAAATTAAGAAGGCATGTTAGAAGAGACACTAACAGCAATGGCCATGAGGTCTTCTCTCCTCTCTGTCTCTCTCTCTCTCTTCCCCTTCTTTTCTGTTAATCACAGCCTTAATAAACTTAACAACATAAAAGAAAGTGGTCAAACAAAATGGCGAATGTCTGATGGACCTGCTGATTGTCTCTTCTTTTTCATGTTGCTTTTTCTGAAGCAACTATCGTATTAAAAACACAAAGAAAGATCAAAAGCTTAGAGAAACAAAAAACTGCTTTTTGAATTTTTTTAAAACCTTCGTATTTATTAAAACAAAGCGCATTAACCTCCCTTATTATTATTTTTTTCCTGCGTGAAAAAAAAATAACGTCCATTTACCTTACAGAATATGTGATTTGAATGCATTTCCCAACATGAGAAAAAGGAATTCTGGCTGCTGAGCAGATTTCCATTGAAAGTAATTCCATACTTTCCTGGTCTTCTTGCTAAGTAGTGGTCACTGTTCTTACTTCTTTCACTTGTTTGGAACTAAATCGTTTTTGGTTAATGAGTTCTCTTTTGACTCTATGTGTGAACTCATGCCAACGCGATCAAGTTCTGTAAATAGACCTGACAGACCCACCAATTTCAAAGAAAAAGAAAAGAGAACACATCTAATCTATAGCTATTCAGGTACCGTCAAATATACAAGGTTATTAGACCTCAAGGGCCACTAATATTACTATCTTGAAAGTGACAGGAGGCTGAACACTTGAAGTTTCCATCGTGTATTTATTGTCCTTTGCTTTCAAATTGTTGGGTTACAGCATGCGGTTGGATATGTGACTGGAGATCAATATTATGGAGCGAAAGCCAGCATCAATGTGTGGGCACCCAGGGTTTCCAGTCAGTATGAATTCAGCCTGTCACAAATGTGGGTCATTTCCGGTTCATTTGGCGATGATCTTAACACCATTGAAGCTGGATGGCAGGTATACAAGGGACTAATCTCCCTCAAAAAGTCTTCTTCGAAGAAAACATAGGCTACTGCTAGTAATAAATACTCGTGTATGTAACTAGCTAGGCATACCTGCCTGCATCTTCATCTTTTTCCTCCAACAAGCCTCCATTCTTGCATCTACGGCCATATCACACTGGTAGCTTAATTCTACCAAATTCACCATCCATAGGAGAAAATAATTGAAGATTGACTGCAACTGCTTAAATGCTATTACCTCATGCACGCGTAGAGCTTACGAATTATGGAAACAAGCTCTGGAATTCACATTTAAAGCAGTAATCAGAGCTCGATGAACAACCTCTCACTGTAATTAATTTTTGAGATGCAGCAATAATGTGTAATCCATTGAGTATGTATTTGCAGGTTAGCCCAGAACTGTACGGGGACAACTATCCACGGTTCTTTACATACTGGACTGTGAGTGTATATGTGTGAAGAATTTGGCTTCGTTTCCCTCCATTAACTCTTTCCTTGCCCTACCTTCTACTGTAACATCAATCATCATGACGGCTTTCTAATTCGTAGCTTAATTTCTAACAACAGTCGGACGCTTATCAAGCAACTGGATGCTACAACTTGCTATGCTCAGGCTTCGTCCAAACCAACAATAGAGTTGCAATTGGGGCTGCTATCTCTCCAACATCCTCCTACAGTGGAGGACAGTTTGATATTAGCTTATTGGTTTGGAAGGTAAAATAACTTCCTTTTTTTTTTTTGCTTTCCATTCACTCACTGCCACTAAAAACATGAAAAGAGAACATCAGACATGAAACTAGCTAGTAACATCCTATGCCCTGTATAGCGAAATTAGGCTTTATTGTTTCATGGAACATAGATTTTATTTTTTTTGGTGCTTGTTTACCAATATATAAATTTGTTAATAAAAAATATTTTTTAATTAAATAAAAATTTAATTTGATTTTCAAGAAAATAATGTCTAGAAGTTGGAGAAACCAAAAATATTTTTTGATTTGTTAATGATATCAGCTTTTATCATTATTTTCTTTTATTATTTATTTTTTTCTTATCCTTTTTATTAATTAAATTTTTTTTATCCTATTTGGTCTCTATTTTTTTATTGTAATTTATTTTATTTGAAATAATTTACAAAATTAACTTTATTTTAATTTCATCCTCTTTTATTTTTTTTATCTGTTAAATTTGATTTTTATTTTTTTAATTGTTATTTGTTTTATTTGAGATAATTTATAAATTTTTTTAATTTCATTATCTTTCAACTTTTTATCTATCAAATTTGGTTCATATTTTTTTAATAAATTAAAAAAATATATTAATATGTTATTTTTCATAATATAATTTCAATTTATTTCCTACAATACTATTAAACATTAAAAAATTCTACTGTTTGTGTGGATCACCATTTATATGCATATGTGTGCCTGGATTGTAACCTAGCATCCACTGCCTAGACTTGCTGGGCCCATCACTTCTTTTTATATATAAAGAATTCAGTGAGAGGTAAGATTTTAGATTTAAACCATCCAATGTGATTATTTTTGAACTATTTTGCAAAAAAGTTTCGTAAAAAAGACTCCCTCGGTATCCAAATGGGGTGGTCAATGATGGACCCTAGCTCTCAAGAACACAACTTGCTGACACCAACAGCTTGGAGACAATTTGTCAAATTCTACTGAGCAAAATAATGTAGCAATAGCATAAATGGGCCAAAATTGGCGTGCACTCATAACTTCAAATAGTGTCTGTAATTCCCTTGTGCTTTTCTGCTTTGCTTGTTTAGATTCTCTTCTTTTCCGAGTGAAAGAGCTTCCTGACGCTTGACCCCTCTGCGCTTGCTTTTTTTATACTTTATCATCAGTATTTACTCTCTTTTTTTCTTTTTCTATTTACTAGCCTTGTAAGTGAGAAAATCATCATTTTATATATCCCTGGAAGAAACTTTCCTTTTCATTGCACCCTGTTTTTTTCCTCCCTTGCTTGTCACCATGAACACGGTCATAATTATTGTATGCTACCAGGGAAACAGCAACGATTTATTTTCACTTTTTTGCAGGATCCAAAGCATGGAAATTGGTGGCTAGAATTCGGAAACGGGGTTCTAGTAGGGTATTGGCCATCATTCTTGTTCACTCACCTGAGGGATCATGCAAGTATGGTACAGTTCGGCGGCGAGATCGTCAACTCCATGCCTTCAGGGTTCCACACCTCTACTCAAATGGGAAGCGGCCATTTTGCTGGAGAAGGTTTTGGAAAAGCCTCATATTTTAGGAATCTGCAAGTTGTTGATTGGGATAACAACTTACTTCCATTATCAAATCTTAGGGTTTTGGCCGACCATCCGAATTGCTATGATATACAAGGCGGTATTAATAGGGTTTGGGGTAATTATTTTTACTATGGAGGACCTGGAAGAAATGTGAGATGTCCCTAAGGGAATGGTATAGGGTGGGAATTCTTCTTCTTCTTCTTCTTCCTCCTCTTGTTGGGTGATATTGGTTTTCATCTCGAGATCACTCGGTCAGTTTGGGGCTATTCTTATACTTATTTCCTTTGTTAATCCATATTTGTTTTCTTATTTCTTCTCAGCTAACAGCCAACAGATGATTTATCATGTATACCTCCCTTAGGGACTGATGTAAATGTGGGGGAAAAAAAGGAAAGGAAAGGAAATATTAGTGAAGTTTATACTATGGTTTGTGGTTTTATTCTCCTCTACTGTCATTGTATGCAAGATTTTCAAGAACATGCAGAGGGTGGCAGCTTTATATTTGTTTCTAACAATGGCGAAAGGGATGAGACGGGGCCCCTCGAAGGCTAACCACTATCTTGAATTCTCGATAGGCTCATTAAATTAATCCTGAACAGGAGATCATGGGTCCTATAAAATAACATTAATCTTTCTTATTTTATACGACTTTTCGAAGAGATCGCCGCCTTCCTTGACACACGGTGAATGCTGTGGTAACTTTAAGTAAAAGGTTTTATATATATATATATATATATATATAAAAGTAATTAAAATGTTTGTGTTTACATAATCAATCCAGTGTCTAATCACTTCAAATTATGTTTGACATAGATAATCTTGTTGGGCCATGCCTCGAAGTTTTTCAGGAACGCGGTTTCCACGTTCTTATTTTTTAAAAAATTAATATTTAATATATTTTAAATAAAAAAACACTTTAAACCTTCATTGTAATCCATGCAAATCTTGAATATGTTGCTTCTATTTTCTTTGTTTTTCCGGGGGGACAATATTTTATATATTCTTTTAACCCAGATGGAAATAATATTATAATCAAGGTAATAAGATGCAATGAATCTTACTCTTTTATTAGGGAAGAAATATAACGTATAGTCTGGTAAGGAAAAAGGATTATGATAACGCATCTTGTTTAAAGCTTAAGCCAAATGATACATGGTAGAAGTACTCTGGACTCCACCCAAATATAATTAGCGATTTGCCCATTGTGTCATGCTTCCACAAGAAGATTTAATTTATTAGATGAACATGTATAATTACTAGCAAGTATGATTTGTCAGCCATCTCTTTCTTGAAGTTTACGTTAATTACCACTCCCCGCTAATTATTATAATTATAATTGTAATTATTAAAACAGCTAAAAGATGTGCATTTATTGTTAGTGGCACCCCGGTACTTTCTTTTTTCTTTTTCATTTTTTTTAAAATTTAATTAAAAAAAACTCAATAAAAAAAACAAATGAAAAAGAAAGAGTTTAATTATGGTGGTTTTGTTCTATAAACATGCCCCCAAAAAATAGATTGATCTATTTAGATTTTTTAATTTAGTTAATTTTTGTTTTTTAAGTGATTTTTGGGTTGTTATATGATTTATGGAGATTTTATAGTATTTTTAGATGAAAATAAATAAAAAAAAAATAAATTTATTTTCCTTAATTTTCCAACCACTATAATTTTGGCTGGAATATTGACATCAATCTAGTAGGAAGAAAAAAAAAGTGGATAATATGTCATCCACTCTTAAAAAAAGAGTAGGCTTTTAGGCCCAACAATACATAGACTTTTTCACTAAGGTTAGGCACATAGGCCTAGCTTAATAGGCTAGCGTGTCTGGATTTTTTTTATAAGGCCAAATGTGCTGAGTTATATAAACCTGTTTGTATGACTTGCTTTTTATTTTTCTATTAAAAAAATTAATTAATTTAAAATATTATTAATTTATTAATTTATTAAACTTTAAAATTAATTAGAAATATATTTTAGATATTATTTTATTAAAAACTATTCAATTTTTACTTTCATTTCGAATAAAAATATAATATTTTTTTTTAATATTAACAAATTTTATTTTTTATATTTTATTATCATCATCATCATCATTATCATCATCATTTTATATGTTTTATCTCTTGATAGTTTTATTTTCATTTGATTAAATGAAAATCATCTAAAAAACAATGTATCCAAGTCTAATTGGATCCGTGACTTGAATTGCAGATTTAATATATTAACTTAGATTTAGAATATTAACTTGGGTTCAAAATAATATTTTTCAGTTTTTAAAATTTATTTTTTATATTAACACGTCAAAACAATAAAATAATAATAATAATAATAATAATTTTAAACAAAAAAAAATTATATTTTACAAAAAGCATTTGGTCCATATTTCCAAACCCTATATAAAATCAGCACGAACTCGCGTATGATTTCTGAATTTGTAATCAACATCAAATTGTTGTGAGGAAGATAAATTCCCTAAATTTTCCACGTAAGGAAGAATCTACAAACTATAAAGTGCCGTAAAGTTTACCGACTTAAAAGTAGGAAACTCAACCAAAATAAAAGAGATTATTTACAATAACTTGAAACCGCTACACCATTAAAGTTGGCTCAGGTGGTGAATGTATCATCTTCGAAACTATTGGGTTCAATGGTGTGTCTGTTTTTATGTTTTGGCTGTGATAGGTTAATTATTAGAAAATAATAAAAAATATATTTTGAGATATTATTTAATAGTTTAAGTTATTATATTTAGATAATTCTTTGATATGGTATCAGGACCTTAATAACCAAGTGATCACGAATTCGAATCTCATCATCCCTATTTATTTAATAAAAATTAAGCATAAGATAAAATGAACATGTACAAGTTTCAATCTGTGTAAGTTTCAAGCCCAAAAACCTTTTATTTGAGAGGGTACTGTAAATTACATCATGTAACTTCACTTAACAGCTTAAATTATTGGGTTTAGATGATTCTTTTGTACTAATATTAAAAATAATAATAATAAACTTATTTTAATATATTTTAAAATAATATAATATTTAAAAAAAATCATGCACCCAATACTTCCACACGAAATGGATAAAAAAGAGAAACATAGGCACCGACCAGAAAAAAGCTAACATCTACTCTTTCTGATCCTAACAGAGTGTTTGAACCACCAAACAACATATGATGTGTCAGCATGTGGCCACATGTTAACTTTGATAGATATCAGCATCATGATCCGTAATTCTTAGCAGAATCTTTGTTCCATCCAAATATTCTAATAGATTATTGTATCTTGTGAGAGAAACTTATTATAGGTTTTATCTTATTTGTTTTTCATTAATTCTCCCAACAATTTTAGCGAGAAAATAAAATTGATTTGTTTGCTTGATTTTTTATATAAACATTATAAATTCTTTATCTAGCAAACTTGAAAAGTTTTTTAATCAAAACATTTTTTTATTGATGACAATAAATTAAATTTTGGTTTACTATATGATGTTTTTTTTTAATAATAAATGGTTATAAAAATAAAAATCATGAAAAAACAAACGCTAAAATACCATCTTTTACAGTTGTTTCTTCAAGTAATGCATTTTTTTCTAGTGTATAATTAACTCTACTAATAAAGATATTTATGCCATGATAAAATTTTAAGTGATTTATTTAATAATATTTGTCTTATATTTTGTTATGCTAAAAATGCTTTTGAGTCATGGGAATCACTATATATGTATAAAAAGAAAAATATCTTAAAAGATTTTCAATTGAAAAGTGTCTTCATTTCAAATTGTTATCAGAAAGTGTTTTTATCAGCTTCATAAGTTTAAAAATAGTATTTATTACATTAGGATACTACTTGGTAGTGATATTCAAGTTATAAATATTACTACCAATGTTATTTTAGGAATTAAATTATTAAAAAAATTATTATTATTTTGCTTTGACTCACTCACGTTATATTAAAAAAATATTAAAAATATTTAATTATTTTGATGTGTTTGCTGTATGTAATCCTTTTAGTCCTTATATTAAATTAAGAAAAAAATGATAGTGAAAAGGTATCTATTTACTTTTATTTTCAAATTATTTGATCTTTATTGCATTTAGCAAATCATACTAGACCTGATATATCACATACAATTGATAGATCATTTAAATATACACATAATCCAAATGTTTCACATTGAAATGCTTTAGAAAGAACTTTTAAATATCTAAAAGGAATTGTTGATAATGTAATTCATTATTCTGAATTCCTTACTGTAATGGAATGATTTAATGATGCTAATTGGACTCTTGATTTAGAAGAAACGACGTCTACTAGTGGGTATGTATTTATTTTATATAGCAATACAATTTGTTGAAAATCTATTAAATAAACTATAATTACTCATTCCACCATAAAAATAGAATTGGCTACTAGTTTAGAAGCTAGGTGGCTTCACAAATTTTTAATTAACATTCCGTTTGTTTCTAAATCAATACAACTTATATCAATACATTATGATAGCCAAGCTATTATAGCTAAAACTAAGAGTAAAAATTTTAATGAAAAAGAAAAGGATATTTGACTGTTAAATATAAATCCGTCAGACATTTGATATTTCATGGAATTATTTCTTTGGGTTTTGTTAGGTTTAAAAACAACATTATGAATCTGTTCACGAAAAGTTTGGTGTGCCACGAGAGTTATTAAATCATCAAGAAAAAAGGGACATTAACCTTTAAATTAATTACTTATAGTGAAAACCTATCTTCAAATGAATGGCAATCTCATGAATGAAGTTCAATCAGTAAAAACAAAATTGCTAGGTGATTGAAGAGAGCATGAATTTTACATATATTTTTTGAAAGGTAGTCTTAGGTCTTATTTCTATGATGTTGTGCTTTCTATTATGATGATTAAGAAGATGTAATCTCTACATGAATTCAAAAGCATATTTTTGTTATATGATGTTGCTCACAAAACATCATTAGAGGATTTATCTAATCAAGTGTGATGGTGAAGTTATCATTATAAGAACTCAAACAACTCTTTCAAGACACTCACAGGATCAGATAAGTGTGCATAATCATAAAAAAACTACAACATTGATAGAGATTTAACATCATTTATTGTTGTGTGTGCAATAAGTTTATAGTTCATCTAGAGAAAGTAATTCAAAACATTTTAGTTATTATGGTTCTTCAAATTTAGATTTATTTACACTAAATGTAGGTTCAAATTCTGAAAGTACGTAACATCTATTATATAATATTAATTGCTCATTTAAATTATTCATTATAATTTAAAATTTATCTTTAATAATAACCATTAGTAATAATTATTATATCCATTTTAATTAATTACTATAACCATTATAATTAATTATATAACAATTTTATGTTTTAAAAGTATTAATTGTCTATCATTGATTTATCATATTTAATTATTGTAAAAATGATTTGTGAACGGATATTTTTTTTAAGGTGTGTGTGTGGGGGGGGGGGGATGCAATTCATATTATTGGAGAATAAAAGGCATTTTTCTATTTAAAACTATGGTCTCACATTTTCAATTAAACATTCATTTCTTATTTCTTTCAACTTTCACTATAATTATTATTATTTTTTCTTTTAATTTAAGTGAGTATTAAGGATAATTAAAGGTATAAAGAATTTTTATTGCATCCAAAAATCTTAATAGACCGTTGTATCTTGAGAAAAAAAGATGCGAAAGTTCTAAACTCTTATTCTTCTCGAATTTTTTAGTTAAAATTATTTTTATTATTTCTTTTTAACACTAATTCAAATCAAAGGAATAATTACTGCATTTGTTGTTCTTATTTACTTTCATTAATTCTTCCAACATTATCCTGTGCGTATTGTCACTTATGCCAGATTGATTAACCATCATCAGGACATGCATGTCTTTTGACCAATGAGCAGAATTCTATGACAAGCTAACAGCCAGGATTCGTAAAGGCAGGTGAAATCAATACCTCATGCCTCAAATAGTCAGGTTTGCATCTGTCTGGGATTGTAATAATAATTAATTACGGTTTAAAATATTTTTTATTAAAAAATATATTAAAATAATTTATTTATTTTTTAAAATTTATTTTTTATATCATCATATTAAAATAACTTTAAAACATTTAAAAAATAATTTTTAATAAAAGAAAAATTAAAAAGTAGTAGCCCGGAGTACCGCATGGCTATGCTTCATGGAATACATCCCATACATTACAACAAGTCAGGGGAAGGGAGAAAAACAAAGAGAAACAGTTTTTTGGACTTCAAGAATGCATGCATGCATGATATAACTGCCAAATAGGCTAGCCCTAGAAAAGCCAACCTCAAGTTCAATTATTAACTTAGTTGGACTGGGCCGACAGACATGTGCCCGGCCTATCGACCAGCATTGTCCCCCAATTTAGACACCTAACTAGCTACTGCTAAAGGTGAGCTTGAAATGTTACTCTGAGATTATTTTTGTTATAGTGTTCTTGTGAAAGAGAGGGTCAAAATTTAGACATGGAGATGATAGATTAATTTGCCAGATTAACCATGTGATTCAGTAATAAAAAATTAGAATTAAAAAATTTATTTTTACTAATATAATAGCTATTGAAGACTTAACTTTATGACCAGTAAAATTAGTTGAGATACACGCAAACTGACATGGACATTTATATTAATAATAATAAAAAAAAACTTTTTAAATTAATTAAATTTAATCAGTTGATTCACAATCAACTTTGATATGAATCTCTTTTTAGGTCTGCGAGTTTCATGACAATGGTTATATATAAGAGCAATCCATTGATTTGTGAACGATTTGGATTTGATTGTTATGATGCTGATATCTACACATTTTATTTAGAAATAAAAAAAGAAACGAGAAAGGAGAAAGAGTACGATCCGTTTTAAGGGCTAATGATATTATTAAATATAATATTCTAAAAGTTGTGGGTAAAGCAATTAGTTTTCTTGCAACTTTCATTTATTAATATATTATTATATTATATTATATTACAGAATTGTTTTTTTTTGTGTTTTTATTTTTTTTAATTTAATTTATTAATATTAATTTTTTTTATTTAATTATTAGATTTTCATGATATCTCAGATTTAATGAATTAATTTAGTTTAAAAGTATAGAAAAAACATCGTAGTTTCTCTGTACCTTTCACTTATTAATATATTATATATTATTATTATTATTATTATATTATAGAATTGTCTTTTTCTTTTTTCTTTTTAATTTGTTTTGGATGTTTTAATGAATTTTTTTTGTTTGATTTAATTTGTTAATATTAAATTATTTTTATTTGGTTACTAGATTTTTATGATACGGATCTCGGGTTTGATGGATTAACCTGGTTTGAAGAGTTAACTTGGATTTTTTTCTTTTTAATTAATTTTTTTCGTTTAGTTTATTTTGTTAATGTTAAATTGCTTTCTATTTAATTATTAGACTTTCATGACACGTATTCTGGGCTTGATGAGTTAACTCAGTTAATTCTGGATAAACCTGTTAATTTTTTTTCTATTTAGTTATTAAACTTTCATAACGCGAATCTTAATTTTTACGGGTTAACTTGGTTTGAAAGATTAACCCAATTAATTCGGATTCTTTTTTTTATTAGTTTTTTTCTTTGTTTTTTTTAATTAATCTACTTAATTATCATATTTTTATGACATAATCTTATATCCAGATCCACATTCAATATTCTTGAGTCCGGTGTTGAAGTCAGACTCACTTAAACTTGAATCATGCAAGTTTAATGTTATTATTAATATTATAAATATTACTCTTAGATAAGACGTTGTAGTCAAATCCAAGACTCTTGAGTATAGTTTTACAGAAAAACATAATACTTTTAAATTTTAATTTTTTAAAAAAAATTTATATAAAAAAATAACTTGTAACATTTCACCGGGATATGTAACTGGTTATTAATAAATCATGTGATCCCAGCTTAAATCACATGGTTTGCCGAAAACTTTGAATATTTTTGTTGCTTCTTTTACCAGGAAAAAAAAAAAGTCTGTCCAGAAACTTCCAGCGTTTTCCATGGCTGGCGTCTTCATAACGCGGCATTTAGACTTTGAACCGTCTCACCTCTCTTTTTTATTGGGTTAAATCATCGCGCGGTCCCGAGGTTTAGGAAATTCATTAAATCAGCCCATATATTGTTAGTTTTAGACATGCAGGTCCTCGTATTCTTAATTTGTGGTAGCCAAGTGCTTCCTCTGTCCACACGTGTGATCGACATCCAGTGAACATGTTTGTACTGAGATCGCGTTTGACTATGATTTCAAAGTATGAGAGATCATATAATGATGTTACCATTCTCTAATATGTGTTTTTTCTTCATGCGGAGTCAAATTTTATCGAGAGAAAAAGGAAAGCAACACGGAACACTAATGATGTTTATTTAGAAGAGGAAAATAACTAGTGATGGTTAAAATCATTTAATTTTAAACAAATAAATAAATTATACGCTTTTATAAATTACTAAAACAAACTTTAAGATTTTGTTTAGTACTGTTAATGTATTTGAAAATATAATACTACTTGTTTTTTAAAGTAATTTTTATTTAAAGATATATCAAAATATTTTTTTTATTTTATAAAAATTATTTTTAATATCAACATATTAAAATTATTTAAAAATATAAAAAAATAATTTTAAATAAAACAATTAAATTTTATCCAACCCCTGTTTTAATGATTGAAGATCTATAAAAATAATATATATATTATAGAAGGTAGCTAGAGAGGTTGGAATAGAGAGAACGGATGTGATTGGTGGAGGAGGGATTAGGGATATCGGCGAGGAGCATGGTCATAAATAATATATATATATATATATATATATATATATATATACACAATCTGGTATGGAGTATACAATCTGGTATGGAGATTATAAATAAATAATATATACATATATATATATATATATATATATATTATTTATAATCTCCATACCAGATATATATGTACAGGATTTTACAGACCAGCGAGGTGGGGACCATGCTCCTCGCCGATATCCCTAATCCCTCCTCCACCAATCACATCCGTTCTCTCTATTCCAACCTCTCTAGCTACCTTCTATAATATATATATATATATATATATATATATATATATATATATAGCAGATGCTTTTCTTTTCTTTTTTGTATTTCTTCTTTTAATTTCCCATCAATTATATGTATGAACTCATAATGCATGCACAATAAAAACATATTTGGTATTATAATAATTTTTGTGATTTTTATTTAAAAAATTTATATTTTAAAAAATATTTTTGGTTATAGTTAAAAAAAAAAAAGAGTAGATTTTAAACAATATGTGATTTGTTAAAACTTGTATGAGATAGATCTTTATGTGTAAAATAAATAAATATAATTTATAAATGTAAAAAAAATTATTTTAATTTTTATAAAATTAATATCTGAAATGCAATTATACAAGGAATCAATTATAAAAAAATAATATTAAAATAAAAAACTAAAGAAATTAGTTTTAAAAAATCAATTTTAAGTTTTTAAACAAACTCCATTTACACCGCAATTCCAAATCACTACTGACTGTAAAATTTTCTGGGAGATGAATTGAAATGAGAGGAAAGAGAGTGGAGGGATGGAAGGTTTTAAAGGGATTGTGATGATGTTTAAAGTATTAAATTACATTATTACCCTTTTCATTTTGTGATAATGAGAAGTAAAAGTTTTTGTTTGTGCTAACTAAAAATAAAAATGTCGCCCCATCTCTCTGTCCATTTTCTACCGATCTGGGGAGATTGAATTTTGTGGGGCCGGGTAGAAACACGTTTAGAGTAAAAATACGGATATGTTTCAAAGATATTTTTTTTTCAAGAGATATACTTCAAAATATTTCAAAATTCCCATGTCGATCCTAATTTAAGATGCAAGCAATTAATTTTAAAATATTTGATTATTGGTTGTGTTTGTTTATTCTTAACTTTTATGTTTGCGGTGTAAAAAATATAATTAGATATTTAATAATATAATAAACTATGTTATATCATATGAGATTCAATAAAAAATTAAATTTGAAATATAGTTTTTGTGAAGTAGTTTTTACATGTTTTTTTAATTGAATTTCGTAAAATTTTGTTTATTTTTGTGTTTCAAAAATATTTTTTAAAAAATTTAAAAAAAAATTAATTTTTTTATTTTATTTTATTTTGTATTTTCAAATTATATTAATGCGCTGATATCAAAACTAATTTTGAAAAAATAAAAAATTATTTTAATATATTTTCAAGTAAAAAATACTTTTGAAAATCAATTATAACCAAATATTTTATACATGTTTTTGCTGTATATAAAACTCAAATAGAATTTTTATCATACACGTATCTAAATCCAATCAACTACACCCAGCTATAGTTTTTAAAAAACTTATTTTTTTTAAATCATATATATAAAAGCTATTTAAAAAATAAACACACTCGATAATATAAAAATAAAAAAAATATTAGAAAAGAAGAGAATTGAGAGTATTGAAAGAACATTTTTGACAGCGGTTACGAGTCATCAAGTGAAAATCATCATAGTAAGGAATTTAGAGACACATAATACAATTTCATCATGAGAAAACTAATTTCTTTCTTCTTCTTCTTCTTCTAATCTTTTCAAATTTATTTATATGTGTTTTTTTTAATTCCTCACATATTTGGGTTATAAAATTTTATTTGTCATCCCATCAAATAAAAATAGAAGAAAGCTAACCAGGTAGATTACCAAAAATTTCTGATCTATATCAATAAAAAACCAATTAACAAAATTAAATTACATTTTATTAGACATATATTAGATAAATAGATTTCTTATAGGTTATATTTAAAATAAAAATAGTCAACAAATTAACAATATATAGAATGCGTATTTTGTTTGGAATTTAAATAATCACTTAATTAATAATTTGTTTTTATCGTAATAATTAATAAAATACTGCTCACCGGATATCATGAAGTATTTGTCAACATACTTTAGATTTTATTGTGCTCACTTGTTTCTCCCTATCATAACTTGTTCTTTGCTTGCCCGTCACCACTACTTCTTGCATAAAATCCTTCCCGTGTAAGATTTTATTTTATTTGCATATTGAGATACAATGTGAATGAAGCAGCAATTTATGGACGACAAATAATTGCTTGTTTTGGAATTGAAATTTAATTTGTTTTTCTTCAAAATTTAATTATTATTTTTTGTATTCTTTAGTGTTTTTTTTATATTTTTTAACATTTTAAAAAATAAAAAATATTATTTTAATTTATTTATAAATAAAAAATAATTTTTACTACATTCTCATGAGTATATAAAAAAATATATCCCAAAATTCAGTTTAGATGGTAACAGGCTTCGCAATTAATTAACAAGTGACTCATGATGTGATGATGAAATGTAGTCTAGTGATTTGAAAATAATATGAGCTTTCAATTAAATAAAGATGAAAAAAACGATTTTAAAAGTAGGAAGTAGATATTTAGATAGAGGATACTAATACAAAATCATGAAAATAAGGCTTTTAATCTGATAGAAAACATCATTGATTGAAAATGAACTATTGACAAAAGATTTATATTAAAAATACATGGAATGAAATTTACCCTTACTAAAATAGAAAATATCGGCGCATGGCATCTCGAACAAATCTTTACCGATATATCATCATATACTTTAGTTAGGGTGACTTTGGATAAATCTAGAACTCGAGATTATATTATTTATTTTTTAATGTTTATATTTTTTTAATAAAATAAAAAAATAAATTTTCAATACCTAGCTATCTTTTCCATGTGAAACAAATACTTCCAAGTTCTTTGTTCTAAAAAACAAAGAGTGTATAGGGGAGACAAATCAAAGGTTTTTTTTTCTCTAGCCTAATTTTATACGTGGAAGCCTGCCATCCTTATTTTATTTGTTTTTAGTTTATATCAAAATTCATTATAGAAACACTAAAATAATATTTTATTTTTCTAATATGGAATTCAAAACTTATTAATATATATATATATATATATATATATCTATCTGTACAATATTTTTTTTTTATAATGTGGGATAATAATTTTTTTATTTAAATACTTTAACTAAAAAAAAAACATAATATATTTATAACTTGAGATAAAAAACTATTTTAAAATAATATTTTAAACTTCTCTATTTACAAGATATATAGTTGATGATGCTTTATAATCTAATAAGCTAAGGAATATAGATTTTTAAGTATTTGAATAATAAATAATAAATAATAATATGTTTATGAATCTTTTAAATAAATAATTTTTAATAATGATCATTTTTCTATTGATTGATCTTTTGAGTAAATAAATTTTAATACAAGAAACACTGGTTTATTAATAGTTTATATTTATATAGATTGTCCTTAAAGTTTTATATATGAGTTATTAAAATTTTAAATATTTTTTTTTAAATTTTTTTCAAGTTAATATCAGCCTATATAACCTAATACTTAACCCTGTAACTAGGTTAATAATTATCGAATTTAATAACTATGGTTAGAAGTTACAAGACACCAAGCTTTAAACGATTCGAACGCTTCTTTTTATCCAAAACGCATCCAATGTCACAGGCATGTGCAAGTTGTTGCCTAATTAATTAACACAAGACAGCTAATTAATAGAGCCGTGTCTTATAAAATAAGATGGAAATCAACGGTTTAATGACATATTTTATCTCTAAATTACTGGGTTTATGATAAAATAAGACACGAGGTGTCAATTTAGTTTATTGTATTTTTAGCTTATTGCTTGTTAGGCAAGGTAAAGCATGCCCTCAAATTAGTCCAACAATGCCATTCTAAAACAATTTAGTTGATTTTCTTTTATATAAAAATAATTGAATAAATTGAAAAAAAGCAAATGATGCTTCATTCAATGTGGTCCTTTTAACTGCTCGAATAAATTTAGAAAAAAAAAGATTTTTTAAAGGATAACACTAATAATATGCTGTTCAATATTTTTTTTAGATTTTTTTTTAAATATTTTATGTGTAAAAGAATCAATTTGTTTCAAAACGGTATTGATTTTATCATTTAGATTAATTGTCAAAGTTTGACAGTTAATATTAACAATAGTTTAGAGATAAAATGGGATATTAAAATAATATTTGATAGTGTGATAGTGTTGTTTTTTATTTTAAAAAATATATATAAAATATATTTTTAAAAATTTATCTTTAATATTAATACATTAAAATAATTTAAAATATAAAAAATTAATTTAAAATAATTTTTTAAAAAATAAATAGTCGCACTATGAAAATCAGGCAAATAGTCGAATCAAACGCCAGCCAGCCACCAGGGCTGGGGTGAATTGAAATCATCAGAGTCACGAGAAGGTACAGTCCAATTTCCCCTTTAAAAGAAGAAAACATCGAGCATATGGCTGCCATTCACCGATCATTTTCCACGTGACAAAAGCCAATTCGAACACTCTTCCCCAACGCGTGTACTTCACTCCAGCAGTCTAACGAACGAAGTGCTTATTGAATTTTGAATAAATTTAAGAGAAATCAACGAGTAACCTTACATTAACGATTAAATATCTTCTAAATACATTTATTATATTTCTTAAGAATTATATTTTGTAAAAATTAAAATATTTTTTATATTAATACATCAAAATCATAAAAAAAACACTAAAAAACATTAATCAAACACACTTTTAAAAAATACAACACTAAATAGATATTTAGTGTGTATTTTGTAATGCAGTAAAAAATATTTTTTAATTAAATATAAATTAAAATAATATATTTTTAATTTTGTTTAGTTCTCAATACTAGCATTTCAAAACTATAAAAAAAAAACAATTTAATATCTTTTTAAATTATCAACCAACAATGGCATGATAAATGTTGAAGATGGTTTCCAGACGGGTCCCTAGGCGTTAATATCCAAGAGCTAGCAGCATTGATTTTAAAAGGATAAGGCTATTAGAGATAGTTTGGGGCTGCTTCTTAATTTAATAAACACACTTTTAAAATACACTTAAACAACACAAATAAAAATACAATACCAAACAGATATCTAGTGTGTGTCTGATAATGAAGTAAAAATATTTTTTAATTAAATATACATCAAAATAATATATTTTTAATTTTTTTCAGTTTTCAACACTATCATTTCAAAACTAAAAAAAACAATTTAATATTTTTTTAAATTATCAACCAACAATGGCATGATAAATGTTGAAGATGGTTTCCAGACTGGTCCCTAGGCGTTAATATCCAAGAGCTAGCAGCATTGATTTTAAAAGGATAAGGATATTAGAGATAGTTTGGGGCTGCTTCTTAATTTAATAAACAAACTTTTAAAATACACTTAAACACATATAAAAATACAATACTAAACAGACATCTAGTGTGTGTCTGATAATGGAGTAAAAATATTTTTAATTGAAAATATATAAATACAGTATGTTTTCAGATTTTTTTTATATTAACATATCAAAACTATATTACAAATAATATTAACAATAGCATGATAAATGTTGAACCTGGCTTCCAGACTGCTCATAGGCGTTAATATCCAAGAACTAGCAGCATTGATTTTTGAAGGACAGCGATTTAAAAAGGATAAGGCTACAAGAGATAGTTTGGGGCTGCTTGTTAATTTAATAATCGCGTTTGTAGGAAACCTTCCACCTCGATACAGCTCAGCAACAGCCCCCTGAAAGAAACGCCTAGAATCATCTTAAACCTGGAAAAATAAAGTAAAAGTAATAAAGTACTTTGTGTTTGTTTAATGCGGGCTCGCCACGTGGATAAATAAATATCATCACAAATAACGAAGGGTGTTAACAACGTAAGCAGGTTTGGGGTTTATTCGAAAAAATTAAGGTTATTGGGTTATTTGATTAACTTCCGAGCTATTAGATTAATTTTAATTAATTATTTTTATTTTTTATAGAGAAGATAAATTTAATTACGAGTTATGGGTTTCTCAAGTAAACTCCTTCACTTAACAACTATGGTTAACACTAACACACAGGCTAAATTCCTGGATTTATAGACAATATAGATTAGAGAGGCTAAGTTTTTGTGGATTAGGCTCCCATAAATAGTGGGGTCCCTCCTTGTGGGCAGTGGTTACGACGAAGACACATGGCAGCAACCCAGACCATGATTTTTGAATGAATTCTGGAGGCTGTTTGGTGCCATGCTTGTACAGTTGTACATATTAAAAATAAGTTTATCATAAGAAAATATTAAATCAATAATTTTTATATATTAATATTAGAAATATATAAAAAATTATTTTCACATATATAAATTTTTTAAAATTAAAGTAATACGACGAGTAAAACGTGTGTGATTGGCTTGCTGGACTGGTTTAGACTTTCTTATATAAATGCAAGGTAGGAAATGAGAAAATTGTGGGAAACTAATATTTTAATCATTTTACCAAAATAAATATACAGACGACCACATCAACACGAACAGATTCCTTCTATGATTTTTTTTTTTTATGAATCATAGGAGGGGTTGATGAGAGAATTTTGATCTTTTTAGGAGGAGGAGGAGGAGGAGGAGGAGGCTTCTTTTGAGTCTGTGTTTTACTTTTTATTTTTTGGTTTTGAAGAAGGCTCTTGCTGCTTTGAATTACTTTTCTTCAATTTGTAGGCTGAAAAAGCAAATGATAAGGTGGTGGGTTTCTGCTCTGCAATTAACAGAGCTATTTGTAAGCACGGTAGTGCATTTGCTATATGGGTTTTACATATTTAGCACAGCTTTGGCTGGTGATCTTTCACAGGCTATGAATGAATGGTTTTCCAAGCCTAATGTGCATGCTGTTGTTAAAGAGGAGGAGGAGACCAGAGAGACGACATCTTCATTAACAACGAAGACGACGACCAGCGTTGATGACTTGCCACCTATCGTGCTGGTTCATGGAATCTTTGGATTTGGCAAAGGGGTAATTTATTTTTTCTTGTCATGATATATTAAATAGATTTTTAGTTGCATTTTGTGCCTTAAAATAAATCTCGTTTTGGTCCACGGGGTTTTGATTTTCTATTTGATTCCAGAGATTGGGAGGTTTATCGTATTTTGCTGGAGCAGAGAAGAAAGATGAGAGGGTCCTGGTGCCTGATTTGGGGTCTCTAACGAGCATCTATGATAGGTAATTAGTTAGCAAATGCTTGCAATTCAGGGGTTTTCATTTTGGCAATACATTCTCTTTGGTTTGTTCTTAATTCGAGTGCTTCTTCTTTCTGGGTTTTAGGGCTCGCGAATTATTCTATTATTTGAAAGGTGGGCAAGTTGATTATGGAGAAGAACACAGCATGGCTTATGGCCACTCACAATTTGGACGGATTTATGAACAGGGTTAGATGATCTTCCTTCCTTTTTTTTTTATATAAAAATTAGTTTTTATTTTTGAACTATTTCTTTATGTTGTCTTTTCTATTTGATCATTATCTGTGCTCAAGTATGAAATGTCTTTGATTGTTGTGATTGGAATGTAGGGCACTATCCTGAATGGGATGAGGATCACCCTATTCACTTTGTTGGGCATTCTGCTGGAGCGCAGGTTGTTCGCGTACTGCAGCAAATGCTTGCTGACAAGGTTAGTCTAGTTTATGTTTTGAACAGTCATCGAATAATGTCTTAGAGTTTCAAGTTTGATTGTATGTTTGTTCATGATGACTTTGTAGGCATTTAAGGGGTATGAGAACACTTCTGATAAATGGGTGCTAAGCATCACCTCCCTGTCCGGAGCATTCAATGGGACTACAAGGACCTACTTAGATGGGATGCAGTGAGTGTGCTTTCCAAACTTGGTCTTCTATTTGAAACTTCTCTCTAGAATTCTTAAGGTTTCAATTACTTAAACGATATTGTCTTACTGACAATGTGCAGAAAATTAGTATGATTTGAAATTGCTAATGACTTCAGTATGTAGCTGCAAGATTTGGGACTCAATGATGCTTATATAAAATATTTTATTTTAAATTTCCCACTAATGACTGAGCATATACTACCATAGATTTGGTAATTAGAAAATAATCAAACACTGGTATTCACCTCCTTCTTTAGAGAGTTTCCCAAATGACGTGTGGTTGAATTAACGAAACCCTTATTTCTGGTTCGATGTTTTCCTTTCCTCTTTCCCTTTTCATATCCCTTGTTTGGTTTTTCTCAAAGAAAAATTCTGCTTTGTATTTAATTGACACTCCCTTTTCATTATTATTTGCTCTAGAATAGAACTCTATCAATTTGCATCTAAATTCGGGACTGCATTTTCAATATTCCAGGCCAGAAGATTGGAGAAACATGAAACCAGTTTGCCTGCTTCAGTTCTGTCGCTTAGGAACAATAATTTATGATTGGCTTGACATTCCTTGGCTGAAGGCTTACTACAACTTTGGATTTGATCACTTCAACATGTCCTGGAAAAAAATGGGCATTCGTGGTCTTATTGACTGCCTGTTGGGGAATATTGGACCCTTTGCTTCTGGAGATTGGATACTTCCTGATCTTACAATTCAAGGGTCCATGCAACTCAACTGCCATTTACAAACCTTCCCTGATACATACTATTTCAGCTATGCCACCAAACGCACTAAAAGAATCTTCGGTATCACTGTTCCTTCAGGCATCTTTGGAATCCACCCATTGCTTTTTATAAGAGTGTTGCAGATGAGCCAGTGGCGTCATCCTCCAGATGTCTTTCCCCCCTATAAAGGATACAGGTGCATTCTTTTATCAATATATCATTCGCAATTGATTTAATTAAGAATAGAACACAAGCTTTCCTATAATTACTTAATGTTTTCATATTAGGATCATTTTAATGACTTTGACTTCACGTTTCATTTTCTCATATCATTAATGAAAAATATTTTTAATTAATCAAATTTTACTTAAATCATCAGTGAGCTTGTGAGGACTATTGCACATGTCTTTTGATTGTAGAATCCCAAATGAATTATCCTCTGTGATATGCTTAGTTTCTAGCAAGAATTCAGGAGATGGAACATTGTACTGAATTTCAACAGCTATGAAACATCTGAGAAGCATAATCAAATTGCATGATTGCTTACACCTTGAGTGAATGTGTGCACAGGGATGAGGATTGGCAGGACAATGATGGAGCACTCAACACCATATCTATGACCCACCCTCGTATTCCAGTTGAACATCCAAGCCATTTTGTTGGGCATGATTCGGAGTGCCAACCCTTGCAGCCAGGAATATGGTTAGTTATAACACTTTCAATGTCTCTGTCTTGGATGGATACTTAAATACTAACAGTCACTCACATTCTCTTAGCATGACTCTTCATTATGTTCAATGATGCGAAGTGTTCTCCTTGCTATATCTTGCGTAGTAAATCACAAAACAATAGCTACCTTTAATGAATACCCAAGTCATCTTGTTGGATATTATTCAGTGTGTCAACCCTTGCAAGCGAATGCCTCTTTAATTTTAACACATCCAATGCCTGTCTTGGATAGTTGGACAGGTCATGTGCTAACCTCAGTTACTAACATGGATGTAATTTTTTAGCATAAATCTTAGTCATGAAAAATAGTTAGTTTTGTTATATGGAGTATTTACGTCATAAACATTTAACAAGAGCTACAGAGTAGCAGCCATACAAATGGAGTTTTTCATGTAAGACATTCCAAATCCCTAGACATTCTATTTTAGTTCTAAAACTATATGAAATTTTGCCTTCTATTCTGCAGCATTCTATTTTAGTGCATTGCCATGTCGTATATGTTCTGCAAAAGTAAAACTTGCAAGGGTGTTTAATTGGCTGAAGGAGGCCATTAGAGTCACACGAAATTTGCATGGTTATCACAAATTTTTTTATTCAAGAGCTCTGAAGGCATGAAACTCTAAGCCCATTTTTCTCCTTTGAGAGTCGTGCCTTCTTGCTCCTTGCATGTTTATAGAATGATTCCCCTAACTTTTGCTGCTTGCTTCAAGAGAGAAAAAATAGATGTTTTGTTAAGGTAGCTTACACATGCAGTTCATTTGGGGAACTTTTATAAAAGCATTTCAATATTTAGTGGACATGCGAAAACTGTTGAATTCAAGTTATAAGCTGAGTCAACTTTTAGTTCTATTTATATGTTAAATTCAGATTCAGTAATCATTTTGCACTCCATCCTAAGCTAACATGGAGGTTTATCTGGTTTAATGCAGGTATTACAAGATTGTGGAAGGTGATCACATACTGTTCGTTGTGAATAGGGAAAGAGCAGGAATTCAATTCGATATGATATATGATAGTATTTTTGAGCGTTGCAGAAAATATGCCTGTAGGAGGAAGAGTCGACAAACTTTACCAAACGAAATCCTTCAATAGTTCAGAGTCGTTTACTCAATATACAACTAGGAAAACAAAACCCATCACAGGACACAATTCTTTGCCTCCCACACTTATCTCTGTAAAATGTAATTCATTTTTGTAAGGAATTGTCATCTTCAGCAACGTTAAAACTGGTTGGAGGTCACAGCTTGAAAGACACTCCTTTGCTTTCTATTACAGTCATCTCATCCTGTTTCCGGTCTATTTTCTGGTGATGACTCGTCTAATTTGTAGCCTTGCAGAAAAACACATTAAAGCGTAATGGCATATATGATCAAATCCTGTTTTGAAAGGTTTGTGTCTATGGATAGCAATAACATGGACGGGGTTAGCAACAACCACGGATGTGATGTTAGGTTGCGTTGTATCTTCCAGTCAATGATAATATGGAAGGAGAAGCCATGGATGGAAAGTTGGAAACAAGCAAAATTGCATGCATTCAAATGCCCCTTACAATTTGCACACAAACACACACACACACTGAAGGATAGATAACAGCACAAAAAACACATAATCTAGACGCTCGGTCTAAAAAAGCAAACAACATAAACCAAAACAAGAAACGTAACCAAGACCAGTGATTTTCCTTCCTTGTAGCACGCTGAATATAATGGTGTTCGATACTGAATTGCTGTCCTAAATATTAAACATGTATCTTGTCTCATATTTGGATAAAGGGAAGTCACTAGATGGATCATACCTCTTACCCTCCTATAAAAAAAAAAGAAAAAAAAACAGGGATACGAGGAAAACCGGATGCATACATGTAGGAGGGAGGAGATATACACTAGATCTTTTTTCATTCATATGACAGAATCCAGGAAAATAAATGAAAATAAAAACACTCCCATATACAGTAGTTAAAAGAAGCACTGACTGTATAGTAGACAATCGAGAGGAAGCAAACATATACAGCAGTAATTCAAGGCGAATGGGTGGTTCAGAGAATGGAGCAACCGGTAACCAAAACTCATCTCCTTCGACCAATAAGCCCACCGAGACAAGCCTCTTACCTGATTCCATAATCAATCTAGATCAGTAAGTTCACCTTCATTAATATTGATCCTGTCTGTTCAACTAATTTGTTTTTCTATCGAAAAATATCAGCACTTATAGTTATAATCAAACCACCTCCTGTTTTCCTACGTTGTGCCGGTGCAGTGGCCTGGCTCTGCTCTGGTTGCTAGCTGCTCATTTAGGGTTTCACAGTTTTGATCATATATATGTGTGTGTGTGTTATAAAATTTATTTTTGAATGGCTAGCCGAGTAACAAGGTACTTGAAAGTGATGCATAAATATGGAACTATTGCAGGGGCGATCCAACGTTGTTCGAGCCATACTGGAAGAAGATGGGGGACAAGTGTACGTTGGTGATTGGAGGGTGTGATTTGATGAGTTATTTCAGTGATATTAGCAACATTTGCTGGTTTTTGCAGCCACAACTTGGCGATGCCATAAAGGGACTGCATCGTGATGTTGGAAATGCAGTCACCGACGGTCGCCACATCGTGGTTGGGACCGGTTCAACACAGCTCTTAATGGCTGCTCTTTATGCTCTCTCTTCTCCTTCCGCGAGTCACCCCGTCAGTCTCGTGGCCGCTGCTCCTTATAACTCGGCAAGTAGCTAATGATGATATGCTCTCGTTTTAAAGTGTTTTTATTTTAAAAATATTTTAATTTTTTTTAATTATTTTAAAATTAATAAATCAAAACGATAATTTTTTTTTAAAAATAATTAAAAATAACTTTTTAAAAAATTTCTTAAAAAACATAACCATGCTGGAAAAACTAACAGGATCTAAGTTCAAGGGAAAGGGGCCGTGACATCCCCAAATTCTGAAATATTTTACATTTTAGTACCAGATTTTTTTAGAATTTTAATTATATCTTTCAGTTTAACATGTTTTATATCCCAAAAATTGCTTATCTTCGTAGTTACCCCTAATACTAGCTATATTTCTTGTTCCACCCCGCCCTCCCTCGTCGAACTAATTTATATGTTCTTTATTTATTTTGAATTGAACTCTTAGATTAATTAGTCTATTAGATAGTATTTAATACTAGCTTAATTACTTATTCATGGAACTCAGTTATAATCTTGAATTCCTACCCTCCAATCAACCTGTTTCGAAAAATTTTACTTCATCATGATAAACTTCAAATATGATTAGGCTTTTCTTGATCAAGTTTTAGATTGATGATTGAAATGCAAAACAAATTTTATATCGAGATAAAAATAAAAACCCATCATTAAAGGAATGTAAAAATTAAAAAAAATGTGTGTAGAGAGAGGATCTATGTGTAGCAATGAGAGTAATATATAGTGTTAAGCAAGGGCGGAGCAAGAATAAATAATTAAGGGGACTGTAACATTAAATGTTTTTCATGTTACTAAAATTATAAATATTTATAAAAAAAGGGCTGGAAAATATGAAAAAATATTTTATTGTAGGGACCGGGGCTTCTACCACATCCCCTGGTGTTAAGTATGCTTGAGTGAGTACATTTAAGTTTATTTTTTTTATCTAGTGACTTCTAAGTATTTATAAATATCAAAAATCATATAAGTTTATCTAGTAAAAAAAATTATAAAAAATTTCTACTTATTTAGAAAATTGAGTTATTGATTGATATGTCTTGATTATTAAAAATAAATGAATGATTTGAGAAATGGTGTCCAACAAGAAAAGTTTATGCAAAGCTAGGCTCATGAACAACAACTAGCCTTAAGAAAAATACGCACTATCCAACTAATTCATTAAAAAAGTTAAAATTAAAGGTGTCTTAACTCCTAACAAGAGTGTGAGTGCTCAATTTTGAGCTAAGGATGCCATGGCACCTACAACACATGCTGTAGGACGGCCCCTAGGTGTAGGTGTAAAGTAATGCTTAGAGATGGCTATTGATGAAGATGTTGGCATGCATGAGATACTTTCTAGAGAGGTTTATTGGCTAGAAACGATGGCCTCGGTGCTAGGTTCGGCTGGGACATAATCTTTTTTTTTCTCTCTCTCTCATTTTTTTTCTTCCCTGCCTTCTGTTGGGTTGAAGTTAAGGGTTGATTGGGCCAAGACTGGAGAGAATTAAACAGGAAAGAGACCGAGCGAGGGGGGAGACACAAAATAGCCAGCCCTAGCCCTAGCCCAACATGTTTCTTAAAGAGAAACTAATATCTGTAACATGAACATGTCTGGTTTGTGTCAAAGCCAGGGAGAACTAATACTACAGGTTAAAGCTTCAATAATGTGATTGCTTCCATTGGTGTTAGCAAGTTTTCTTTATGTTAATGTTACTTAACTGAACAAAAAATTGCATACAGGTTTCTCACCTCGTGGTGTGCCTATAGTGAAAAAAGGAAAGATGAAGTCTCTCAGTCGATTATTCTCCGTACAAGATTAATTGATATATGTGGCTGCGACATTTATTACCTGCAGGGATATAAGGATCAGGCAGAATTCCTGCGTTCAGGACTCTATAAATGGGAAGGAGATGCACATACCTTTGATAAGGATGGACCTTATATTGAGGTCGTAACCTCGCCAAATAACCCTGATGGTACTATCCGAGAAGCTGTGGTGAACCTCCGGGAAGGGAAGCTTGTGTATGACCTCGCCTACTACTGGCCACAATACACGCCCATTACTCACCCTTTGGATCATGATATCATGCTGTTCACATTTTCCAAATGCACTGGACATGCTGGCTCCCGGATAGGGTGAGCAACACACATTCCACTCTAACCACGTCGTTGTTAAGAGAAGGTCGCAATGCCATGATTTAATGTTGGTGAAAGTGATAAGAAAATCGCCATAATATACATGTCATTCTACTTAGAGTATATGTTTACTTGGTGGTTCATCTTGTTCCTTTCTGCTAATTATTTTGTTTCCAAATTGAAGCTGGGCACTTGTCAAGGATAAAGAGGTAGCTAGAAAGATGACCGAATACATGCAGATCAGCTCCATTGGTGTATCCAAAGAATCCCAGCTTCGAGCTGCCAAGATTCTTGGAGTACTCAGCGAAGGTTGTCAACACTTTAGGACTGTTGATTCAGAGAACTTCTTCGAGTATAGCCATAGAATTATGAGAGAAAGATGGGAGAGCCTGCAAAATGTTGTCGAAAACAGTAAAATCTTCAGTCTGCCAAAGTTCCCACAAGATTACTGCAACTTCACCGGGAAGTACACAGATTCAAATCCTGGTAATGCTCGTAATAAGATGATTATTATTATTAGTTTTGAAGTAGGACAACCTAACTTTGTTGTGTGCTCATCGGTTGAATGGATTTTTTTAATATATTTTGCTTTTTTGCAAACAGCTTTTGCATGGTTGCACAGCAAGGAGGATATAGACTGGGAGAGTCTTTTGCGAGAACATAAGATAATAGGAAGAAGCGGGGAGCGGTTTGGGTCTGATCCAAGATATGTCAGAATCAGTATGTTTAGTCCACCAGAAACGTTTAACCTTTTCTTGGAGAGGTTATCAGCAATCATCGACAACACCAATGGAAATGTAGTGGGAGGAGAAGAAAGCTCGATCATCAAATAAATGCTCTTAACCTACCTGTCTCGGAGAGCACTGAAGAATGGGAACAGTAGTTCAAATTCATACATTTGATAAGGTTAATGCAGAATTTAAATGCGATATAGACATATTAATTTGCTACAGTTTTGGACTCTATTTTTTAACACAATATGGGATGTATAATTCCTATGAACTGCATGTTGCCAGACATGCACAATCAAAATATCTCTTGTCATAGAGGATCTCCATGTTGAAGAGTTAGGCTGTCTTATGTTATAAATCATTACATTTAGAGAAAACATTCCTTCACAATGATTCCAAACTACATGAAATAAATTTAGGAAACAATTTATAATTGATATCTAATTAATTAAGTGTAAACCTTTAAATTTAGAAGGAAAAAATTGACTGTATTTTTAACAATTTAACTAATGAAATTTGTTGTTATTTATACTAACAGTTTATATGTAATTATTTTATTGATGAAATTATGAATAAAAAACACTTGTCGGTAAGTTTATTGTTAATAAATTTACCAATAGTTTTATAAATAGAAAATGCATGCTAAAAAAATTATTAAGGTTTAATTTAAAGAGTATTCTAATACTTTAAATTTAATTTAATTTAATGAATTTAAATTTATATTTGGATGTTATCGATAAGAATACTAAACATAGTTTTAGTAATTGTTGCTTTAAACAGTTTTAAGTACTAATTTAATTAACTATAATAACAAAAAAATATTTTTCAAAAATAGATTGAACATCAAGGAGATTAATATGATAATTTTATATGTTATTATGAATATAGAAACATATATATTGTACATGAATGTCTGGGTAAAATTTTTATGTAATTATGATAGAAATATTTTGAAAGTTATTATCTTGTTGATTTTGAGCGTGTTTGGAAATGTGGTTATGGTTGTTTTTCACTTAAAAATATATTAAAATAATATATATTTTTATTTTTTAAAAATTATTTTTGATATTAGTACATCAAAATGATCTAAAATATAAAAAAAAAACTATTAATTTGAAGTAAAAAATAAAAATAAAATTTTTTAAAATTTTTCTAAAAATATTTTTAAAATACAAAAACAAATAATAGAATCTTATTATGTAATATTGTTGAGAAATAAGAAAGAATCAAGGCATTAAAAAAAATAAATTATTGCACGTATAAGAGTTTAAAGAGAATAAAAAATAAACGATTGAGAAATCAATAGTATTTAATGGCATTGCACCATGTGAATGCTTACATGACTATTATTTTAAATTTATAAAAATGTTTATTAATACTTAATATTGTTAAATAATTTGTAATATATTACCACCTCACACATTCCATTAAAAGAGAATAATACGAATAATAAAAGCATGCGACATAAATTCTAGTTAAATGTCTAATAACCTGCGGAAAATGATATTTCAGAAAGCAGGGCAAAACTTCAGCTTTGGAATGTGTTTGATCTTGTAGTTCTCCTCACCTTTCAATCGCCTTGCAAGGTCTGGATGCATGGAGTCCAAATACAGCTCTTGAAGTGTGGAAATGTTCTGCAAGCCTTCAGGAAGAAAAATCAAGCTTAAACAACATCTAAAACTAAGAGATCTTAAACTTGGAAAAGCCCCTGTTGCAATTTCAGTCCACTCCACCAGGAACTGAGAAGCAATCGTGAGAGTTTCCAGGGCCGGGAAACCGCCTGCGTTGCAAAATTCTTTACCAATGAGCTTTTCTCTGTAGGCTTCCCAGAGGCTGAGATGCTTCAATTTCGGAAGCTACTGAAGGGCTGAGGTTGGATTCTCCCATAAATAAGAAGAGGATAAAGTTAGACGGGTGAGGTTTTCCATGGAGGCAAGCCACATGGGAATCTCAATTAAGCCCCCATGTAAACAGAACTCTTGAAGAAGAGGTGGAGGAGAAAACGCATCCAATGCAGGAAAAAGAGTGCAATTTGTGTCTTCAAAAAAGCATTCCTCTGCTTCTAACGATAGGGATGCGAGGCTTTCCATCTTCTTTATTGCTGCAAACAACTCACTGGCATGATCTTCAGACACGCTTAACGCCAAGATCTTTTATCTGAGTTAAGGCACTCAATTCTCTAGCAATCCCGTCTCCACCATAAATACCAGACAAAGTGTGGAGATTTACCATCTTTCCAATTCCCTCCGGAACTCTAATTTCACAATCATCAATGCTTTTGGACATTAGAAGGTGTCTCAACTGTTGGATATGCAGGACTTCTATTGGTAGTTTGCTCAGATTACCACACATTCTTATATCCAAAGTTTGCAGTTTTTGAAGATTACCTAAAGTCCGAGGAAGCTCATCTAGATCCGAGTTAGCCAAGCCCAAGTACCTCAGGTGAATCAAATCTCCCACTTCTTCAGGCAAGTACGCTATCTTGCCATCCAAATCCAACACCAACAGAAACCGCATCCCACAAACATTTCTCATATAGGCCCGCGAGAGGCATCCGGTAGAACCAAAAGAAGCATGACGACGTTCTGCAGTGATTATAAATAAAGATCGAACTAGACGGCCTTCGCGGTGAGGAAAGATATCCCTTCCATCATCTCTGATCGCCAAACGAACAGGTGAATTTGCAGTTTTAGAAACAAAATCTTGTTTCTCCAATTTAACAATTGATGACTGGAGAT
Organism: Populus tomentosa; assembly: GCA_018804465.1. Lineage (NCBI taxonomy): Eukaryota > Viridiplantae > Streptophyta > Magnoliopsida > Malpighiales > Salicaceae > Populus > Populus tomentosa. The sequence continues at coordinate 12,887,743 of CM031983.1, read as the reverse complement.
AAGAGGCAGGGACTTTTACTTTAGTCCCATCGTCTACTTCTTGAAGCATTCCTAGGTCAATCAATTCCTTAACAACATTTGCTGCTACATCCTCCATGATATCCCCTGGCTTGTCTTGTATAAGACCTTCAGCCAACAAAAGCCGAACTAGTTTTCCTATCTCTACAGGATATCTATTGGTAACGATGGACGAGTAGTCTAGGCAGGATCTAAGATAATCAGGAAGCTTTGCATAATTTGATTTGCAAGTTTCTGAAGAAGAACTCTCACCTGTGTTTTCAGCGACTCTTGATGAGCTTATTCCCGCTGTTGTTGATGTACTTGGAACAACACCAGCTTGAGATTTACTTCCATGAAATTCATCAAGAACCAAGTCAAGCTTACCTATCTCTTGAGTGCAATTGAAATAAGGCATGGTTGGATATCAGCTCAACCAAGTCCTAATTTGCACCTGTTGTGCGTCTCAAAACAGACTTGTATTATGAGATTTTTTTATTTTGCATCAAATTATCTGTCGACTTGAGTCAAAGTTAGAGATAGCAACGAACCCACCGAGGTGCTTCCTGTGCTTGAGCGGGGTGGAGATGAAGAAAATAATGCTCGGTTAATTTAATACTCCCAACTTTCCAACCTATCCATTAGCCTTGATTTCAACATTTGTCGAGGGATGATTGGTGCATATTTTGATTTGCTTATCTAGTTCCCTGCAATAAGAGAAGGAAGTTTCGAGCACTCTTGACTATCTCCTAATGTGACAATTAGCTCCCCCACCACAACCACCACCAGATAAGCTAAACACGTCATGGCCCGACAAACAGTAATGTCATCAGGAGTTTGCCCGCAGCTCTATGCTCATTCCTCTCCGAGACTCCGACTCCGTCCCCACTCTTTGGTGGCCGACATGGAAATATCACACGACTATCATTTTTGAAGCTGAAATATTGACACCATTCACTAAGGAGGGTAAACTCTAAACTAAAGAGTTTGAGCAAAGTCGCCCATTTACACTCATCTCAAGCAATAAAATTCATTCTTCAGTCCACAGAGAAGAGCAATCAGATGAACTACAGGCCCAAAGAACCAAATTTCCCCTTGTTCCCCCTTGTCCCCAGCACAAAATTCGAATATACTGTAGGCTGAAAATATTGAAATCCAATAACTGATGCAAATTTGCACAGGAAAACCACAAAAAAACTGTTTCAACTCTTCCAAAAACACTACATAATACAATAATGATGCACATACAGAAAGTAACGGCCAAAAAGAATAAGGTGGTAAAGCTTCATCAGCCATTTGACTAGCACAACCATCTTCCCATGGCTCCCTGTTTTTCCACCAGTTTTGTCCTAAAAAATTCAACATTACAGATTGGTAACCTCAAAGATATTGGAAATGCATCTTGATAGAGCCCTTTTGATGGAGCTCCTCTAGATAAGCCTAAGCTCATACTCGCCAGCCATTGTTATGTATCTCACCCATGGGAGAGCCTGATAACCACTTTTCTCAATAATCTTCAGGTATCGAACCTACAAAGCACCAAATTTTAATTAAACAAAGATTACATTACCTGAGCTTGCTCAAGCAATATTTTAGAAATTTCAGTATGATTATATAAAATGAACTTTTATCATAATAATCTCTTATAGCAAGTTCCGATTAGACAGGAATTCACACTTGAAGTACCATAACTCAAGGTTTGTAGTCAACACTAGCCCTAATTTGGAAATCGTAGCCCCTTTAACCTCATCCAAATTAAGACAAGGGAAACCAATTCTGGAATGAACTTCACGATAATTGATAATCCAAATCAGAGAGAGAGAGAGAGAGGGATAATTGATAATTCATGGTTTGTAGTCAACGCTAGCCCTAATTTTGGAAATCTTAAGGCAAGAGGAAAGCACTTCTGGAATGAACTTCATGATAATTGATAAGTCCAAATCAGAGACAGAGAGGTCATGCCATTCACCACAGGATAAATAGAACAGGTAACTGTGTTTGTGTAGAGGTCATGCCATTCACCACAGGATATCATAAAATAGAACAGGTAATTGTGTTTGTGTAGAGGTCATGCCATTCACCACAGGATATCATAAAATAGAACGGGTAATTGTGTTTGTGGAGGCGTACCTGTATTCCTGAAACAGTGAAATATGGTATTTCAAATTTCACACGTATAGGAGCTTTTCTCTCAGGAGTCGCTTCTTCAGCAGTTATACTGGAAAGACTGAACTCTGCCCTCAACATGTACTCCTGAATAATATTTATATACATATAGAAAAAAAACCAGGGAAGTATCATAATTACATGAAAGAAAACATTTATAATTTACAATCCATAAAACAAACTACAAGCAAAAGTTAACAAACTACAAAATGATCCCATTTCTTTTTGGGAAAAATTAAAGTACCTTGCCACCAGAAAAAGATTTAATTTTCCACAATAATGCATCATTTTCAGGTGCATATGATGCAGACCCCATTGACGTCCGGATATTAGGATTGGAAGCATCAACTGGCACAGGCAACTCAATCTCAACATTTGTTGCAGTGCTGTACAGTTAAACTTTTATAAATACTCAGAAAACACAAACATCAGCCAGCCCAAAACTCTGAGCAATTGATCAAATAGAAACATAGCTACACTATCAATGTTAAAAACTTCATACCTACGCTCCTTGAACTGGCTCCTAGCCTTTACCATTATCTCAACACGACTTCTCGAATGCTTTTCAACTTGAGCTTCCACCCAAATCAGAGGCTTAACCTGAAAGAAGACACCATGGAACTCATCAAATGCTAATAAAAGCACCAAGGTTGTCCTCCTGTTTTTAAGAAAAGCTTTCAAAAAACTACAGAGCGAACCTGAGTGCTAAGTCTATATGTCATGAGATCAAAAGCCCCATCGGGTGGTATAAATGATATTGTCCGATCATTTTCAAATCGAGCCAAACGTACACACCTGAACCAAATTGCATATTTAGTTTTAAATGTCTAGATTGCCATGAGCAACCTTCACTCATAATAAATTAGCATTTACATCCACCTCCAAAAAACTGTACAAACCAACACGAATTCAAGTAGACCTGAGAATTAAGCTACATACTGATGAAATTTGATGTCCTCCAAATCAATGGCCTTTCCTTTTGTTGTTCGTCCTTGGGCCTCCAATAATATTCTATCATTTAGGCCAAGCTTACACTCAGGCATGCCACTGCAACATAACAACAGAAACTTGCAATTAAACATAAAGTTCTTTGCACATCATGCAACACATTGAACGTACATATTAATACTTATATAGAATGGTGCAGTCACCTATGTAGTATTGCTAAAGGGCGGGACTAACTCCAATGTTCCTTTTCTAAGACAGTAAGACCCCATTGACTTTGGTGCCATCATAGTGAATACTGGCTCTGTTTTTAGAAAAGTGAGCATTCCCCTCATGTCAACTGATGCAAGCTAGTCGTTGCATTATGTAACTTAATTCATTGGGGGAAAAAAACAAGAGGAAGAACTTGTGTAGCTATGTGTCGCAAAAAACTAAATTGAAATCTACATTTGAAACTAAATGTGTAGTTGCAACATTTCTCTACCACATTAATCAACAATAGTTTCTGGTATATTTAAACTATGAGTTCCACAGCACATCAACTTACAGAAGTTGCGTAGCACATTGCAAGATTAGCATCACTAATGAGTGGGACCAAGCTTACAGAATAGTACCAGCAAGTAGCTGCTTTATAAACTAATATATATACCAAACCAACATCTGAATATCCTAAAAGTAATCTTCAGAAGGCAATATGCAAGTACACTACCTTAAAGAATGATAAGCTCAGCCATAAATGAACCAAGAAAAACTACTAGCAATGACTTATGTTTTCTGATTGTACCTTAGATATGTTCTCATTTTTAAAGCCCCAACAACATCGGACCTAATGACTTGCCCATTGGTGTTGACAAGTATATTGACACTCTCAACCACATCCAAGAAAACCTGAACAAATAATAACAAAGCTTCATTATCATCCAGTTATTAATTATTTATTAAAGAAAAAACAACAAGAAGCTCTGAAAAAAGAAAAGAAAAGATAAGAAAATACCTCGTTCTTCTTGTAATTTATCCCTTCGCTGCGCCAAGACACTGCATTAGTGACAGCCATGGGAGGCCTCTGTGAAGTTTCCATCCTGTAGGCATCCGTCTTGATAAATTCGCTAAGAATTTTTGCTTCGGTGTACTGAGGGTAACCGAAGTCCATCATTTCATCAAGTAACTCATACTGACAAATGCACAACAAGGTCATTACCTCAATAATAATAATAATAAAAATAGCAAATGAGAAAATAAAATTCATTTAAAGAACTTACCACTACCACAAAGTTATCCCTAAGTGATTCTTCTTCTAATTCTTCAAAATAATGCTTAAAAACCTAGAGGTTAAAAAAAATCAAGATAGAAATTATAATTTAGTAAATAAGAAACGGCATGGAAAGGATAATAATAAATAAATGACGGAATTACATCAACAACGCGGTGGAGGAAGGAGATGAGACTGGCAGCATTACAATTCTGCCTTGATGCGGCCATTAGATAAACATTGCTGTGTTGTATGAACATGTACGAGACTCCATTATCATACACCACTGGATCTTGAGATTGTGGATCTCCCTGCACTCAACCGTAACCATAACCAGATCGATACACTTATTCAATTAATTGATTGATTCTAACTAAAAATTCAATCCAATTAGGTTTAGATAAAGGAGAAACGAAGCAGGAGAAAGGAAAGGAAAGAAACCTCCTTCTCGATGAACTTGGTGAAGAAGCGCTCGGCCTGGACAGCAGAGACATCGCCACGGTAGTCGCGCCACACCAGAACGCGCCCCTTTATATCTAATAGAAACAGCGCGGACGCTGCCCCAGCCATTACTAGATCAGATCAGATCAGATGAGAACCGATGGTGATGCTGCTTAATTAATTGGAAACTGATGATGGTCGATGGACGATGACAACGGAATTGCAGCAAAATTTAATTTAATTTCACTTTAATAACTTGAATCATCGCCATCTCCTTCTTCCCTGTTTTTTAAATTTAATTTATTATTTCTGATTGGCGAGGATTCTTGACAGCTGACTCCTGACTGAATGTGTTTTCGCTTTTATATTTGAACCTAGAAAATTCAGCAAAATGAAGAAACGATTTCTATGTGAAATTACACAACTAATCCCTTAAAAAATATCACCTAAATTATTTTAGTAACATATTAAATTAAAGTCTTACTTGATTATTTTTATGTCTAAAATTATAATTTTTTTTGGTATAAAATATATTTTAATATTTAATTTATTTATAATTAAATAACAATAATTTCTTACCAATAATTTTTATATGTATGACTTATTAAGTTTTTTAATAGGTTAGTCAAATATAAATCATAATTATGAATAAAATAAAATAAAATAAATTTAATAATTAATTAATTTATATTTAAAAATCAAATATAATATCTAATAATTTGTCATGATCCCTTAAATATTAAAAAATTTATAAGTGCTTTGACTTAATATTTTAATGATAATTTTCTAAGTGTAATTATTACCATTTCATAAAACATATTATGGTTTAGATATTATAGCATGAAGCATGTCTGATTTGTTAAATTATTTTTTTTTAACAATATAGTCATTGATTTTTTTAATAAAATTTGAAACTATTTTTAAATTTCATTTTATTTTGGCTAAGAATTTCACAATCAATACTATTTGAGAACAAATAAAATATTTTTTTCTAATTCATCTAAGGTGATGAATTCTCTCTAAATTACTCAAATACCTTAATATAATTTATATTATACTTAATATGTGCTTTTTTATTACCTTTAATTATAACAATGTGTGCTTAGGATTAAAGTATAATATTTTTTTATATAAAATAATTTAATAATATCAAGTCTAAGGATCACTTAACACAACTATCACGTGAATCTTTCTATAAATATATGTTATCTCTTCAAATAGAATTATCTTACAAGTCAATTTAGTGTACATGTTATTTGACAAGCACTTATATATTAGTTTCAGATATCCTTTATATCCAATTTATAAGAGCAATTCTTTCATTTTATAAATGATGAACATAATATATATTGATATCTACATTTCTAATTAATGTCCAGTTTTAATACAACATTAACCATGAATATTTAGGAATGATAATTTAATGCAATAGAAATCTTATAATTATAACAAATTTATAATTTCCTATGCAAAACATTTTTATTTATGGATTTTATCTTTACTCTAGATTCATTCACCAAACATTAGATTTATTAATCAAATATAAATTAATATTAAAGATAAAAAAAGCCTTTATTAATAATAAATATATTTTAAATAAATAAAATCATTATTACTTATAAACAAATGATTGACTACATGACATATTCACCAGCACTTCATTCTTTATTCTAGAGTTGTGCAAGTTTTAAACTTAGAAGACATTCACTTAAAAATATGTCTCAAATAATTATATCTTGAATTGCATTTAATAATTTAAGTTAAAATGGTTTTTTTTTGTTATTTCATGATTATAGTAATATATATATATATATATATATATATATATATATATATATAGGTAATTTACATATGTTCATGTTTTATTGATAACCAATACAATTTTTGAATATAGAAGTTATGACATTTTTAAAGAACATATAATGTAACAAACTTTGATAATAACAAATCTCAACATATGATTGTTTTTCAAAACCAAATACAAGCACCTAAAGGTAATTGTAGTGCCATAGCGATCAAGAACAAGACATAGACAACCTATATAACACACTTGACACTTAAGGAGACATAATGGATATAACAAAAAAAATGTTGTAATTGAGGGGTATAACTTAATTGATCAAGTCCTGAGTTTGCTTTCTAGAGGTTGCTAGTTTAAGTATTACAAACCTCAAGGCCACTGGAGACTTACTTAATCATTAACCTTAGGGTCTTGGAAGATTAGTTGAGGTGCGCATAGGCTGGCCAAGAAAAATTCCATTTCCTAGTCCTGTTACAAGCAGATCTTATTGTTTAGTTATGGCTGATCAATGGTGCAATAGGGTGCTTGCAGCATTTCTAGTGGTAATTGTGAAGAAGATGGAGGTTGTCTTTATGGTGATTTTGATTAAGGGGCGGTATCAGAAGAAGAAGGTTGTGATTGTGTTTGCAGCGATTGCGATTCCATGCCAACATTTGGAGAATGTGATGATTTTGATGGCAGTTGAGATGTTGTTAGGTGCCAGAGTTGCAACATGGTTGCTGTAATCCAAAGGGAAAAAATATTGATGATGGATGGTGCTGAAATTGGCATGGCTATAAGAATAAGAATCAAATTTTAAAGATTAAAAAACTTATATAGGGTTAAAATTAAAAATATATGTAAAAATCAAGTGAATCCAGACAAAGATACTAAATATAGTAAAATCTTAAAAAGCCCGTAATCTATGAGACCATGGATCTATGTCATATCAAGAAGTTTATTATAAGCCAATTTAAAAATATAAATTTTAAAAAAAATTTAAAAGCAAAACAAAAACATAACAAAAAAAAAAGCCTCGAGCAAACCTAGCAGCTAACCCAAGTCAACAAATTAAACATATGACCTAATACATGAAATTGAGATGACCCCATAAATAGAAATGTGAAAAAAATACTGGAAAAAATATTCAAAGAAAAAAACTTTTAAAAAATATGAAAATCAACTCGGGCTAATCTTTTGGATCTATGACCCGAGTCATAAGATCTGGGTGACCCTATTCAAGGCAAACCCAAAAAAATAAAGAAGCAAGAATCTTAGTCAAACAAATATTGAGGAATGAAAATGATAAAAAAAAAAATCAATAAAAAAACAATGCAAAAAATAAAAAAACAACAACAACAATTAAAAGAATTAGAAATAAATTCAACATAAAAATTAAATGTTTAGGGATAGATTTGTAAAAAACAAATCCATTAAGAAAATGATTAAAAAATAACAATTAAAAGAATTTGGACCAAATTTGATATAAAAATTAAATGAAAATAAATGTACAGGGGTGGAATTGAAAAAAAAATCAATCAAGAAAATGATTCAAAACAAAATAAATAGCAATTAAAAAAATAAGGACTAAATTTGAAAAAAAAATTAAAAATCAAATGGCCAAGGATGAAATCAAAAATAAAATCTAATTAGAAATAATCATTGTAAATAAAGCAATTGCAAATAAGAGAAGATGGAATCAATCAAAAGAAAAAATAATTTGAAGGGCTGATATAATTTTTTGGATGATCAACATGCAATTCGAGAAAGAAATAAAAAGAAAAGAAAAGAAAATCAATTTTGGATCAAACTACACCGAACCACCATACACACTACCTAGAAAAGAAGAGAATTTCAAGATAAATCAAATGATGCGGCGAAATCATGGCAACCATCGAAGAGAGTCACATGCATCATAGAAAGCGACGAAGCTGCTGACGCATGGTCAATAACTTTTTTGTTTTTTTATTTGAAAAAAACCAAAAATACCAACATTATCAAGAGCGCTAAAATAGCTAGTTATGCGTATTTGATATTGTGATGTAATATGTTTTTTAAAAATATTTTTTGATTGAAAATACATTAAAATAATTATTTTTCAAATTTTTAAACTTTTTGACACTACCACTTCAAAATCATCAAAAAGCGCAAAAATACATTAATTTAATAATTTTTTAAGCAAATATGCTTTTAAAAAATATCCAAAAACAAAAACCAATGCACTCTTAAATGGGTAAAAAAGTTAGTGGCTAGCACAATTATGATAGAAAATTAAATTAACACAGCAAATCCTAATTACACATGTTTTTTTTAAGTATTTTTTATCTAAAAATATATCAAAATAATTATATTTTAGATTTGTTTTATATTAGAAAATCAAAATCATAATAAAATACTAAAAAAAACATAAATTTAATATTTTTTCAATACAAATACCCTTTTAAAAAACACTAAAAAAAACAAAAAAAAAACAAAAACTACTGCAACCCTGCAAGGTAAAAAAGTTGGTGACTAGCACAATTATGATACAAAATTAAATTAACACTGCAAATCCTAATTACACATGTTTTTGGATATTTTAAAACTCTTACAATTAAATGAAAAACGTTTCAAAAACACACCATAGACTTGAACAATTACAATTTGTTCATCTTCCATTAAAAACCCCACTAAATATGCTGCTCCCTCCCAGTGAAGCCTTCCACTCTACTGAGGACACTACGATCATGGATAATTTTTGAACTACTTCTCGCATCTCTGGTCTATGAATTGCTTCTTCGCTCAAACACCAGTCAGCAATTTCTGCCATCTGCAACCAAATAGAAAGAAAAATCATGGTTATATATATTATTATCAACTTTTTTATTAATTTATCATATATTAAGTTATATACATGGAAAATGATTATAACATCATGATGTTATGCTGTTGGATTTGGTCAAAAACATTCATATTCAATTTCATATATATAAAAAAAACATAATAGGAATATACTGTTATTTGTTGAAACTACACTGTAAGTTATCAGTTTTGTACTGTTATTTGACAACTGCATTTTTTAGTCCTGATGTGTGCATATACATCATGAAATTCAGTGTAAAACATTCGCACCTAAATTTACAAAAATACATAATAAAAATATATTATCATTTATAAAAAAAAAAAAATTTTTTGCAAATTTGTCCTCTTTACAATCTGTACTGCAATTTTTTAACCTTTAAGGGTCTTAGATCCATCTTTCCTAGTATACTCAAGTCCAGGCTTGGCCGGTAGGTCAACCAGGTTAATCTAGGTTAGGTTTTATCTTAAACTAATTTGAATATTATCTTGATCAATGATTTAATATATTGACCTATACTATGATCGATATAGCTAAATCTAGGTGTGACTAGTCAATTTAAAAAAAAAAAAAAAAAACAAAAACATTACTGTTTTGAATAAAATAGCTAACCTGAATTCACCCGATTCCAAGACTTTTGCTAAATGTATCTCAAATCGGGTCTGCAATCTAAGCCATTCACTGATTTTTCATTGTTGTTGTTTGCTAATATGTTTTATGTATAGTTTTGAAATTTAGCCTGCTTGGTAGGTGGACCTGAGATATAGCTGACCTGGGACTGAAACCGGATCGGGTTAAAAAAAAAACAGGAGAAGAAAAAACCCGATGTGACCCGGCTAACTCGACGGGTTAACCCGCCAACCCGATTGCAAACCCGTTGATTTTTTTTTTTTATTAAAACAATACGGTTTTGATTTTTTTAAAAAAATTAACTCGGCCAATCTAATGACCCGGTCAAAACCTAAAACTCAGGTCTTGGATCGGGCTGACCACCAAACTGGGTTTTAATAGGCTTACCGTAGAAATCCACGAGACATACATACAGTAATAAGATCAAGCTATTTTTAAATGTATAACCTTGTAGACATCCTCCATGGGTTAGCTGTTGCGAAGATTTTTATCTATGACATCTGCTAAAGCAGTATCCAACAGTGCCATTGATATTTTTGCACGAGCAAGGTACCGTTACAAGATAGTCTTGTCGGCTTGCATAGGAAATAGAAATGATCTGACCTAGGCTGACACCATAAATGGAAGCAAGCTGTTCTTTCTGTAAGCTGTCGTAGATGGTATGGTACAGTGAGGCATTCCAAATTTTGATGTGTTCAGAACCAGAGCAAGTAAATGGGTACATATTTTGTGAATTGGAGTCATCAGAGGCAAAAACTATAGCTACTAGGGTTGCCATTAAAGTGATCAGGAGACCAAGAAGGAAATTGTGGGAAGTCATGGTTGTAGAGCATAGGAATTTTTTTCCCGTGAGAGAGGAAGAAAATGAGATGAAGTGATGGAGCTAGAAACTATAGTTCCTCCTCTCTTTCATTACCTGTTTGTTTACTTTGCATCAGAACACAACAGTTAATTGTGTCGGATTGACATTTTTCATGTGACCCACCCCCTTTGTTTTTAGGCTCTCACAAGGAGAGTTTAGTTCTCCATCTTGAATATGATACTGTTTTTGTAATTTCCAAAGTATTTCCCCCATCCATTATAAGATGATATGATTAATTATGTCGATGCTTACAATAAAGTGATTGAGACAATTTTGTCTGTTGATTTACCAATAAACACACTTCCTCAATGGGTTGAAGCATGGTTGTTTAACTTAAATTGGGAAAGTTGAGTTTAACAAAGTATTAACCGGATAAAATTGATTCAATCATGTTTTTAATAATATGATTTATTAATCAAATCCGATAGCATTAATAACAAGAAATTAAAAAAAATAAAGAAAGAACAAAATGGTATTATTTTAACAAAAATAATTTACTCGGGTTGACCAATAATTCAATAACTCATGGATTAACTCAACAAACCAAACCTTTTTTTATTTCTGATTAGTTGATTCCTAGCTGGATCTAAGAACCATATGAAGAAGAATCCATGTCGTGCTGTTTCAATTAACAACATTTAAATATAAAATATTTTATTAAAATTAATATAAATTATATTTTAAAATTTTATCGGTTAAATTTTTGATGATTTTTGAATATATATATTTCACCACCTACAATGAGTGACGCATGCTCGTTTGCATGGAAGGAAACTAACAGCTACACACTTTGCTTGGTTGTGTAGTGTAGAGTACAACAATATGTCTGCTGGGCTCTTTGCAAGCATAATTTTGTCTGATGCACTGGTACCAAGTAACAACAGCTGTATGAAAAGGAATAAGGATAATCATATATGTATCAGGGCATAGAAGAAGCGATGCCCCTTTCGCATTAGCTGTGGAAATGGGACTGGAAGGATGTTGATTTTCCCGTCTGCGCAGAGCTTTTTGCGACTGTCTCTTTGAATCGGAACAGATTTTGTAATCTTGTGCAAGGAAGTGTTCCTTGTGGTTTTGATTATAAATTTTAAGGAATTGTTTATCCTTTTTATCTTTGCATTAGCTATTTTCTTTTCCAAGGATACAAGCATTGAGAATTGCAGGCATAACAGTTGACACAATGCGCTTATAAGTGTTCCTTCTGCTTCCTTTTGTTTCTTTCATCCTTTAATCAACCTGACAGCAACAGCCCCGTTTCTTCTTTTCCTGGGAAGTAAGAAAGAAAACAGTATAAGAGCTGAAGAAGAACGCAGTAGTTCAGTTCTTGCAGTCAGTTGCAGAGGCCCTTGAAAACAGTATAAGGGCTCGAAATGATTGTTGGTGTCGAAATTTGCTTTCCAAAACCATGACATTGTCGATTCTTGACATGTCTCTTCGTTTAACGGACATCCTACTAGTTTTCTTCTTTGGTTACAAAGGAGAGGCCGCCCAAGATTACCTAAATAAGGATACAGCAAATACAAAAATCATTCTCATACAGAGAAACTAGAAAGCAGACGCGCAGTTACTTCTGGTTGGAGGCTGTCAGCTATCACTGTTGATCTGTGCTTTTTTACAATATATTGCAGCTTTCTTTGAGCTTTCTCTGAAGAGCTCTTTTAAGAGCTTCTAAAGAGCTTTCCAACATGCCATAACATGTTCCAAAATCTTTCATCAATAGATGTTTTTTAAAAATAAATACTAGCCCAAATAAAAAATAAATAGTATATAAAACTTAATAATTATTCAAGTTATTTTAACTCACAAGTTGAATGGTTATATTTATTACAGATTAATTGTTTTATTAAAACGATATTTTTTTATTTTTTTAATATTAAAGTGATCAACTTTATATTAGATTAGGTGAGATCAACTAAGTTGATCGAAATTCATTAAATTATATTTTATCCAATTAGATATAAATTAGGCTTCACATCTTAAATCTCTCAAATTAACTTACCACTCGTGACAGGGTTTAGTAGCTATGCTAGGATCACTCAGGCATTGAGCTGAGAGTGACTCCTATTGACTCCAGCAAAGTAAAACCAAGAGAGATGACCACGAGGAGAGTCTCTACCAAGAACTCGGTGTTTGAAGCTACACCACACTTGTTGAATACTGATAGCTTTATCCCTTTGAACAAAACAATAGTCCAGAACAAGTCCAAATTTCAGTGGCTCTGGTGCTGCCAATATTGAGTGCATGTGCTGACTGCTGCCACATAATAAAAAATATATGTATATCCTCACAGAGTCACAGCCAGAGTTTTTTTGCTGACACAAAAAAGAAATTCTGCTCTTGTGCATGCAGCACAGTTTAGTTCTTTCTTCGTCCGCCCAAGCAGAAAACACACACTTGAATCTCCCTTACCAAAACAGTGTCATAGCCAGGTAGCTTCACCAAACCATTTGATGTTTTTTTTTTTTTAATCTTTTTAAGGGATTTCTTTTTAATGTAATTTGATATATTCTTTCTTGCTCTATCTTGGGTTTGACGGTTTTTTTTCTTTTTTTCCCCCTTTTGAAGTTGTGTTACTATGTTCTTTGTCTGATTCTAAAATGTTTGATGGTTTTGTTGAATTCTCTGGCTCATTTGTTATATAATTATTCGCTGGTTGATGTGAATTCCTTGTCAAAATTCGTAGCTGGAAATGTTGTTATTAGATTTAAAATTCCAACAATTGGGTAAATTTTCTTAAGATCACAGAGCAGGGTGACCATTTTTGTTGCTTCATCCAATGTTTAGTTTTCATTCTAATGTTTTCTGAAGAAAATTGATGGCTAGGAACTGAGTTTGCTGTCTTGCTTGATTTTTCAGACCGGGTGAGAAGGTAGACTAACTGCCATGGCACATAGAGCATTAGACTATGAATCGTTGAATGAAAATGTCAAGAAGGTTCAGTATGCTGTTAGAGGCGAGTTGTATCTTCGAGCTTCTGAGCTCCAGAAGGAAGGGAAGAAGGTGTGTTTATATAAGTGTGTGTGTCTATACATAGTCTGCTCAAGTTTTCTTTAGAAATGCTGCTGTTCATAATTTTGCTTATGATGTTAAGTGGATTTAAATGTGTTGAGTTTCTACTGGGTTTATCAGGATGCAACAACTGGAGATTTTTACTTGATTTTGCACACCTCAATTTTGAATCTGCTGACTAATCCTTATCAATTGCTTCTAGTTTCGGTTGCTTATACAGTGTCTTCCAAGTGTTCGTATAAATCACTGCCGTTCCTTTGTTGGATATACCTCTTGTTTGTATTCCCTTTCTTCTTCTTTTGAATTCATGAAGGACTTGTCAAATGTTGTAACGTGCATTTTTCATCAGAGGGACGCTTTTTCTCTCGTCAAATGTGAAGACTTAGTTCTTTATGAGATGCATTTTCTATTGCGTATAATTTGTTTATTGAAGAACAGCATGTTTCCGCAGAAACATGTTCTTGCATATTTCGTAGCACAGCCATGAGCCATGCAATAGCAATTAATCCTCCACGGCCCTGCACTTGGCTATCAATGACAATCTTGAACGTTAGACCTGATATTATTCTAGGGCCTTAACATGTTACTTTATGTGTAAAATCTTACTTCACATATCATTTTCTACCTTGTAAAACCATGAGATGGCATCTGTATTTTGGCTTTAATCAACCAGTACAAATCATTGATTTTATTTTTTATTTTTTGTATAACATGCCACTTATCCTATGCATATTTCTCTGAGTCTCACTGCTTCAAATTTATTCGGTAGATTATTTTCACAAATGTCGGCAATCCTCATGCGCTTGGACAGAAGCCACTTACCTTTCCTCGCCAGGTTAAGTTGAAGTATATTATATTCCTGTCTATTTATCTGAAGTATTTACTGCTTAAACGAACTGTTTTGAGTGGCTTATGCATTCTTGTCTATATAGTCGAGTTGAACCATGAAAAGTTCCATTGCAGGTGGTTGCTCTCAGCCAAGCTCCATTTCTATTAGATGATCCAAATGTAGGATTGTTTTTCCCTGCGGATGCAATTGCAAAAGCTAAACATTATCTTGCTATGACTATTGGTGGTCTAGGTATCTTCTTCTTATCTGCCTTGTTTTACACAAGTTTGGGATAGGGTTGAAAAATCCAAAGCAATTGTATCGAGTATTTCGGTGTATCACATGCGTTGAAATATTAAGATTTTTTTTTAGTTTGTTGTATTCTAGATGCTTCCCCTTATGCCTACTCTACACATATCTTTCCTAATTGTTATTTCATTCTCGCCAATATTCCTTTCACAGATGTTCTTGTCTTAACAACTTTATGGTTGTCAATACTGTGCTGCTGAAGTCTAGCTAGTTAAAGAGTAGTTCCACTGAGACATCAGCCTGCAATGCAAATTAAAGTTACTTTTGTTCATATGTTTAGGTGCTTACACTGACTCCCGAGGTATGCCGGGAGTTAGGAAGGAGGTAGCAGATTTCATTGAAAGGCGTGATGGATATCCAAGGTGACGTGTTATAGCCATTGATTTTTATTGTTCAACTCTTTGACCACATGAAAAAAATAAAAACCAAAGTTGTGTTTCGAATAAATAGTTATCTTTGGACTGGAAGTGGTAAGCCGAAGTTCACTTTGCTGCTTGCTTTGTTGACAGTGACCCAGAACTCATATTTCTCACTGATGGTGCCAGCAAAGGTGTTATGCAGATCTTGAATACTATTATCAGAGGTGAAAGTGATGGGGTAAGTATACTTCACTGCAAGTACTATTGTCTCCCTCTTTGATTGAATGCAGGCTGCTTCTTCTACAACTTTCCAATCCCTTCTTTCCTGCTGGTAACAATGGAGGTTTTCTTTGTCTTAGTACGATTATAGTACCGTTTACAAGATAAACTGCATATTTGTCAGATTTTGGTTCCAGTGCCACAGTACCCACTTTACTCTGCTGCAATTTCTCTATTTGGGGGCTCCCTTGTTCCATATTTTCTAGAAGAGACAGCAAACTGGGGTCTTGATGTAAATGACCTGAGACAGTCAGTTACACAAGCTCGCTCTAAAGGAATAACTGTTAGTATGCTTCGACTCTTCCTATTTTATATGAAATTGCTTCCTATCTATTTGGAAATTGGAACCTGAGAGGTCAACTGAAAACTGTAAAAACAGAATGGATCAGGGTACTGGTTTAACTGTCCGGGTTTAGCCAGTTATTTGAACAATCACCCTCTGAGATTATATATATACTTGTGAAGATTGGTTTATTGTCCTCTTCCATTTGAAAACTAAACGTGCATTAATTACCTGCTGATCCAACTTATCTTGTAGCACTCATCATTGCAAAATAAATCTCTAACATGATTGATATGTGATCAGGTAAGAGCAATGGTGATTATTAACCCAGGCAACCCCACTGGTCAGTGTCTTAGTGAAGCTAATTTAAGGGAAATTTTGCACTTCTGTTACCAAGAAAACTTGGTTCTTCTTGGAGACGAAGTTTATCAGCAGAACATTTATCAGGATGAGCGTCCTTTTATCAGTGCTAGAAAGGTAAATATTGTTTTGCCTCGAAATTCAAGTGTTTGTTACCTGGAGTTACAACTTGTATTAGTCATATTTTTGTTGCGACTTTGGAAGGTTTTGATGGGCATGGGGCCACCCGTAAGCAAGGAAGTTCAGCTCATTTCTTTCCATACCGTGTCCAAAGGATATTGGGGTGAATGTGGGCAGCGGGGTGGATACTTTGAGATGACCAACATTCCTCCAAAGGTTTTCTTTTTATCAAATAGATTTCTCCTTTTCATAATAATTGTTCACTGTTTTCAGTCTCATGTATTTTGCGACATGCAATATTGAAATTAAACATAAGAAGGATCTTTAAATTCCGGCAGTATTTGAACTACAAACATCCAAAAGTCATTTTTGTTTGTTATGATTTATGCTGCAGACTGTTGATGAGATTTATAAGGTTGCATCAGTATCACTCAGTCCAAATGTCCCTGCACAGATATTCGTAAGTAGACTTGCACACTCTGTAGTGGTATTTTTATCTACTTAACTGGGAAATCCAGTTCTTGTTTCTCGTTATTATTCCAATTAAAAAGTCTACCTCTTTACAGATGGGGCTGATGGTCAACCCGCCTAAACCTGGAGATATTTCATATGAGCAGTTCATTAGGGAAAGGTATGCCTGCGAAGATTTAGTTCCTCGGGAGTCAATTCAGTATTCATGATAATCTTATGAAATGGAACCAAGGACATTCCCCTTTGATCTAGTACCATGCTAAACTGTCAATCTGATTACCAAACTAGTTAATGGATGTTGATGTCCACTGTCAAAGTCAAAGAATTGTCTGCTTTGAGCAGGTAATAACAGTGTTTTATGATCAAAACAACGCAGCAAAGGGATCCTGGAATCTTTAAGGAGAAGAGCTAGGATGATGACTGATGGATTCAACAGCTGCAGAAATGTGATATGCAATTTCACAGAAGGTAAATTGTTGTTTCTTGGCTATTTTTGACATCTTTCATTTCGTGATCTCTTTCCCAATCTATATGTGATCATTGTATGACATCGTAGAATTTGGTTTTAGGTGCCATGTATTCATTTCCTCAAATAAGATTGCCACCTAAAGCAATAGACGCTGCCAAAAGGGCTGGAAAAGTTCCTGATGTTTTCTACTGTCTCAAGCTTTTGGAGGCCACTGGCATTTCCACAGTTCCTGGTTCAGGATTTGGACAGAAAGAAGGGTAACTGCTTCTTGTTTTATTTTGATTTAGATGTGGTTAAATGCCATTTTCCTATCGTATTCTATCAAATGGTTCTACATTGCTTGAAACACACAAGCATGCATGAAAACAGAAAAATAAAACAAAACAAAAGAGAATTCTGCCGATTCTAGTCTTGGTTATGTTTCTCTTCCTGCAGATTGATTTCCTAACACATACTGAATCTTTTTAATTTCACGTTCAATATGAATCATGTATTTATGAAGATGACATGTAAGCATCTGACAGGGGTATGGAGAATTCTTTTTCCTCTTCTCAGCTTCTCACCTTTTGTTTCTGAAGGGGGTTCTGCATTTTCCCCCTTCGGCCTTCCTTTTGCGGGTGTGCAAAAGCAAGTCTCTAGATGGGTCTGTTTCTGAACTGTAATTAAATGCTAGTGTCTGATTGTTTTTCTTTCTTGTAGGGTATTCCATTTAAGGACAACCATTTTACCGGCAGAGGAAGACATGCCGGAAATCATGGACAGTTTCAAGAAGTTCAACGATGAGTTCATGGAGCAATATGAAGGCCACGGTGGTTATTCAAGGTTGTAAGAAATTCTTCAAATTCTGCAAATTGTATCATATTATTGGGCAGTTCTAGCCGTTTGGTAAATGCTTCCTTGAATTGCCTGGATTTGGCTATGTAAGCTAAAGTCTGTTGACGATTCTTTCTGCTGCTAATGATGACTCAGACATCAATCGTCTGTATGAATACCTGCTCAATCCAACGTCTAATGTTGTCATTCTTAAAGGTTCCACTCAGTTACTCTGATCTGATGAGCTAGCGACTAATGGATGCCTACCTCTGCCTCTTCGCATCAGTATCCTGTCCCAGGCTGAAAGAAAAGTTGCCGATGGACCTAAGCAACCTTAGTTGCCATGGAATTCAAGCCTTTCGTGATTCTTGTCCCTTTTCTGATTAACATAAATTCAGTCCTCGCTTTTTCTGTGCTCCTCGTAAATAAGGCCTACGACCTCCTCTAAGGGCTTGCCTTAGCCTGTCCATATGAACTGCCTTCTTTAAATTCGATGAAACCTACTATCTAGCTAGCTCTGCCACCCATTTAAACCCGCACTCCCTTCGTAAATAAGCAATTTTTTCTTTTATATATATATATATATATATATATATATATATATATATATATATATATATATATTTTTTTTTTTTTTTTTTTTTTTTTTTTTTTTTGAAAGGAAGCCAGCCATTTAGGCTTCCCCCCACCCTACTAAGTGGCAGCCAGCCTAGAAACGGATATGAAGATCGGAAGTGATGGTGTTTGAACACCCTCTAAGGAAGTCCTTCGACTTTTAAACAGGCATTTAGTTATGTTTTAAGATATGGTTTTAATTAAATTCATTAGCATCTGAGAAGAAAAAATAATCACTGAAAATAATCAAACGTATTGATTGAAAGAGAGCTTTAGTCCATCTTTATAGACTACAAAATATGCAAGAACAACTTCTTCTTCTTCTTCTTCTCTGATAAATGAAAGCTTTACTGATCAAAAGGAACTGAGAGGGCAAACCCAATACAGAGTTCAAGACATACGAGGTATAAAAAGGGAATGCTAGAATAAATAATTCAGATATGTGGGATTTGAAGTAGCACCAGATGTTAGAATGATGCATGCTCAAAATATAAATATTCGCTGCATGTTATAAGAACAGTACGCAGGAAGAGATAACTTGAGAGAGGGAGGGAGAGAGTTTACAACAGGCATTTGATGAAATATTATAGAAAAAAATAATCACTGAAAATAATCAAACGTATTGATTGAAAGAGAGCTTTAGTCCATCTTTATAGACTACAAAATATGCAAGAACAACTTCTTCTTCTTCTTCTTCTTCTTCTTCTTCTCTGATAAATGAAAGCTTTACTGATCAAAAGGAACTGAGAGGGCAAACCCAATACAGAGTTCAAGACATACGAGGTATAAAAAGGGAATGCTAGAATAAATAATTCAGATATGTGGGATTTGAAGTAGCACCAGATGTTAGAATGATGCATGCTCAAAATATAAATATTCGCTGCATGTTATAAGAACAGTACGCAGGAAGAGATAACTTGAGAGAGGGAGGGAGAGAGTTTACAACAGGCATTTGATGAAATATTATAGAAAAAAATAATCAGTTTATTGCTTATAAAATAACGATTAAAATATCATTTGACCATTATTACATCAAAAGTAAGTCTCAAGAAGTTTATAACAGTGAGTCTCAAGATGTAACACATGGTCCAATGATATCTTAGATCTCTCGATACATATGAAAGATAAATTGATGTAATAGATGGTCCTATGATATTTTTATCATGGTCTCTCGGTACATGATTTGAAAGATACATTTTGAGAATATGTAAGAGAATAAAAGTTTATAATACCAAGTCTCAAGATCAAGCCATTAGAATTTTATAATATAATGATATTTTATTATTTATTATTTTATATTTTATAATGCAAGTCATTAAGTTTTTATAAATTTTTTGATGCTAAACATACAAATAATATTTTTAAAATTCAATCATCTAGAAAATAATTTAATATTAAAAAGTTTGGGACTAAAAATTTTATTTTTCTAGTGATTTTAAGTATAATTACTAATATGATGGTCACTAAAAGTTTATATATTCTTTAATTTTAAGATTCATAAAATTAATTGAGGTATATATAAATTTATTTAAATATTTATATTAATAAAAAAAAATTTAAAATTCATTTTTTTTAAGCATTTTACTAGCTTAACAGCATCAAGACATCTCCCTAGGATAAAGTTGTTCCATATATTTTTTCAAAAAAAATAAATAAAATTAAGAGTCATTATCCATCGTAAATTTTGCTGAGCTATTTGCATAATTGCAAGCAATGGTAGTACAAGACTGACATCGCAATCTACTTTGCAAACCTGTCCCATCTTGCATCAACTTTTTTTCTTACATCAATGACACATAGCTGCATCACAACGAAGAAAAAAAAAACATTAAGGGGTGAGCATTGGTTGAAGAGCTTAGCTTGGATTAAAAAAAAATCAAATTAATTTTATTTTTTAATATTTTTAAATTAAAAAAATAATTATAATTATTTATTAAAATATTTTTTATTCAGAAATATATTAAAATATTTTTTTATTTTTAAAAATTTATTTTTAATATCAACTCATCAAAATGATACAAAATTATTAAAAAATATATTAATTTAAAATAAAAAAATAAAAAAATTTAAATTTTTTTAAAATGGAAAAATAAACAAAGTTATCAGCCTAAAGAATAAAACCATTTGTGTGGTGCATTTCTTTCATTTTCTAAAATCTAGAATTAAAATCAATTAAAGTTTTTTTTAATTTATTAATCAAAATATCCAAAAAAAATGCAAAAAAAACAATTTCAAACTTTTAAACCGTAAAAACGAGGGGGGGCGTCCTATTCTTAAATTTTGTTCACAAGACATAGGGTGCCATAAAGGGGCGAAAAACAGGCACAGGTGAGTTGATGATCCCTATGTCTTTGGCGCCAAATCCCAAGTCAGTCGATCCTGCCGTGCTCAGCTTGTTTCACGGGCACTCCACTCTCTTTCTAGCAACAAGTCTTCATTTTATTATTTTGGTTTAATAAATAATCAAATCTTTAAATAGGATCTGCTTATGTCACGAGGTTCCTTCCTCGGGTTCTCTTTCTCTCGCTCTCCATCCAAAATCTGATTGCTATAAACAATAACATTCAGCAATTATTTATTTTTGCACATCATATTCATGTACCTACCTCCTCCTCCTCCTCCTCCTCCTCCCCCTTCAAAGCTTTTTGATTACTTAACAACACTCCTTAGTTTTCTTTCTTTCTCTCTTTCTTTCTTTCATGGACCTTCATCTCCTCCCTTGCTTATTCCCACCTTCCCTGTAGCTTCACAAAGACGACGACTCCTCAGGAATTTAACCAAGATCTCCTTTCATTTTCACTTTACAACTCTTCTTTCTCGAGTCCACTTTCCTTCTGGTTTCGTTTGATTCTCTACCAATCCCTACTCTCATCTTTATTTATTCTCTCTCTGTGCTAGCAATAGCTTTATTCCTTATTCCTTAATAGCTACCTAATTCCCTCCCTCTCTCCGGTCGAGCTACTCCTATAGTATTGGTTTGCTCTAGTTTAAAGTACGGGATCCAAAACATAACATGGGGTTCTCAGAGAAGCCTCAAGTTGTGGATGGTGGCTTGGATTTAGATGGAAATAAAAGATGGGTTATTGCTGGAATTCCTTTAAGAGCTCCTTTGAAACCCATATTTACAAATCCAGTTGAGAAAGAGATCTACGACGAAAGCGATGATGGTCAGAACAACTGCACTACTTCAACAACGCCGACGAGTGAAGAAGCCAAAATCCCTTCTAAACTGGTGTGCCCTCCGGCTCCCAGGAAGCGAAAAGCTACTTTCAAGTGTAATTACACTAGTGGTATGAGGGAGTTCTTCACTCCTCCTGACTTGGAAACCCTTTTTATACAAAGGGCAAACTGATCACTGATAGATTTCTTAACTCGCCTCCTTTAACGACTACTTACTTCTTTAGATTTCCTTGCATATTCGATCGAGTTAGGCATGCAGGCAACCTTAGCAGGAGGATCTCATTGCTTGTACAGGTCATATAATTAGTAATAAAATAAAAGAAATCTGGAATGATTACTTGCCTTCACTGATATGTTTTTGTCTTTGTTACTCGTCAAAAAAAAGCTCACTACCAAGCTTTTAGGTAGCTGTATAATACTCTACTACTACTTGTATGTTTAGCGAATCAAGTTGTTTTTTTTTTCTTTTCTTGGTATTTTGCTTCCATGTTTTAAATTAAGGTCAGATGAACTTATATTCTTTGTTCTTGTACTGCAAATGTTAATTAAAGAGAGTAATTAAATTAATTAGGTTTCCTAGCCCTTGTTAGATGGCTTTGTCTTACAACCATGTTGGAAGACAATTAAACACTTCGCAATGATTCATGGTCTTAGTTTCCTGATCTGATCTCTTGGTCTTGATCAGTTTTCAAGTTCATCAAAACATGGCAGTGGTTTGATCAGTTTGTTCTCATCTTCTGATAGAGGTACATATCTTTCCGTCGCTCTTTATGGGACTGTTCATGCTCATGCGGAGCAGAAGAGACATGCGAGTCAACATCTAAGCAATTAAGTAGCCAAAAGTTGTCAAATGCTGGTAGGGGTAAATCCTTTTCAAAGATAATTAAGAAGATGCTGCACGGATGATGCTTGACGGCCTGATTGACCGAGACAAGTCCCCTCGGACTCTATAGCCATTGAGACCCACTGTTGATCAAAACCTTTTTATGGACTCTTGATTCGCTTTGTATCATCTTTGTTTAACGTTGAACTTTGCGTGTTTAGTCTTTCTGTGACCCACTCCACCCACCTCGGACTCTGACGGTAGTGGGACTGGCCGGGAAAGTTCTCTCTGTAGTGCTTTCTCTCGTAAGAACCATTAAAAAGGACAGATAACATGTGAATTGGTAGGTTAGAATCCTATGTGAGTTGAATAGACCTCGTTTAAAATTCCCAAGCTCAAGTTTGGCATGCCAAACCAATAATTGACGAAGCTATCCGCGAGCGGGAGCACATGTATGAATAATATAATCTCATCTAACCCTAGTAATTAATCAAGGACTCCCAGTTCTTTATTTGGTAGCTAGAGAATAATAATTTAGCTATGAAAGCAAATGTTACAACAGCGACAACATAGATAGCTAGCCAGGGGAAGTTCACCGAATCTTGGGTTCATTTTACTTACATTACAAGAAAGCTTCTCGGGATCGGAGCTGTTGGTGGGGCAATCGATTTCCACCACGTCTGCAGAAATGCTGCGAGTGATCTTTACTTGGAAGCTAGCTAGTTGTAAACTGTGTTGATGGTGGTTTAAATCACCCATTCTGGTTACACTTCTTCTTTATCGTTGCAGATCAATCAATATTGAGTTTGAAATTTCCCAATGGAATCTTCAATTTCCTAAAAAGTTTCATTGCTACCCTTAACTATAATTTAGATTATATTTGTTTTTGAAAGTGTTTTAAAAATTATTTTGAAAAAATTTAAACTCAATAAAGCCCAATATTAATAGTTTATTTATTATTTGATTTTTAACTTTCATTTTTTTTGTTTTTTTACTAGCGACAACAATATTAAAATTTATTGAGCAATAAAAGGTAACATTAAAGAATTTTAAAGTATATGAGTGGAAATGAAACACCAAGGAATCTATAAGGACAAATTAAAAGATAATGTATTGTTGTTGTTATTATTATTATTATTTATTAATAAGGGTGTTCGGATTAACTTGTATATATTTCGACTAATTCTATGAGCTGTGAAATTAATAACCAAGTAAATATATAATAGTCCTGAGATTTATGAGACTTAATTTAATTAGTTAAATTATCCCTTTTAGAATTATATATATTGTTAGTATTATTGTTTTGTTAAGTGGCTAACATTATTGGAGACCACATGATGAATCCTCAAGGGATAATATACTATGTGCTTGGCAATTAGTGTAAGCTTCATGTTAATTAATATTCAACTCTCGACAAGTTTTTTATTTTATGCTTAAAGACGAGGGAGCTGCACCGAAAAAAGAAAAGAAAAACAAAGGAGGAAAAGACAAGGGAGCAAAAGTATTTTAAATCGACGCATGATGACACCAATTATGCGAGCAAACATTATGCCCACTGATCGAGTTTGGAAATTTGGATTTGTTGTTAATTATCGTACCATATATTGTTATTATATTATTCTCTTACCAAGTTACTCTTTCATTGACATTTTTTAACTCTTCCCCGTAAAATTGCTTGAGGTACGATGATGGTGTTTCTGATTAGTTTATTATAGATATCTCATAATTGAGTTATTTGAATATCTTTACATGAATACTTATAAACAACAGAACCATGTTTGAAAAGAGATTTGGATTAATTATGAGGTGTAATTCAATTAGTTAAGTTTTAAATTTATTATTTAGATATTATTAGTTTGAGTCTTATAAATTTTAGAGTTATTAAATAATTATATTGTAGTTAATTTTAGAACCTATAGAATTAATCGAGATACAAGTAAGCTGATCCGGATACCTATATTAATAATAAAAAAAAGATTTGAATTGCACCGAATGCTTGATTTAACATAAAGTTATATTATTATTTTTTATATAATTTTAAGTTATATTTAATTTTTTTAAAAAAAAATTCTATATATTCAATTCTACAAGCATGTAGTCAGCTATAACCAATTAAGGTCATATTTAAATTTTAAACCTCTTATATAAATATACTATTTAAAGAAAAACATTTATTAATAAAATCTTAAATGAAATTTTTGTGTGAAAACATTTTTGACATAATTATGTCTTTCTTCAACCTATTCATAAGATAAAACGATGTCCTTGATTGGATAGCGTGTCTACTTATGGGGTAATATTTATCTGACCCGGTAATATCTTCAAGGGACGGGTAGCGACAAAAATAGTTTAAAATGATTATTTTTTAATGGCTTTTTTTTATATAAAAAAAAAGGTGATTTTTTTATATATAAAAACACTGTCATCCTGTCTCTGTTTATTGTACGAAACTTATTGTAACATTTGTCATATATGTCCACTTTAGCCCAGATCCAATCACGTTTTTTTCGAGTAAATTTTAAAAATAATAGGTTGTTTTTTAAAATAATTTTTACTTATAAATATGTTAAATTAATATTATTAAAAAAATTAATTTTAATATTAATACATTAAAATACTTCAAAAAAATATTTTAAAATAAAAAATTAAAATATTATTTTAAAATATAAAAACAAAAACACTCTAGCTAACACACATGACACACACACACATACATATATAATATTATTATAACTACGTATTGACACGTTTGCAATGACGTTTGCTAGAGTCTCATAATAATAATAATAATAGTACACGACATTTATAAAACGTTATCTATAACGAAAATAATGTTTTTTTTTCTATGATTTCTTCATCTCAAGAATAACGAAGACATTGCCATCTTCTGCTACGAAACATCCTTCAAAAATAATTTTTAAATTTACTTTTATATTTTTTTAACCTGGCACTAAACACCATTTTAATTCAGATTTTCCAAAATGACAGTGGTTTGACCAGCAAAGAAAATAGGGTGGGTCCCTTTCGTCACAGTAATAATTAGGCCTAATGTAGCGTGGATCACATGCTTGATAATTTTTTAAAAAGATTTAAATTTTTTTATTTTTTAATTAATTTTAAATTAATATATTTTAGTATTTTCAAATTATTTTAATATGCTAACATTAAAAATAATTTTTTAAAAATAAAAAAATTATTAACATATATTTTAACATAAAAAATTATTTAAAAAATAATCATAACTACACTATAAACAATTTTTTTTTTTTTTTTGACAAGGGAGCAAGAATATTAATCGACATTCATGCACGGATTATGCGAGCAAGAATAGGGCATGTTTGGGATGTAGACAATGGCAGGCTTAACGTGAATGGATTTTGAGTGAAACTATTAAAATATTTAAGAAATGTTTTTTTATTAGTTTTTATGAATGTTTAACAAGTAAATTATTAAGTAATTTTTTTCTGTTTTTATTTATAGAATCCATTAAATACTAGCCAATGGCTTTCTGTTGCGCGGGTGTTTTGTGTTTTTTTTTTTTATTGTTATTATTATATATTGTTTTAGAAAATCACACTTTTAAAAATATAAAAACAATAATACTTTTTAAAATGGTGTAATATTTGCTAAAAATTTGATAAGATTTAACCATGCTGATCATACAACACACAATCTCTTAGAAATTATTAAGCTAATTTTTTTTCGTTGAATTTGAATTTATTTTTCTTGTGTGTTTTTCTGAGATTTTATTATGTTACTCTATGCATATATAATGTATTCTTACTCGGTAAGTAGTCCGCATACATTCTAAAAAATATCTATAATTTTCCTGCAATTAGTATTTTCTTTTTCTCCTTTGTATTTGTTGGATTTAAAGATAATTTATAGCATTTTCATCTGTTTTGGATAATATTTTCTTATACTAATTAATGTTACAAAGAAAAAAAAAATACAGCTCACATGCTGCATATGATCCACATAGACCTAGCTATTACACATATTAAGTAAAACGAGTCCATCCTAGTCAGCATGCAATTCACATGCCACTTTAATAATTTAATTGGATGATTGATTATTTTAATCATGTTAAATGCATGTCTGTATAATATATATAAGAATATGATACATTATGTATTTTTTTATATTATATCCACAACCATATAATAAACTATTCGAGATTATTGTTTTATTAAAGTTTAGATTTAAAGCATATAGATAGTTATAATTGGGAGGTCGGGATATTCGTCAAAATGACTCTAAACTATTATTAGTTTTATATGAGTTTTTTTGAAAATATAGTAGTGATTATTTTTAAAATATTTTTTATTTTATATTTCATTCTCTTTGCTTTCATTCCTTCTAAAACATATTTATTTTTTTTAAAAAAAAAATTAATTTTGACATTAGTATATCAAAATAATTTTAAAATATAAAAATTTATTAATTTTAAAAAAAATATATTAATTATTTTTTAAAAAAACTTCTAAAATATAATACCAAACACATATTAACTAGCAAGTAAAACATGGTACGATTAGGAGGCGACACCCTTTTTGTGGACGACCGGATGTATCCGCTTGGCTTTATTGGATATTCTATGGTTGCACCCCGAAAAGAAAATGCCCAGTCTTTTGTTGTTCCAGCAATTGTAGGAAAGAGCGCAAGTTTTTTAAATTGTTTTTTATTTTAAAAATATTAAATTATTAATTTTTATATATTGTTTTATGATTTTCATATATTTGGTAGAAATAAAAATAAAGTTTAAACAATATTATTTTAATATATTTTTAATTAAAATATATTTTTGAAAATATTATTAAAGACAAACTCATTTCCTCTTTCATGCGAGGAAGTGAAAACATTTTACTGGGAGGGTGTGAGAGGTTTTGCTAAGATTTTTTTTTAGATAAAAAAAAGATGTATTTTTAAATTTTAATGAGATATGGTTTGTGTTTTCAAATAATTATATCTAAAAAAATTTAATCATGTCTGGAAACCAAACATTCCAAGGTATCTGGGAGTACGGCCAAAATATTATTTATCTAAAATTTAAAATTTATTTATTAAGATTAATATTTTTTTTTAATATTTTTAGATGTTTGGATAAGTAAATATTAAAAATAAATTTTAATAATAAAAAATATTATTTTAATTTATTTATTTATTTTAAAAAAACACGACAACATCTGCCACTGAACATGCCTACTGTGTGTTTAATTGGATGGTTGTTGTCAGGGCGCCAGTTCCAATATTGTGGGCTCGTGAACATTACTAGCAAGGGCTTCAGTACATAGCTCAAGGCTAACTCATATAATAGGTTGGTCGGGTCATTTTCTGGATCCGTAAATCAACTCAAGTTTATCCCAGAATTCCATTCCAATCAGCGACTCGAATTAAAAGCAAGCCTTTTGAATCAACAGCCCTCTTTGTTTTTATATTTCAAAAATATTTTTAAAAGAATTTTAAATTTTTTTATATTTTTATATTATTTATTTTTAGTAATTTTACGTTAATTAATTTTTTAAAAATAATTATAATTACATTTCCAAACCATTCCTTTTAAAAACCGATCAAGTGGGCTTCAGTGACCAATCAAGATGGGCAACACTTTGCATGTGTGCGCGAGTCGTGACAAAGCCACCGCCTTCAAGTTTGACTTGCCACCGCCATCAAGTTTGACTTGTCCACGTTGGTTCCCATTTTATTCATTCAAAGGAGTTGAGCCCAATTAAATATTTTTAAAAGATACTTCAAAGTTTAGAAGGGTGGCGATCAATTAAATATTGTGCCTAAAATATTAGCTGAGCCCACTCGTCTTCTTTGTTTTTCCTTAATATCACTCTGTGATCCGTAAGTTTGACTGTACTTCTCGTTGATTTTTCTCTCGAAATAACTAGTATAATGACCACAATTAACCTCTAATTTGAGTTATGAATTTTATTGATTTTTTATATGTTAAAAAGATAAAAATTAATTCATAATCAATATGATACTAAATAATAAAATTAAATAAAAATTCAAAATTAAAAGATGGGGTTTAAAAAAAATATAGAGATAGTTAAAAAAAAAAAAAGAATCATGGGCATATCATTAAACTTGGTACAATAGTTCAAACTTGTAATTTCTCAACCCAAATCTTTTCTTAACATGTGTTTTAAATTAAATTGTGTGAATTTTTTTTTAATGTGACCTTGTTGTTGACTGAGAAATTCTAAAGAAAAATCTCAATGGAAAAAAAAAAACAAGTTAGGTTCATCCTAGTTAACTCATCAAACCTACAACCCTAATTATGAACTCTATTAGGCTGAATTAATTAATTTTTTTTATTAAATAAAAAAAATAAAAAAAATTGATTTATAATCAATATAATACTGAATGATAAATTCTAATAAAAACTCAACATTAAATTATAAAATTAAAAAAAAATCAAAACATAAAAAAAATCTATAAGGCCAATAAAAAAAAGCCTTGCCACAAAAATAGTCATGCAAGTGAGCCTAAGGGAGGCCCGCGTGCCTAGCCCTGTTTTTTTTCTTTTTATATGGGACAAATAACCTGTCATCATCCTTTTCTTTTTACAACAAAGAATGATAGGCGACCTGTTATCTATCATAATGTAGAAAATATTTGCGCTCCTCGCCACTCATAATCTTAGGCTTGTCCCACATGTTTCACCCAACTAAGCCATGACATGAACTTGTTAAAAAACACTAAAAATAATATATTATTCTAATTTACTTTATATCAACACTTAAACTAACATAATCTCATTTAGTTGTTCTAGTAGAGACGAGATGACATGTTCGCGTGCTGTCGCGAGTTTATAAAGCAAAAGCACTTGATAGTATTATAACTGTGAACCAGCGCTAGATAAGTAATAGAAATTAAAGGTATGATGGAGCAAATATTTCATGATAGGAAAAAAAAGTTGTGTTGGTGATCAAAAACTTAGAGACTTAACAAAATAATTTGTAGCAATCTATAGTGTTTTGTGAGGAAAGATACAGTGCTTTCATCATATGATTTAGATTTTTAGTTAATAAAAAGAAAAAAAAATTACAAAGCTAAATTCTCTAGCAACTTAATATTAAAAAAAAAACCTACAAAGATAATTTTGGAAGGAAAAAAACCCATGAGAAAAAACATAGCAATTGACAATGTTCTGTAAGAAAAACTATAGTATTTTTCCCAATAAAATAAAATAAAAAACCATTTAAAGAAATATTATAGCAATCCACAGTGTTTTGTGAGAAAAACTACAACGCTTTCCTCATATGATTTAACTTTATTGTAATTATAATTTTTAACTAACTCAATATTAAAAAAAAATGGACAAAGATAATTTTGGAAAAAATCATAAAAAAATCACATGGAAAAACACTGAAACAATTCACAGTGTTTTAAATAAAAACAAATTATAAAGCTAAATTCTTAATCAGCTTAATATTTTTTTAAAAAATTGACAGAGATAATTTTAGAAAAAAAAATAACAAAATGCTCACCAAAAAAAAGGAAAAAATCATGTTGGAAACACTGTAGCAATTTACAGTGTTTTGTGATGAAAGCTATAGTGCTTCCTCACATGATTTAGCTTTATCTGTAATGACTTATAATTGTAATCCACAAACAACTCAATATTCAAAAAAATAAAATTGAAAAGGATAATTTGTTTTCAAATTATAACAAAAAAAAACATGCGGAGAGACACTGTAGCAATTCACAATGTTTTATGAGCAAAGCTACAATGATTTCCCCACATGATTAAGCTTTATTACAAAGTTAAATTCTAAACAACTCAATATTGAAAAAAATCGATGAAGATAATTTTTTAAAAAAATATTACAAAAAAAAAAGAAAACACAAAAGAAACTGGAAAAAAACCATGTGAGGAAAAACTGTATCAATTCATAGTGTTTTGTGAAGAAAAAATTTGTATTTACTTGTAATTGCAATTCTTAACCAACTTAATATTTAAAAAATAAAATTAACAAAGATAATTTTAGAAAAAAACATAACAAAAATATGAAAAAACCATGTGGGAAAAAACACTGTAGCAATCAACAGTAATTTTTGAGAAAAGTTATAGTGCTTTCCTCACATATTGTGACTGTAATTTTTAACCAACTTCATATTAAAAAATAAAATAAAAAAAATAATTTCAGAGGAAATCATAAAAAAAACCATGTGGAGAAACATTGTAGCAATCAATAATGTTTTAATGAAAAATAAAATTACAAAACTAAACTCTCAATCAGCTCAATATTAAAAAAAAATCAACAAATATAATTTTAAAAAATAAAGAAATAAAATAGAATAACTATGTAGAAAAACATCGCAGCAATCCACAGTATTTTAAAGAAAAAAATTACAAAGCAAAAATTTTGACCAGGTCAATATTTAAAAAGTAAAATTGACAAAAATAATTTTAGAAAAAAAATGAAAAAAATAGGAAAGTTGAAAAAAAAAAGAAATTTTGAAAAAAAAAAAAGAGGGAAAAGTTAGGGGAAAAAAAGAGAGGAGGAAAGCACCGTGGATTACTGTTGTAATCCACCGTGCTTTGTGTGTAAGGGAACAATGATTCCCTCACACCATTTAGAGTATTGTCTAATATAATTCAAGTGACGAGTTTTAAAATCCAAGATACTTAAGAATAAAGTTAATATGTTGAATAATTTATTAATCTTTTAATTTAAACAATCTGATTTATTCTCCCTAGCCAATGTGTTTGATGACTTAATATGGAAAACCCAAATGGGTGGTGCTTGGTAAGCCAAGGTGGCTGGTAGCTAGTACCTGTAAAAGGTTCTTCTTGATGGATGTAAGGACTATTTGATGCTTAAGCTAGTACCTGTAAAAGGTTCTTCTTGATGGATGTAAGGACTATTTGATGCATAAGCTAGTAACTTTGTAAAGAGAGAAATTGTAATTATATTGTAGAGAGATAAACTCTTAAAATATGTTTACTAAAAGTGTTAAGAGTAAAGATATTGTGAACCTTGAGTTTGAATGATTTATAGTATATTTATAACCCATAAGTTTTGTTGTTTTGCGGAGAGAAGGGGTTGAAGTAAAATTTCAACCTTTATGATATTTTGAGTTATATTCTACTCAAAATAGCACATATTAGATTAGTATAAAATACAGAGAGACCCATATTGGGTTTTTAAAATTTTTCTCAAGAGAGTGTTGGGCTCAAGTAAGGTGTTTAAACCTATTAGAGATGAGATAGGGATTCAAGCGTGCTACTTGAACCCAAGCGTTGCAATCCAAACCCATAAGGGTGTTGGAGTGTACACCCAGAACCAACTAAGTGTGTCGCTCTTAGCACCCCAGCAAGGCTAGGCAATATGCCTACCACTTGCTAAGCAGTACACCTATCACTCCAGTAGCCATGCACCTAAATGGTGGGCTTGAGCTTCTATACTCAAGTCCCGAGTGTATGCCCAACATGAGCCCGGGCTACCATTCTCGAGCCCATGCATCTTGGTAGAAGTTGGGCTCGGGCTTGATAGCTTGAGCATATGAGAATGTTTTTTGGACCCTTTGAGTGTTTTGGGGTTTATTAAATTTAAGTACATCATCAAAAAAATCAACCTTTATAATTATCCCAAAAAAATTTCCACTGCTAAATGAGATGGAGTCTACACAAAATTAACTCTCAAATCAAAGGAGCAATTAGAAACTCCAATTGGAGAATGAATTTTTAAAATTTAATGGCTAATAAAATAAATTCATACAAAAAACATAACAATTTACTAATGGTGTAGTTGCGTTTTCTTAATGTTAGATAAAAATCAATGATGAATATGCATTTATATGTAGCATGATGCAAAAAGGGAGAGATTATTACAGTATAAACTAAAAGAGAAAACGGTTTTACTATGGAGAATTCATTGTTCATCATTTTAACATTTTAATAGTGGATTTTTTTTAGAATTTTCAATCCAATTGATTAGTACTTAAAAGTTCATATTTATCAAGGTTTTATATCATTATTTTGCACTTAAAGTATCAATAACTCCTTAACTAAAGTATGTTTTATAATAATAAGTCTAATATTATAAAATACCTTAATATATGGTAAATGTTTATCTTAAATACAGGCCTATCACATAAATCAAAGGATTGATTGATGAGTTCAAGTATGGAAATTGAAAGGACAAATATAGGCCAAACTTAGAAAAGAGATGTTGGTGCAGTCTAAACTGGAACACTGTTCGGTAATTTGGTCATATCTCGAGTTTTAGATGTCAAAATAATCTCATATTTACACAGATTCAGTAAGACATAGACCTACAACTTTCATGTGGACACCAAGATCTAAGAAGGTCGTTTGCAAGTTTAAATTATAGCAACAACGGAGAAGTTTGAATCTGTCCTGCAGCCTAAATATTGTTCAGTTTTTGACCCATATCTGGAGTTCTAGAAGTCAAAATGACCTCCATTTTTTTTCCTGAAAAGCTGAGACAATTTCCTACAACTTTCATGTTTTCAAGTGGTTCCAATTCTGATGCTAGCAATTTTGTTTTATTCAGACAAGAAGATAAGAATTTTCATCAAGTCAAGAATTGGCCAACCACTCAACAATTATTCATCAAATCAATAATTCTGAATTTTGGCCTATAAAAGAAGGCATTTGCCATGCATTTAGGGGCTTGGTTGTTCATATCAAGATCATGCTCTTTATTTCTCTCTTTATATTTTTTTGTAATTCTTAAGTTTTGTTTTCATTAATATCTTGTTTATGGTTTTCATTTCATTTCCTTTCCTTTCTTTAGTTAACTTGTATCTTATTTATGTTCTTGTTTTGTTTATTTATGTTTATCTTCTTCATTATATTTAGCTATGTTTATTATGTCAAGGTGAAAAGATTACACTAATGGTGTAAGACTAAGTGTAGTGTAGACTCAACATGGACCTTAATATTTAATATTAACATGTCTTATCTTTTTATCTTAATAATTCTTAATACCTTGCTTGTTAAATGGTTAATCTAGATTTGTGTTGTATAACACTTGGTACAATAAATGCTTGGTACTTTCATAGCCAACCGTATGGTATTACCTACACCTGTGCTATGAAAGGAACTTGATTTGTTGTTAACATAAGTTAGCATCATGAATTCTTGACAATATTTAAAAGTTTGGTGTTACGTAAATAAGATAATTAATATGATCATGTTAACAATTTATAATCAGCTATTAATGACAAATCATATGATTGGAACCTCCTTCGTGTGTGGTTTCCAAATTGAGTAATAAGAGTTTATACTATACTTGTTTGACATGCCATTAGTGGATCCTCTAACCTTGATATTTGTTTTTATCATTGTTTAATCCTTACAGTAATCTTCCATATCAAAGTTCTCATTAATTTCTTCCTCTTTTTTTTTTTTTTTACTACTAGTACTAGTACTATTATTATTATTATTATTTACATTCTTGTTATATTTTATGTATGTTAAGTATGCTCCGAGTTTGATCAAGGATCCTGACATTGTTGGTCTTGCCTTGTTCATTCGTATTAGAAATCTGTTTATATTATATAATATATCTCTTTGATCTTTTCATAAACTCAGTATACAGGCTGGAAACTTGTGACCCGATCTTTTAGATCATTCTCAGGCATAATAATGTCACGTACTGATTATTATTATTATTATTATTATTATTATTATTATTACTATTACTACTACTACTACTACTATTACTATTACTATTACTATTACTATTATTGTTATTAATGTTGTTATTGTTGTTGTTGTTGTATTGTTATTTATAATTTATACAATTAACCTCTCTATGGTTCGACTCTGGTCTTGCCGGGTTATTTATTACTTCGATACTCCTGCGCTTGGGAGAAGACATCAATCTTGTGGTCGTGTCACCAATCCTCAAATTTATTTATTTATTGCACAATTAAGCCCGGATTAAACCCAAATGCAATTTTTTTTGGGGTGGGGTTGAGTTGAAAAATAGAGGATTGAAATGAAAAACTTGGGTAAAATAGGTGGCAACCCTGAAAGTTCATTTTAGTCCCCTATCTTTTTAAGCTATTAAGTAACCGGTCATTATAATTTTAAAATATGATATTTTGTTACCAAACTTTATTTTTTTTTTCTAGTCCTTTTTTTAGTGGATGAGAGAGGAGGGTTGTTGGATTTAGCTTAAAGAGAAAAGGTTGTTGTTGACGAAGATTTCAGCTATCAAAACGGTCAATTTTTATGTCAAATGACTCTATATGATGAAGAGAGTTAATATTATGTGTTTTATTTCCCTTGAAAACACGTAGAAAAACATATTTGAGCTCTAAAAGATTTTTATTTTCGGGTTGATTTTGTGTTTTGTGGAGTTTTTTTTTTTGTGTTTTTGAAGGCCATAAATTATTTTAACAAGATTTTCAAGGTCTGCCCTCGGTGTTTTGAGTAAAACATAGGTTGAAAATGAGTTTTTGAGTAAAAAACAAACAAGCCCTGTATTTTCAGCCACTAAATGGCTGAAATCTAATGAATTACAAATGGCATGTTGTCTGTTTTTGGTCAAAACATTTAGGCGTATAACGTGTTGTCCGCCTCATTAACTAAAAAATAAATCAAAGGTCCATAGGCTGGCCTTTATGGGTGGGTAAGGCACCAAGCTTGGCTTAGTAGTCCTAGTAGTACTTGACATCATTCATTTTATTTTTTTAAATGATTTTTTTTGTTAATACCTTTTTTATTTGTCTTTTGTAAAATAATTTCTAAATTTATGTTTTAATTAATACTCATTCTATATGATTTGTTTTACCTTATTTAGCCTTTTTGAAATGATGATTATTGTTTAATTATATTTGGCGTGTTTAATTTTTTAAATGGTTAGTATAATTCATCTGTAATGTTTTTTTTTAATATTTTATATAGATTCAATATGTATTTTTTATAATATTTTTAATATACGCATAATTGCATAATATTTTTTATTTTATTTTATTCAATAAATTTTATGCGTGTCCATTTCTATTATAAATTGATTTTAGCAAACAAATTCATCAAACACAACCATATAAATAGCATGTGTTGCAATATTAAATATCTTAATTTATATTTGTCTCTTAAATTTTTAAATTAGATTTTTATTTATCATTCATGACTTTTTTGTAAATTTTATTTACAACATGGGTTATAATTTATTTGATTTGATGCATGAATAAGTTTTTCAATTTATATTTACTATCTTTTTTACGTATAAAAAACATGCTGAAGAATTCTACATATTCAAATTGTTATTAAGTATTGATGTTTTAAATTGGATTTTTCTTCTTAAGTTTTCTTAGTTTTTTTTTTAAATCTTTTTATAAAAAAATTATTGTTTATAATTTTATTATTTAATTCAAGTTGATAATGTATTGTTTTTATGAAATTAACATATTTAGTTGACATAGACTATAATCGGAGTTATTAATATTTTTTTTAAATAACACTCTTACGACGTCTTAATATTTTAATGAAAGGACAATACAAATCCGTGGCGTGAAACATTGATACCAGCCCAGTAAATGCTATTTTGATATGGATAGACTCGTGGCCGACATACAACTGGGTGAGTGAGATGATGCGGTTGGAAATTTTCTTTGCTCGGTTTATTAGTAATTACTTCCGAATCAAAATGTTTTCTTCCTTTACACCATAAAGAGAATCCGAGTAATTTCGAATTACCTGAATCTTTTTATATTATTTAAATTGGTGGTTTTTTTAAAAAAAATAGTTTTTTTTACCCGGATCGAAATAGAAATCATCCCTTAAGAAATGTGGAATGGGCTTAGTTGCTATGGACAAAGGTCAGCTAGTTTTAAGTTTGCGTTCATTTATGGGCCCAAGCCTTTTGTATTGTTGGGCTTGGCTTGCTGGGTAAGGAAACGGATCGGATTAACATTTTGAGGCTCCAATTCATTCATAAGAAATAAGAAATAACAGCATGCGTTCATTTATGCGGGTTAATTTAGAAATTTTACGATTTAAAATCTAATTTGGGTTAGATAATTAAACCATATTTAGTCAAATCCTTGATGGTGTTAAAAACTTGACTTTTGAAAAAATAATCAAATTACTTAGATTAATATTTGAAAATTAAATCTTTTGCGTTAACTAAAAATATATTATCAGCTCACCAACTTTAATAATATTGATGTGATTTTATTAAGATAATTAATTGCTTATTTGGTGTTTCTGTTTTTAAAAATAATTTTCGTTTAAAAGAATTAAAAAATATATTTTTTTATGTATTTTTAATGATTTTAATTTTTTAATATTAGAAATAAAAAGGATTTTAAAAAAATATTTTTTTAATATATTTTAAATTAAAGAATATATTTATAAAATATAATGCACCCTATCACGAAACACATAACATCAACTAAAAACTTGATAAGTTGACTCACGTTCAAAGGCCCGGGGTCATTATTGGATCTTTAGATCGGATCCGGCGAATACGAAATGTTGGGAAGGTAACTTTAAGGTGGGCCGGCCGCAGAGCTCAGCGGCCCCACGTAATTGATGACGTGGTTATGAAAGCAATGACCACTGAAGCTGTAGTCGGCTGGTCGCATCTACCAGTAGCCACCGACTTACTTCACTCCCTCCACTCTACCAAAGAAGATGAAGCAGAAAACCTGGCCTGGTCGCCAATACCGTCAATCAACCTTTAAATTCTGGTTATCATCAGAAGCAGATTTTCGGAAATTAAGATCGTCCGATGGTGATTTCTCGACACTTCCCTCCGATATTTTGACCAAAATAGCGGCATCGTTCACACTGCCTCATCTGCAAGCAGCGTCGTTGGTGTGCAAGTCATGGAGCGAAGGGCTTCGGCCATTGAGAGAAGCCTTGTTGTTCCTAAAATGGGGAAAGCGGTTCAAGCATGGCCGGGGAGGTGTGCGACCTAATTTGGACAAGGCTCTCGACTCCTTTTTAAAAGGCGCGGTTCGTGGGTCCACCCTCGCCATGGTTGATGCTGGTCTTCTTTACTGGGAACTTGGTAAAAAAGACAAGGCAATTGCCCTTTATAAAAAGGCTGCAGTGCTTGGAGACCCTTCTGGACAGTGTAATCTTGGACTTTCTTACTTGCAAGGTATCTAATTCTTAATTTCCTTTTCTAGTGCTTTTTGCATTCTAGTCATCTTTATGGAGTTTAAAGTTAAATGAAATAGCAGTTATGTTTCCGTTTTGTGCAATGCAAGTGCTGCAGGGAGCGAAAAATTGTAGAAAAACTAGAAAAATGCAATTTTTTTTGTCATGAATATTTATAATCATGACATGAACATAGGCTGTAGTTTCTTTTGCTTGTTGAAATGGGTGATTGAGTGTTGCCAATGTTTTGATCACTTTTAAAATATCCCACAAAAAGAAACGAGAAAATGATAACAATAATAAAAAAAAAGGTTATGGAAAAACTAGCCTCAAATAAAGCAAAATCTGGTCATGAGTTGCTAGGATGTGCTTATCATGGTGTTATTATTGGACACATGCAGCTGAACCTTCAAAACAAAAGGAAGCCGTGAAATGGTTGTTTCAGGCTTCCAAATCTGGTCATGTTCGTGCTCAATACCAACTCGCACTTTGTTTGCATCAAGGTTGTGGATTTGATCGTCATCTACACGAGGCTGTAAGCATCTCTCTTCTTGTGCCACCACAAATTTGTGGACTAGCTTGTCAGTTCAGAACTAATGAGCTTTTCTCTCAAACAGGCTAGATGGTATCTAAAAGCGGCTGAAGGTGGCTATGTGCGTGCAATGTACCGTGTTGCCTTGTGTTACTCAGTTGGGGAAGGTTTGGCTCAGAGTCATCGCCAAGCAAGGAAATGGATGAAGCGGGCAGCCGATCGTGGTCATAGCAAAGCTCAGTATGAGCATGGACTTGGACTCTTTTCAGTATGTTACTATTGATGTAACCTGTATTTATATATGCAGGATAGGCAGTGCCAGAAGTAGATTAATTTAATTTGTGCTTTGAGTGGTTGCATTGAGGTGGGAACTCCCTCCGTAAAGAGGTTTCCCCACTCGCTAATTGGTTGCTTTGCTATCTCCATTTTTTCCAAGGGTGGCTACCTGGCTTTGTGTTTGGACTCAGTGTTTTCGAGTTGTGATCTCTCAATTGCTTTTGTCTTCTTGTTGCTCTTGTTAATTTTTCTTTTTTTCATGTGGCAAAACCAGTGTGATTCAGAAAAGAACAAGGATTGGTGCTTTGCCCAAATATAGGCTATCAGCTACCCAAGCATAGTTTTGCAATCCACCCTAAACACAGCTAAAACCCAATTTCAAAGCCTCGTGATGTCTTTAGAGGTCACATGGGATGGTGTTCATGGTTGAACTATTTAGATAGGCCTCTATATTACTCTTTTGCTTGCCTGAGGATCCTATGGTAATATTTTGGACAGGAAGGAGAGAAGTTGAAAGCTGTAGTTTACCTGGAACTTGCCACTCATGCTGGTGAAACAGCAGCTGTTCATGTCAAGAATGTGATTTTACAACAACTACCAGCAACTTCACGTGATCATGTCATGAACCTTGCTAATAATTGGCGTGCTTAGCCTTCTCTCTGAGGTATTCGTGAGGTTTGTAAATCTTTGAATAGTAGTCTTTCCAATTAACTTGCATGCGTAAACATATCCTTCTGTCCTTAATCATGAAATGTCTTTCTATTTGTATCATTTACCCCACAAGAATATATTTCTTGGCTGTTGACCACTGTATTTGAGACTTTGGATACTTGCATGTCAATACTCTCTAATTCTACAGGAATAATAAACAAACAAGATTTTTTCTCGAGTCTCACGAGCAACTAGACATCTAACTGTATGCTTTCCCGATAAAGAATGGGAAAGGTTTGGGATGGCAAAGTATGATTCTCGGGCCCTCTTAATGTGAATTCTCAAGTGTAATAGTGAAATTACTTGCAATAAGCAGAGCATAAATGATGCAATCACACATTAATTAGCTGAACATCAGAAGTATTTATCTTTATAGGTAATGGTCCAAGGTCTTGCTGTAAAGTTTGGTATTCGTGATATTCCAAGGATCTCTCTCTTTAAACACACTAGTTTTCACGCAGATACTGTTGGTAATAAAATCATGAACGAAGAACATAAATAAAATAAAACGGCAAGCAAAACCCGAGATGTGGTTCTGCCTCAGAAAATAATGACGGACGCAGAAACAACAACAGTAGTGAAATGAAACACCAGCAAGTTAAGTGCAAAAATTCACAATCCTTTTCTTGTTGGTTTCAATTTTATATTAGAGTTTGCTATGCAAATACTAGATTTTTCAATGTGGGAGAAGAAGCTCTATATATATTTTATGTTTATTTTTACAATGTAGAATAAATATTTTTTGAAATAGTCTTCATTATTTTTACAGTAGATACATGCCATCTCTTGAATCCCTTGATCATCTTTTTATTTTTCATTGCGCAGGAAAGGACCTTAATTTCTTAGAATTGTATGTTCCTCGGACAAAAAAGATGTACTATCAAACGATAATAAACCATTTGAACCTAAAGTTTTACATTGAATTAATGTTACATGTTCATTTGTCATGATTGTTGTGGATATAATAATAGATTTGTAAAATTCTTATTTGTTGGTATATGATGTTATTTCATATGATAATATTTCAAGAAGTATGAAACGGAACTCCAAGTGGCTATAAATTGAAGCCCTAACTTCTCTAGTTTGCACACAAAAGAACTGAAACTGATGCAATCCATCCATTGAAGAACCGAGTAGACTCTGAAATTCTATTATCCATGACTTGTAACTATTCACGATTCAAAATGGGGGCCCTTCCACTCCTGGATCTCTCTTACTGTTCACCTTTTTCATTTTTGGAATCATCTTCCCCACCCCATTTCCTTATCCTCTCTCCGGCAGCAGAAGCCTGCATTTAATTAAGATTATTCATCAGGAGGTCACCTGAATGTGAAAAATATCCTTGATCTGTACTTTTCATGAATATTTATTTGAATTAAAAAATTAGAAACTTGCCTCTGTGTTCCAATTGGTTTTACCAATCATCCA
Organism: Populus tomentosa; assembly: GCA_018804465.1. Taxonomy (NCBI): domain Eukaryota; kingdom Viridiplantae; phylum Streptophyta; class Magnoliopsida; order Malpighiales; family Salicaceae; genus Populus; species Populus tomentosa. The sequence goes on along the minus strand of CM031983.1, from coordinate 12,846,865 downwards.
GAAGAGAACGGCAGTTTGGACGGCAGTCCCTGTCAGCATTCCAATCCAAATTCCCTGAAAATTGCCCATAATAGCAGAAGAAATTATATACAACCATTCATTATGATCGTCCATCAGCCTCGCACTTGATGATCATGTGAATCTCTAAAGAAAACCTAGGGGAGCCAGTTAGATGCATGATGATCAATATACAGTGTAGCGGTCCAAGTTATTTTTTTATATATTATTTTTGGATTGTTTTTATATATTAATATTAAAAATAAATTTTAAGAAATATTATTTTAATATATTTATAAACTAAAAACACTTAAAAAAACTAACATTACCAGCCTAGCTAGATGGACAAGACCCAATAACCCGTGGACTCAGAAATTGGTTTTGCTTTGAATCTATTAAATCTAACGTTGGTGATCTAATGGATCAATCTCAAAGTTGTTTTATTTAAACATTATGTAAACAATTTTATTTTGAAATTTACTCAAGTTAATCTATCCAATAACCTGGGCTTTCAACGTGCCAAGTAACCATGGCTAGTTCTTAGTTTTGTGTCCCTCATCAGCCGTAATTTGAATAAAAAGGGCCCATACATGATGATAATTATATAACTTTGTACATTCGACACAATAAAGGGCAATACAAGGCTAACCTGGACACCCATTTGACGCCAATAACCAAGAAGGAGACCCAAGGGAATTCCAAAGATGTAGTAACACCCTATGTTTACATAAGCAACAGCAGCTTGCCATCCTGCTCCAATGGCCACCCCTGTTTAATTTTAACATCACCACCATATCCATTTGTAAGAGACGGAACTGAGATACAGCACCCAAGCAGTACAAAGCAAGCATGCACGTAGCTAGGAGAACATGCATATAGTAAGAACTTTATTACCTGAGAGAACTGGTTGGACATTATTGATGATGATGCAGACAGCGAGGAGAGGTGTGAGCTTCTTTACTAGTTCCTTGACTCCAGCATCGTTCGTAAACAAGTCTGGGTATAGGTTTCGTCCCAGGACAAGAATCAGTGCGATCACGAGGCCTATCATAAGCGAAGCGAGCGTGGCCACTACTAAAGAGAATTTTGCTGTTCTTGGGTGGGCAGCTCCTAGTTCGTTTGACACTCTCACGCTGCATGCATCAACGAGTTCAAACTCAAACATCATGCTGTTCTATCTATTTCTTTCGGTGTGTGTGTCTGTGTCTGTGTCTCTGTGTGTGTGTGTAAAATGTTGAAGGGCTTGTATCTGCAACGAACCTTATGGCTGCGTTGATTCCAATGGCTATCATGAGCATCCAACCCACTATGTTGGTGCTGCAAGGTCGAGTGGTTCATCAAAAAACAAATTAATATAACGTTGAGACTAATTTTGTAGTCTTTTGTTTCAAAAAATGTTCCAGTCATCAAGATTTTCCATCATATATACTTCTCTTTTCCTCTTTTTGTATCTCTCAGAAAAGATAAGAACACAAAGAAAATTGAAAAGGCGCATAGAATTGACGAAAGTACTACCTTTTAGATGATTTTAAGAGCATATATAAATATAGTTTCTAAAATTACAAGAGCTAGTAAATAATTTTATTAAATTACAAAGAACATTTTTTTTTTCAGTTTTTTTGGTTTAATTAATTTTTTTGCTTATCTCTAGTTAATAATGATAGAAGATTGTGGTGATAGTTATAAAACTATATTGTTTTAAAAATTAAAATAATATTTTAAAAAATTATATTAAAATCTTGAATTGACTTCTCAGGTGAATACATTATTACTAACATGTAATAATTTACCATACAAGTTTTTTTTCCACCACCCCGTCTAGCGTTATTACTAACATGTCATTACCTAAACGTCATTAACAATTGCTTAATACTCCTTTTTCAAGATTATACTCATAACTTTAATTCTAGATTCAACTAATTTGTCGACACATATTATGATTTATAAGAGAAAATCGATTTATTTTATTAGCCCTCCCACATCTATCATCTATCATCAGTCGTCCTAGTCATCATCATAGGGCTAGTCCTTCAACGTTATCGTCACTGGTTGCTGTATAACAATAGTAATCAAGATAAAATATTATCATTATTAATATAAATAATATTCAATGTTTTTTAAAAAATCATTCTAGAAAATTTATTGCTGAGCTACATCAGCTAATTAATTAGGTAAAACTCTTCCATTAATAATATGTTCTATCCATAAAACTTGAACTTAAAATCTTATTTTAAAAAACTAAATGATGAACCACTTGAACAAATATATATATATATAGGTGTGTGTGTGTGTTTTGTTAACATCTAAGGCCTTTTAATCTATCACTAGAAAAGTGAACTGTTTTTCACTTCCTCTTTAAAAAATTGTAATTAAAGGTAGTGTTTAATATTATATTTTAGAAGTGTTTTTGAAAAAAAATTATTATTTTTATTTTAAATTAATATATATTTTATATTTTTAGATATTTTGATATGCTGATCTCAAAAATAATTTAAAAAAAATAAAAAAAATTATTTTAATATAATTTAAAATAAAAAACACTTTAAATTTTTAAATAATCGTTACCAAACTCAAAATACTCTCTCCATTACCATTACGACCAGGTTTATGCGAACGTAACACGTTGTCATCTGCTTTGAGCACACGTCAGATTATTAGATTTTTTTTTTTTCTTTCAAAGATGAAAGCATTACCCGATGAACTTGTATTTCAATATTCTAACGTATGCAAAGGAATGATGATGAATCCAAATCAGTGACGTAATTTTACTTGCACTTATCTTCTTCTACAAGAACGGCGAGGCGAGCTTATTGTTCGTATAATCCTTTCCTGACCTTTTAAGCCCCAAAAACAGGGTCAGATTGGGTGTGCTGATGCAAGTTCACTAAGCTTATGCTGCAGGAGAGAGATGTTTACTGTTAACAGGAGAACAACTGACCTTATAGACAAGGCATCCACTGCAAGTTCTGCATTTTTCAGATATCCGGCGAACAGTATTAATGCCATGAAATACCATACTTCCAGGCTGCATGAAGTTATTTACCAAAAGCATAGTCACTTAAAGCTGTAATTGTAAATGGGGTCGTAATTAACAGTCAAGGAGAAAGCGAATTGCTACTGTGATAGGTTTCTTACCAGATCATTACAGCTGATGCCAGAGATAACTTAACAAATCCCCAGAGATTTTGAAAAGCTTTCCAAGAAAGTCCGGTCCATGCTTCACCGCAAGTTCCGTTAAAAATATACAGCAGTTGAGCGATCACTATGAACCACCATGACGCGTTGAGAACCACGGCTGCACCCACCAGACCCCAGCCTAATTTCAACATCAGTAGCCAACTGAAAACTGCATGGAAAACTAAGGCCACTGCCCCTATAGCAGCCATAGCCATCATCTTGCTTTGAGCTTGTAAGAACTTTGCAATTGGAAAGTTCACTGCATAAGCAAATAGCTGTGGTATCATCCACACCGAGAACATCCCTGCCGCCTGTGATATCTCCGCTGTCTGACCAATAAGCTTCAAAAATGGTCCGGCAAAGACATAGAAAAGGGTAAGTATAACAGCTGTGGCATTAAGAATGACCCAAGATCTTTGCATATAGATTCCTAGCATATCAAGCTGCCTTGCTCCATACGCTTGTCCACAAAGGGTTTCCAATGCACTCCCCATGCCAAGCTGCAGATTCAATGATCAAATATTACTCATCAATCAAAAGCTGTAACAAAATATTACCACTATTATATATACACACATAAAAAGGTGCTACCTAGTACCTAGCTATATACATATACATACATACATACATATATATATATATATATGTATATATATACATATATTCTCAGCGTGAATTAAATAGGGTCCAAAATAAAATACAGGAATGGTGCAAGTGATCAACAAAACAACTGTATGCTTTATTGTTACTACATGTATAGGTGGCTGTTAATTATATACCATGATACCAAAAGAGAATCCAGAAATGACAGAATTCTCAACAGAGACAGCAGCTAGATCCAGCGTGCCAACATGTCCAGCAAGAAGCTGAGTGATAGCACCAAGGGAGTACTGGCACAAGGTGGTGAAGATGGCAGGGCCGGCAAGGCACCATAGCTTCTTGGACTCCCTAAAGTATTCTCTAGAGAAATCACGGACACTGTTGAATAGAGGGATGTCATCAGGATCAGGAGTGAAGGAAGAGGGGATGGAGGAGTTTGTTGATCGCAAGTGCTGGTCTTGATTCTGGTGATCGTTTTGTGTTTGCCTGCCACCCTCCATTCTTTGATCTCTTAGTTTTCTTTTTCAGAAAAGAGAGGACCAAGTAGTTTATTTGGACTGCTTAAAGAGCTTATATAGTGCTGTCATTCCGACAGCATCTCTCTGGAAAGATCTCTGTTCTCGGTATGATCGTCAACTCTTTCTTGGCGTTCATCGATGTGTCTGGTCACTATTGTAGGATAGAAAACATATATATGACATATATTGTTGTGTTTTTATCGGCACTGCGGGATAAAATACATATAAAAAGATACAAACACGAAGAAACAGAGATAAAATATAAAATAAATTTGTTTTTAAAATAATTTTAGAAAATAGAAATTACATACAGACACATTTTTTTACTCCTATTATCTATGTAAGGATGAATATAAAACATATTACTAAAAAATGTTTATAGATATATGTAAACAAAACTTCAAAAAACAAATGACATTCGGTAATCCTTAATTGTGTCCCTATGCCGAAAATAATTATATGGATTTTAAAAAAAAAATTATATGGAAGTTTAATTTCAACATCAAGTTAAAAATGAACCAATATCATTAAAAACAAGGACGTCAAGCTATCCAGTCACATCATCAAGTCATTAACCTCTCACCCTTTACTCTCTTATTTGAATTGCTAAATTTAAATTTTAAAAACAAAAAATTAAAAAAAAGTTGTTGATCGGAACACAAAGCTAGATGTATTGTATATGCATGAAGTATAAATCAAGAAAGGTTACGATGACAAGTATATAACTTTAAAAAAAAATAAAAAAAAATAATGAAGTTTATATTTTACAGATTCTGAAATCTTGTAAACTTGTCAGGTTTTCTATATATCTAATTTATTAGTGGTTTCATCTAGGGTTTTCATACGAGTATAATAACGAGAAAGGAAGCTTCTGTCCTCAATAATTGATTGTATCATACTATCATGAATGTAAATTAGAATTAAGGATTGTTTTGAAGGTATAAGTGTTTTTTTATGTAGAAATATATTAAAATAATATTTTTTTATTTTAAAAAAATTATTTTTAATATTAATATATAAAAGGATCAGAAAATATAAAAATTAATTTTAAAATAAAATAAAATAAAATAAATTTAAAAAAACACGACTTCGACAACTCATCTTGCATTCGATGTAAAACAAGGAAGCCACTTGGCCGAAGTAAGTATGTAATAACACATGGAAATTAAGGTGATGCTAACACGTAGGATTTTTTTGAGCCAATAAGGATATTGTCATGGGGTAGGCTCCTCCGTCCGATGTTTGGGATCCAAATTAATGTCAGCAATCACGTGGCTGAATCTGTAATGGTTTATGATTTCCCACATCAGCATTGTTCTATGTGTAATTATAAGAATCCGCCTCTTCGATTCGGACTAAGGCCAGAATCGATCCGATTTCCGCGTATTATATAAATATTTATTTTATTTCATTAGATAAATAATAAAAAAAATATTATCCAACTCACACTCAACCTAAATCTAACCTAATTTTTTTATTATTATTATATTGATATATTCATAGAACTTTTATATTTTTAAAAACTAATATAATACACACACATACATATATTACTATTTTATTTTATTAAATAATAAATAATAGTTGGACAATAAATATTTATATAAATATTGAAACTCAATAAATAAAGTATTTATATTTAAATATTTTTCCAATAAATAATAATTAAGATATATATATATATATATATATATATATATATATATATATATATATATATATAAAACTAGACACGTGAGTAGTCATTGTCGTTCAGCCTCATACCTCTTGGGTCATCACGGAAATTGAGCCAGCATCGTCACGCATTGCAGGAGGAAAGCGCCACCCCCCGCCTAACGCAGGGGAAGGCTTCTTTTATGATTTCCATTTGCATTTTAGTAAGATCCTCTCCCACGAGTCCCCATTTTAGTCTAGCAAAATAATTAAATAGTTCTTGTGATTTTAAGAATTATTATTTAATCTCCATATTTTTATAATTAATTGCTTTTAAAATTATTTTTCATGATGAAATGCATGAGAATAATTTTTTTTATTTTTTAAAAATTATTTTTAACATCAACACATCAAAACAATCCAAAAAGTATAAACCACATTTAATTTTAGTCAAAAAAACAAATTCAAATTTATTAGAAACACGGTTCGTTTAACTTCAAGTACCAATTACCCCTGGAGATGAAAATGTTATCCACCTCTAATACGCCTACCGCTGCACAATCTGTGACCTTTACTCCTCCATTTTCCATGTATCCGATATAGAGTAAAGAGAACCGCAAGGAACGGAAAATATTACCCAACCGCAAGTCCATACATCGACATAAGACAGCTCTGAGAGCACGTACAAATAGGCCATAATTCAGGCAAGCCAAAGACAACAGACGGATAGCAGAATCTATGGTGGAAATAACGCAGCCGAAAGGATATTGTTGCAGGCATGGCTAGAATGCCATGCCAGAGGAAATGTCACAATTATTCAGAATGTTGGACGAAGTAAACAGAAACTTTCATAAAGCACAAAACATCAGGGCCTTAACTTGACCAGGTGGACCAGAAGATATATGAAAAGGAACTGCTGATGCATAAATACAGGTGATAGCATCTTATTTAATCAATGAAATGGACATTCATTGCAATCATGATAACAAACAAGCGCTAGCATTAGAAAGATTGGGAGAAAGTAGATAAGACATGTAAACGGCATCGAGAAAGACGAGATTGATAAGTATTATAATCAATGAAGATGACAGGGTTTTGCTCTTTGAATAATTTACATTGCAAGTTGAAAAATTTGCAACCAAGTGATACTATAACATTACAAATATAAAAACGATAGCTGAGACTTGAAAAGGCCAGGATGAATAATGCAAAAGGATATTAAACAATAGGTTTGGTAGATCAAACAAGCAAGGAGAGATGTGACAGGGCATATAAAAAAATGAATCACGCCCAGGTGCAAGAAAGTTCCATGCTTGTAAACGAATGGAAATAGGTTTTTATATCCCATTACTAAGCATTTTCAAATCCATGGCTACTTCAATTTCTAGCCAATGTAGGCAAAAGAATACCCTCAAAAACAAGTCAGCATTGAGAAGATTAAGGATTGCAAGATGACTTGTAATCATATTCAACTAGTCAAATAAGAGTAACATCAAGCAATCAATTCAAATAACAAAGGGCATGAAGCAATGCAAGCGCAAAACCATGTGATAAGCAAAATCCAAATAGGTGGTTCAACGGTATCCCTAATCGCTTGAATTTTTAAGGGAAAAGAAGACAATTCAAAATCTTAAAAATCCTAACCTAGGCAGTAAGCACAACAGCTCCACCAGCCTCTTTAATTTTCTTCTCGGCAATCTTCGAAATAAGCTTGGCCTTGACAACAATCGGTTGCTTCTCAGGTAAAACCCCCTTCCCAAGAACCTTGAAGTAACCGAACTGAGTTACATCGATCATCGGCACAGTATCCTTGGTTGCCTTGTCTTTAACATCCTGTGGAACCATGGACCATAGCTTGTCGATGTTCACGATCGGACAGTAGAACTTGTTGCGGAGCTTGTGGAAGTAACGCATACCGACTTTACCAAAGTAACCGGGATGGTACTTGTCGAAGAGAATCCGGTGGTGGTGCATACCTCCAGCATTACCACGACCTCCTGGGTGCTTCCTGTGCTTGCCGATGCGTCCATGCCCAGCACTGACGTGCCCTCTCTTCTTCCGGTTCTTTTTGAAGCGGGTTGTCATTTCTCGGGGGAGGGGGGGATGTTAGAGATCTGTTGTTTTGGGTTTGAACGGCGGCGGGTGAATCAGACCGAGCGCTTAGGGTTTGGGAAGTGTATATATGCGACGGAAAATGAAGGGAATTTTCGGTTGACGGTTTTGCCCTCTAGTTTTGGAATGTGGTCGCGCCAGTTAAAGGTGGGTTTCGGTAAATGGGCTCCCCTCTTCGGTTCCTTCAGCTTCCTCTCTCTTTTTCTTTTTTCTTCCTTATTTTCTATTTATGCTCACACATTCGTTATTAAAAAATTGTAATTTTTTTAAAGTACATTATTATATATATTTTAATTTTTTAAATTATTTAATTCAAGTAAATGATTAAAATTTCAGCTTTTTAAATTAAAAGATATAGTACATTATTCATTACTACAATGGGGTGACTTGGCGCATATATATTTATAAATGAATAATATTATTAAAAAATTTAATCATTTTAAATTCATTGGTTTTATCCTTTATCACGCATTATTTTACATAAAATTTTGATATGCGAGATTTAATCATGAATCATTTTCCTTTGTGAATTATAATGAGATGTGATCTGATAAAAAAAATCACTGACAGAAAAAATAAAAATACAATAAATTTCATAGTTTGAAATTTTTTTTTTTTATGAATATATAGAGTTGATTTGATTAATAATAAAAATAGGTTTTGGAAACTCTAAAACTAATCTCAAGTGCTCAATCCCGTACATGTTTATGTACAATATTAGTCATGATTTCAATGTTTTTTTTTTCCATCCATATATCCTTATACTTATATGTTTTTAAAAAAATAAAGTTAGTATTGCTCGATAATATGGTATGTAATTTTTGTAAGAATAATTTTTAATTAAAAATAATTTAGATGATATCTCGTTATATATATTTTTGATTTTATTTATTAATATATTAAAATCATAAAAAATAACTAAAATTATAAATTTAATATTATTTTAATTTAAATACACTGTTTGAAATACACTATATTTAAAAAACATGTCCAGCCATAAAAATGAAACTAGCTATTCATCGAAAGGGTAGCTCGAGCCGCACCACAAATGTACGAGCCTTGATAAAACATATTTCAAGCCCGAGCTAGCCTAGACCTGTCAAACTTTTGCTGGGGTGGTCGGGCTCCACTACAAAAGTACAAGTGGACGGAATGAAGGTTAAAGAAGAGAGAAAAAGAGGTGGATTGGTCCAGGCCCATATCGGGAGAGCCCAACCGAAGCCTAAACCTTGGCCAAGCCTATCCAGATTCCAGAGGTGAAAAAGAAAAGAAGAGGGGAGAAAATCATGGGCCCAACGGAAGCTTGAAGGAGAAGGAATGTGAGAGGTGGCCCAACGGACGCATCATTGTCTTTGTTGAACGTTTTAAAACAAAAAAACATTTTCGAACATATAATTATAATAATTTTTTAAAATATTTTTTTTATTTAAAAATATATATATTTTTTTTATTTTTAAAAAAATTATATTTAAAATCAACACATTAAAATATCTAAAAATACAAAACAATATTAATTTAATTTTTTCATTTTTAAAATACAAAAACAAACAATATTTTTATATCTAAATCAATCAAGTTATATTTTTAATTTTAATTTATTTAACTCTATAAAAAAACTGAATCTCGATAAATTTGGCTTGGGGGGTCGCATGAAAAAATCAGTTTTTGTTTTAAATAATATATATTTTTTAGTTTTTTTTTAAATATAAAGTCATAAATTACTCCAATAAAAATAAAAAAACTCATAAATTACTCCAATAGAAATAAAAAAACTCATTACATGGAAAAAGTAGAACTGCTCTTCGTTTTGTTGTTGTTGGCATTCAAACCGTGTCCAGGAAGCGAAACCCTTGCTTGTCTCTCTCTAAGGCAATAATATTGTTAAAACCCCAGGGCGAGCGAGTTAAAGACCCAAAAATGGACGCTTACCAACAGCAACAGCAGCATCTCGGATACATGAGACCCCCACCACCACCACAACAGCAACAACAGCAAGTGCCGCCGCCGCCTGCGGATCCTTACCACTACTACCACCAGTACCAGCAAAGACCACCGCTCCCTCAACAACCACAAGGAGGCACTTCATGGTACCCCAACCCTTTCCAATACAATCCACCACCACCATCACACTCCGTGTCTCCTCCACTTCCCCAGCAGTGGCCTCCTCCTCCTCCCCCTCCCCCTCCCCCCTCTTCTTCATATCCTTATCCCACGCACCTTCCCCCTCAAAGCCACCACTTCCCTCCTCCTCGCCCCCACGTGCCTCCGCCAACACAACCTCACTCTCAGGTGAATCGCCCGATGCTTAATCTTAAATCTCTGCACTTTATGAAGCTAGGTTTTTTTGCTGCCTATAATTAGGGCATTAATTTGGCCATTTTTAGAGAGATTATGCTGTTTTATATGATGTTTTAGAAGAATAAATTAACTGGTAATGAATTGCTTGTTTAATTTATTTCTGTTTGCTTTCAGGAATGGGGGAATCCTAATTGGGAGCAGCACCAAGCTTGGGAATATCCATCGGGTAACTACCCTTACATCCAAATGCAATTCCTGACATCCTTTCCCTTTTATTGCCCTAGTTTGGATGGTGTAGCTTGAAATTTTGTTATCAGCATTGTGGATAAGAAAAACAAAAAAACTATAGACTACCAATATGAACCTTTCCTCCTCGTCAGCCTTGCGAGGAGTTTTGTTTTTTTTTTTAATTATTGTTGGGGTTAACTTTGTAATGACATGTTATAATAGCAGCAGGACGTAACCATGTGGAGGATTGGGCTGCTAAGGCCAGAGCATGGGCAGCTACCAAAAACGGTGCATCGGAGGATCAACATCCTCAGTCTCCATTTACAACGGTTGGCAGATCAGAAGAACAAAGTTGGTACTTTGATCAGAATCCACAAACTGTTGATACTCACTTTCAAGGTGTTCAGCAGCAGCCATTTCCTGCGACAACTTATCAACAGTTTCCAGTTTCAGCCGCTCCACACCAGCTGCCAGTAGCTTATCCACAGGAGAATGCATCTTTCAACATGGGGCAACCTTCACATGTTTCTGATAGGCCTCAACCTTACCTTGGTGGAGCTGCAACTTCAAATGCAAGTCCATCTGTTCATCAGCAGGAGGTACCTTCTAGTTATTCTTCTGTTACAGGTAATAATTAATTTAGCATATTGTACTTGCATGTGAAGGTTGTGCTCAAAACTGCTCCTATGGGACACTGTTTTTAACACTTTCAACCTTTTCACCCCTTATGAAATAGGCATGCAAGACAAAGTGGCTTTGAGAGATGTATTGTCTTTTTGATGAATAAGGTTTAAGGAAAATTTGTTCTTAGTTCCTGCTGTAAAAAAAAGGGGGGATAAAGCACCATCGTCTCCTATTGGAGTTACAAGTACTTGGGAAAATGAAGTCCACTGTTCTCACCATGATCTTTAATATCTAAAGCTACATTAAAATCTATAGAATTCATGCAGTGAATTGAATTTTGTACACATAATATTTAGGAGCAAGTTTATTGAAGGCCAAGTTAAACTTCAATTTCTCCCAAGAGTTTATACATTACCGTTTGTTTTTATTCTTCTGTTTGACTACTCAATTGTATGGCAGGTAAAGAAGAGACTGGAGATCCAAAGGAGCAGCTTTACAGATCATTGCCTTTGCCCATTTCCTCTGCTCAAGAAGGACAGCATCATCTGCCGCCATCATTGCCTGCTATTGGTAGATCAGTTTTGACTGAGCAGCCCTTTGCATATAGCAATCAGGCAGCTAATCCCACAGCTGATCTCAGTAATCAGCCTTTGGAGTTTGCACCTGGTTTCAGTTGTGATCATGATCCTCATGCACAATTAAGTTATGCTGCACATCATGATTCAGTAGGAACTGTGAAAGGCATTGGCTCTGCTGCACCCATGCCTTCAATTAGTTCCTGGACCCCTGCTGTTACAACTGGTGTAGTTTATCCTCCAGCTCTTCCACCAGGGCCTCAGGTTTTTTTGGATTTCTGAATATTGCAAATATTTCTTCTATTTAAGAGGTCTTACACTGATGTGTTAAAAGCTACCATGTTTATTCTGAAGGATCCTACCATAGTGCCTTCTTCTGTTTCTGGGCATGCTGCGCCGCCATTTGGAAATTTTCCTGGAACAAGTTTTCAGCCCCCAATTTCACCTGCTGGTGTGCCATATGGTCTCGGTGCTGGAAATGCACTTCATCCTACTGGAGGCTTCGGAGATGCTTATGGGGTTTCTAACATTTCTGAACGCCCCAAAAAGGTGGGTACACTCTTAGAATGGTTTGCATTTAACTAAAATGATTATTATTGAGCTGTGGAAAATTTTCCAGGCTTCTGTGCCTAATTGGCTTAAAGAAGAAATAATTAAGAAAGCTTCTGTGATGACGAGGTCCTCTCTTGAACATCCTAGAGAGGAAATAGAATCCATGGACGAAGAAGGTGTTGATAAATCATTTGAAAAGGGTAATCAAGCAGGTAGCAAAAGCATTGGTTCCCCAAGGTCGACTGAAGAAGAGGATGATGATGAGGTTCAATCGCTTAATCTTTCAATGTTTAATGCACTTTTAGTGTTTCTCTCCCTTGATAAAAGATTTTTTTTTTCCTTGCTAGATATGTTTCTTGATAATTTCAATGAGTTTTCTTCTCATGCAATGATCTGCATTTGATTTTGGACAATGAACATCCTTTTCCCTGTATTCTTTTTCTTTCTGTTTTGGCTCTTTGCAGGATTATGTCGAAGCAGCTAGAACTGCTGCTATTAACCAGGAAATCAAACGTATCCTAACTGAAGTTCTTTTGAAGGTTATAACTGCATAAATTCTATTGTTTTTGAATTATCTTCTTTCTCTGGTAGTTGTAAACTCCATGTTTTGATTAGGTTACTGATGAGCTGTTTGATGAAATTGCAACGAAAGTTCTTGATGAAGATGACCTGATAATAGAAGGTAATCATGCCATAACATCCAAGTCTTTATCCATGCCTATACATCTTCCTCTAACTACATATGTATGTTAACTTTATTCTGCTCTTTAAAATCTTGTCTATATGGCCCTTTTCGGCTTTGCAGTTGAGCGCCAACCGGTTGCTTCAAATCATAAGGTACCATCACCGCCACACCCAGCTATTTCAACTCCAAAGGCTTCTGCAAAGGTTCTAGTTCCTGTTAGAACCAAGGAATCTGAGAATGAAGATGTCAATGAAAAATCTAGTTCCAGCTCTCATGGAAATGTTTTGGGTCTTGTTAACTATGCCTCTGATGAAGATGATGAAATCGAGAGTTCCAGCATATCAAATTCAAGGAAAAATCCTGTGCCTCAACTGTTGGCCATTCCAGAGAGTGCTGAAGATATGAATGATGCAGCTGAAAATGGCAATTCACAAGTAGAACTTGGAAAGAACTCTGGAGTTACAGATATAGAGAGTGATCTGAGCAAAACAAGTTCAGTTGGTTCTGATAATAAAATCAATGGTGCTTTTAGTGAGTTGAGTGAGCATGCACATTCCAAGGTTGTGTCTGGAGTTAGACATGTTGAGATTAGTGTTAATGGTGAAAAAGTACTAGAAAGCAATAACAAGGCTGTGCCCAAAGCTACAATTGAAGAAAATGCCAAAATTGAATCTGAACGAATTGGTGAGAGTGTCAATGTGGAAAAACCAGTGGTGGATTATTCTCAGGCTAGGGATACCAGGGCGAGACCAGATCAAGACAGTCGACATGAAAGTAGAAGTAGTGGGAGTATGGCAGATGAGAAGGGGGATGATGGTCATAGGAGACATGATGGAAAGCATTCGAGCAAGGAAAAAAAAGGTGATCTGAATGGTTCAAAAGAGAAAAAGAGAGAAAGAAAAGATAAGACAGGAGAGAGCGCAAAGGAACCAGAATCAAGAAGAAGGTCTTCTCATCCTGAAGTTAAGGAGGACAGGAAAGATGCAGAAAAACTGCACAGATCTAGTGTCAAAGAAGATGCCACCAGAAAGAGAGATCGCTCAAAGGAAAAGGAGGAAGATAGAGCAAGACATAAACCTACCAGTGACTCAAGCAAGCACAAGAGAACACGTTCCTCTTCAATCAGCAGTAGGGGTAGAAACAGCAAGGACAATGATTCAAGTGATGAAGCATCAGATGATTCTAAGAGGTTCACCTCTGAGATTCTGCCTGTCCCTTTTTTTTCTGGATTTGTAGTGTGGATGCTTATATTCTGTTGTGTGCTGCAGGAAACATTCCAGGAAACGACGTTCTTCACCATCACCTGTCAGATCTAGAAGAAGGTACTCCTATATCAGGATTTCATTTTTCTTATCATGTCTCCTATGTTTATACTTCTCTCTACCCGTTTTAATATTCAAATTATTCTGTGGTACTATTGTGAAACTATAATGTGTCCATCTTCATTTAACGAACATGGAACAAGTAAATAACAGTTTAAATTAATTCTAGTATTCTTGTTTGGACCCAGGTTTTTCTTTGTATAAATGCTTAGAGGATTCTTTGATCTTTTCTTGTCAATAATTCAAATGTAGTATGGTTTTTGGTAATGATTTTTCTCATGGACAATTATTGAATGTAGTTTCTTGTGATATTTTTCAAGTCCACTTTCCTTAATGCATGGACTGATAAAGTAACCTAGCCAGCTCGCTCTTTTAATGGAAGCAAGCAAATCAGTTGAAATTGCTTGCATTTTTTGAGAAGAATTAGGAGTTATTTCATCAATAGAAGAAAGGAAAGAAAAATAAGAGTTGTGGGGTGGAAAGCCGCAGCAATCTTACCATCTTTATACTTTTAGATGTTGGTGTAGACATCTGTGAGAGAAATACTTGTGCCTGTGTCATTATCAAGTACACTTTCATGTTTCAGATAAATTCTTATGGTGCATATTCCATTATCAAGTAGATATTTCTTGACTTATTGATAGCACATGGAACCAAAATTTGGTGCAATGATCCAGAGCTACGGGACAAGATTATAGGCACTTTTTTTGTCCTCAATTTTTAGTGTATGAGTTTCAATCTCACTGTTGGCTCGCTGTCATGTTCGACGCCTTATGTGATTTCATCTGTGCATATTGCATTTCCTGTCTTCAGTGAACATGTTCATTGTATGTAATCAATCATCCCCCCCCCCCTTCTTTTTTAGCTGTCTCATCTCTATAGCTTATAAAAATCCCGAGCAATGGGTGTCTTGACCTGGTTGTAGTTTGCAGCCTCTGTCTAGCACATGGCAGCATCACTTTGTTCCATGTTTTGGGTTTAGTGCTCCTTCAATCCTATAATAAGTGGCCACTTTATTTTTTTTTAGTTAGAAAAAAGTAAAATTAAATAAATTATAATTTTATGCTCTTCTTGTAGAAGATTGAAATGAATACTTCTACCTTTTCAATTGAAAAAATAAATTAGAGATATGTTGCCTCAATAACATTGGGTGTTTATATATGGATATTTCTCATCTAGTTGGACTGAATTCAACAATGTGGATGTAATGGTTTCTTGAAGGAAACCTGGGGGTGGGGGTTGGGAGGTGACTGGGGTCTCAAAAATTAATTCGCTTGGATAAAAAAAATACTATTATTTCTTATGAGGGGCTGTGGTCATATACGTTGTCTTTTTTGGTTAAAGCTTGATGGTGTTTGGTAGTCTATACATCTTTGTTAAGGTAATAGTAGCGAAAGTGTTTACCGAAATCAAAATACTTGTCAAGTTTGATTCTGGACGAGGCTAAGCATTTCTCTGTTCAGTTGTGTGTTTTCAACTCACCAAATAAGTATGATGGGTGTTTTCATTTCTAGACAAGTATCGCGGTCACCTCATAGCAAGCATTCTCAGCGCAGGCATTCTCCCTACTCTTCTCTTGAGACCACAAGGTATGTTTCCATGCAATTCAAGATTAAGATTGTGTTAGTGTTTCTGAGACATGCCCAACCATTTGCTGCAAAGGTGAAAGCATCTAGTTTCTGGTTTTTGAATTGCAATATTACCTGGTTCAGTAGCTGTGCTAATTTCTTGCAGGAGAAGGAGATCAAGATCCCAATCACCTGTCAGGCGACACAAATGATCTTAGTGAAGGATTCCTTGGGATGATTCAGGCTCTGAAATGCAAGGCAATTCTCTTTGAAGGATCTAATGAGTCTTATCTGAATTCAGGATCTGGCTTCAATTCCTTGGCAGTCAGGGATTAATGTTTCTGATATGTCGGTCCTGGCATGCTTGGGGAGTTTAACTGGTAATGGCTTTGATGGGGGTGCTCAATGAAGGTCCTGTCTGTTCTAATATTGTTTCGTATTATATTCCGATAGCATGCTGCGGGAAATTTTGTTGTGCAACATTTAAGTTTTGGTGCTTTTATCACTGAACATGAAGACAACCTCTGTGCATTTCATGTATGTTTGATCCAGGAATTTTTCAGCTTAGATAATAGTTTAATTACAAACAACTTTGAGTGAAGCAATTCTCACAGGGTGTAATGAGTGAGAGTTGGGGAAATCTGATGGTAAAACTTTGAAATGACTGGTAGTTCTTCGAATGAGTGGGGAAGATCAAGTTGAAGTATTTTTGCTCATTATTACCCTCCTCCTCCTGCAAGTGTAACCATCCCGCCCACAAGATAGCCGGCAAAGTATTCACTGAAGCCCTCTCCCTCTCTGGTTAACTGTGCTACCTGGAAGATATGAGATGGTATGTGAATTGTTAGATCATCTAAAGTTCCATTTGGATTCAAATTATATTTCTTTTTTTATTCATTGGAAATTTACAAGTATGACTCGTAAATTTAAGTCAAGATTTTGATTTAATCAAAATAGAAATATTTAATTTCTACTTGTTAATTTTGATTCTTATTATCTTTATAAAAAAAAAATAGTTGATGAGGGTTAATTTTTTTAAAACATGCTTTTAACTTATTTTAATGATAAGTTATTTATGAAAAATAATTTTTAAATTGCGTTTGAAAGATAAATTTTAGTTTATGAAAGTCATATCAAACAAAATGAAGCCCTCGAACTTCATCCACGACTTGAATATTATATGTTTCCAATCTTATTCTGAATGAGATCATTGGTTCGACACTCGAGTAAAGATGGTAATTGAATTGAATAGGATGAAATTCATCTGAATAAACTTGAATGGATGGGCGTGGGGAAAATACTGATTTTTCACACTATGGATTATAAAAGTAAAGATTTTATTTTGTCCTTTTTATCTCCTTTGGTTATTGAATTTTTTCTTTTAAAATTAGTTCTTATATAATGCTTGAATGAGAATTTGATAATTTATTTTTTATATGGTTATTGTGATATTAAAAAAATATCTTAGTATGATTTATTTAAATAAAAAATAATTTTTTTTAAATAGGTTATTAAACTTTGTGGAAGAATGACTTAGTTTGCGAGTTTGGTAAGGTAATTATGGTCATCTCGGTTCGTGAGTTTAGCTGAATATTTTTTTTTTAATTGAACTTATATGATTGTCTATTTTTATTTTAATTAAGAACATAGTTTTGAAAAAAAAACACATGTTATTAAATTGTAAAAAGTTCAAAGGCCTGTTGACGGGTTTAACGAATTTAGCTTTTTTTTTTTAATTTATATTTTTTATTTGTATTCTTTGATATTTAATTGATTGAGAATGAAGTTTTATAATTTGTTTTGTTTTGATTTCTATAAGGTTATCATAGTCTTGAAAAAAAATCTTAGTATTGGTTCGTTGCTTGGTTTTGCAATCACTTATTTTTGTTATTGTATAGTTAAATAAACATTAGTACAAAAAAAAAAACAAGTTATTAATTTCAAAGAAGTTAATTATCTAGTTTGCGGGTTTGATGTGTTGACTCAAGTTATTCGATTTACGGGTTTAACAGGTTATTCGATTTACGGATTTAACAGGTTTACCAATTAAACATGATATGTTTTTTTATATAGTTTTTTGTCCTTTAATTTTTCTATTTTTTTTATTTCACTCTTTTTCAATATTAGATTGATTAAGAAATGAAATTAATGGTTTTTGTTTTCTATTTTTTGTAGGGTTATCAAATATCTCAATAACATCTTTTTAGAGTTGGTGCTTGATTTTACAAGTATTTATTTTTTTTATAAAAAAATAAAATAAAAATAATTTACAAAAATAACAATGTTATTAAACACATTGAAGTTTATGACCTAGGTTGTAAGATGACCGAGATCAATCTAATCTGTCATTGTCTTAATATTAAAAAAAAATTATCATCTTAAATTTTTTTTAAAAGCCATATTATATTTTTACCGGTCATTCATGTTGTCTTTGGACTTATTAAATTGAAAGACTTACTTTGGATCAGTTTCCATGTGGTTTAATTTAAAAAAGGGTTGGCATGTTTTAAAATCAAACTCTTTGATTAGATTTAATGATACTAAGATAACAATTATTAAGCATGTCAATAGCAAACTTTCTTGAATATAAATATTAAAGTCCATATTGAATTTATACTATATTTATTATAATATTATTAGTATAACCTTTTCACCTTAACCAAATAAACTTAGTTAAATATAATGAAGATGAGAAATATGAATAAACAAGATAAGAACATAATGATGATATAAGTTAATTAAGTATAGTAAATGAAATGATAAGCATAAACAAGAAATTAATGAGAATATAACATGAAATAAAACTTGAATATTATAAAAATACAAAGAAAGAAAGTAAAAGCAAGATCTTGATATGAAAAACAATATGTCTAAATATATGGTAAATACCTCTTTTTATAAGCTAAAATTCAAAAGTATTGATTTAATGACTAATTATTGAGTTGGTGGCCAACTCTTGACTTAGTGGCTAGTTATTGACCTGTTGGCTGGACAAAATGACATTGCTAATATTATAAAAATACAAAGAAAGAAAGCAAGAGCAAGATCTTGATATGAAAAACAAGATATCTAAATGTGTAGTAAATACCTCTTTTTCTAAGCTAAAATTCAAAAGTATTGATTTGATATCTAATTATTGAGTTGATGACCAACTCTTGACTTGGTGGTTAGTTATTGACCTGTTGGTTGAACAAAACAGTATTGCTAACATCATAATTTAAATAGATGGTCTTCATGAAAGTTGTGGGAATTTATCTTAAATTTCCAACAAAAAAAAATAAGCTTATTTATACTTCTAGAACTTGAGATATGGGTTGAACACCGAACAATATCTGAGTTGCAGGATAGATTCAAATTTCTCTTTTATTGTTAAGATTTGAACTTGAAAACAGCAGCTTTGAATCTTGGATTCTGCATAAATGTTTTATGCATATGTTTTAGCTTTCCATCAAGATAAATTAGACCTAAATGCAAGGTCTACAGCTCTAGTTATGACTTAATAATCAAATAATGTTTCAGTTTGAATTGAACCATTATCTTTTCTCTAAGCTTATCCATCTCTTTATCTTCTCAATTTCAATAATTAAACACATCAATCAATCTTTTAAATTATGATATATGTATGATTTAAAATGAATATTTATCATAAATTAAAGATATATTATATTATCAGACTTGTTATTATAAAACATGCTTAAGTTAGAAAATTTAATGATATTTTAAATGCAATATGATGATATAAAACCTTAATAAAAATGTAATTTTAAGTACTATTCAATAGGATATAAATATTATTAAATCTGAAACTCAATTTATATTTAATTTAAAATATAAATATTAATATAACACAAATATACATTCTTCTCAAAGTTAATTTAAGTTATTTATAATTTTGACATTTAATACAAACACATATTAACATATTCTATTTTCTTTTTTTAAAAAAAAAAAAACTCTTGAAACTAAGTTATTTTGAATTATTTTTTTAAGCTTAAAGTGATGTTTTTTATATAAAAAAACCCCTATTTTTTTCACTAACTTACCCTAGGTTCTGTAAAACCAGTTTAAAGTTAATGAGAGTCTTGAGTAAAATTATGAAATTTTTTAAAATATTTAAGAAATGTTATTTACTTATTTATATGTCTGATAAATAGAGTGCTAGAAAATTTTTATTCTGTACTAAGTATTTTTTTTTAAGTAAGGATAATTTTTATTTTATAAAATATAATTGACAAATATATCTTATTTATTTTTAAATTTTTTTATTAAATAAGAATTTTAAACTATTAGTCAAGTAATTTTTAGCTTAAGATACTTTAATTTCATTAAGCTAATCTAGATCCCAAGAAGATGAATCGTTGAGTAAATCCATGTTGGATGGATCATTGAATTAATGCATGAATTAATCTATTATCAACCCTGTCCTCGGATCCACGTCATGAGGGATATTATTCATTTGAAAACCAAAAACCAAAACAAACGAATAATTGCATCTTTTGTTTTTAAAAGTTGAAAACAAAAGGCAATCATTGATGATAATAATAATAATAATAATAATAAATTATACCTCAATTTGTTTATGTAATTATTCTCCGGGATTTTAATAAAAGAAAGAAATGAAATGGTTTGGTTTGTTTTGGTAATTTTCAAAGCATAGTTGGTGGGCGTGGATGGAGGAACATGGAAGGAGGCTGGATATCCCCCAATGCAAAGTTTTGAATATTGAAAAAGTAATGGAAGGTGACGTGTGGGTGTGTAACCACGCTTAACCTCACATGTCTTCTCATGCGCTTCCCCGTCTTGGTGGTGGCGCTGTCAATGGCCCTTGTGGGTTCGGTTTGTTTGGTACTCTTCCATTCCTTTCTTTCTTTCTTACCTCCTCCCTTTTCAGTTAAAGTTTCACTCCATTTTCGGTTAAAACCCGCTATCTCTTTTCAAAACACGGAAGAAGAAGTAGAGCAATATCAACAATGAAGGTTTCTCATTTCACCTCTTTACTTTAATCCTCAGCAACACCATCTCTCTCTTTCTACGTGCTCTGAAACTTGTTATGTTTTTTAATAACAGGGAATGCAGATGGGACTGTGGTGGGTCTGGCTATATGGGTTCTTGTTGATTGGTCTTTCCTTGTATGCCACACAGAGGCTACCTTCTTTTAATCTGACAAGACCCCAGAATTTCAACCACAAAGGTTTAAGCCCTCCGACAGTTACTATATTTTCAGCGCCTACTGACCCTTTTGCAGCTTCAGCTGACTCCAAGCAGAATCTTGCTATTCGATCATGGCTTGCTTTGTCCCCTCAAATCGTTGTCGTTTTGTTTACTCGACACCCTTCTTTTGCATCAGCTTTTGGTTCCCGGGTTTTGGTTGACTCCACTATTGATTTCACGTAAGCATTTATTTCGGTTTTTAATTTGATTATTTTCTCGTCTCTGCAAAGCTATGCTTTAGATGGCTCTGCTCTGGATTGGTTAATGGTTATCTTAGGTCGGTCAACAAGTTTGTTATCTTGTTTCTTGCCCAATTTTAATACGAGGAATATGCCATTCCATTAGGCTTATTCTCTTCTTATTCGGGTGTTTTCTAGGTTTCTTGGTACCCCATTCTTTCATTCCATGCTAGAGAAATCACGGTTATTCACAACAGACATAGCTGTTTTTGTTGATCCACAAACAGTTCTTCTGCCTGACCTCATCTCCACCTTAAATTATGCTTACAAACTTGACCGTGACTGGCTTCTTGTGGCTTCGTTACGAAATGTTTCCTACTTCCCGTTCCACTTGGATGATGCTGGGGAACATTGGCTCAGAGACGATGGACAAAGGGTAAGACGCCAGGAGGTATGAAGGATTCCTACCCCAGACTGAAAGTTGACCGCCTATTTGGGACTACAACATTGACACCATTCTTGATTCCAACAGTTGCAGGAGATACTTGGTCATCATTGTGAGTGGAATCATTGTGAGGACAGAATGCTTATGGCATGGAACAACAGAAATCTACCTTTACATAATGGAGTACTTCCTCCTTTCTTGTATGGCAAGGGGATTCACAACCACTGGGTCGTCAATGAAGCTGTGTCATCTGAATTGAGGCTTGTCTTTGATGCGAGTTCGACCATCTCATGTCTCTCTCTTAATTATCCTGAACATTGGTCTGAACTGCCAGTCAGAGGATCCAGTGTTTTTGAGATTGAAAACAGAAGCTGGGAGGAAGGTGGCAATTCCCATCTGGGTGCACTATATGGCTCGATGTTTTTCCGAGAAATTAATTATTCTGGCCTAGTAAATCTTTTGAATTGTGAGGGGCAATATCTTTTTGCTGACATAACTGAAGACAGCGTTTATCCATCTGTGTGCCGGACAGGAAGTGGATGGACTAGAAGGGTTTTGAGATCCTGTACCCAGAGGAAAAGGATGGTTTCTGCTGAAAATGTTAAATCACAAAAGAGAACATTAAATTGTTCTATGAGAGACAAGTTAAAGTCATCTGAATCATTAGATTTTCCATTTTCTTTAGAGTCACTCCTTTCAATAACTGCAGACGAAAACAAAACACTTGTGCTTGCTGTTGCTGGATATAGTTACAAGGACATGCTAATGAGTTGGGTGTGCAGATTACACCAACTCCAGGTCACAAATTTCGTCATTTGTGCTCTTGATCAGGAAACATATCAATTCTCTGTCTTACAGGTACTGCTTTATTGCTTTCTGTTTCTCTTGAGTTTTAGTTTCTTGTTCCAATTCAATTAAAATGGGGGTCAGTTTCCCTGCTGTGCAATTACAGGCACGGGGACAGGGCATGCTCATAAAGAAATTATTTGTGATTCTGGTAGACAAATTTTGGGCTACTGGCAGCGTATTGGTTTAGAGAAGGGACTGTAATAGTTACATTTGCTCTTTATCTCCATTGCCAGGAATTGACATTTTAGGATGACCTTGAACATCTGGGGAATGGACTTTGCTTGGACCGTTCTCTATTTATGGTTTTGAGTGCCCAGAGGAATTCTAGGGTTTATTATGGCCTGAGCGCAATTCTTATTGTTTAGCTGCACCAAATGGTTTAGGCCAGTAAATTTTCACTTTTGTATTCTATCATGCTTTTGGAAGATTGCCCCAAAAGTTCTATTTGGATTTTAGTTGGGGATCTCCCTCCCCCCAAGCTGTTGTCTATTTGTGTGTGTTAATTGAAATTTTCTATTTTCTGTTAGGGCCTCCCTGTTTTCCATGATCCATCAGCGCCGAGAAACATAAGCTTTAACGATTGCCACTTTGGAACAGCATGCTTTCAGAGAGTCACCAAAGTGAAGTCCAGAATGGTTTGGAAGATACTGAAACTTGGGTACAACGTTCTTCTAAGTGATGTCGATGTTTATTGGTTTGGGAATCCTTTGCCATTGCTTTATTCTTTTGGTCCTGGTGTTCTTGTGGCACAGTCCGATGAGTACAATTACACAGGTGAATTCTGTCAAAAATTTAGCACTTAAATAACTAATTTCTTCTCATTGGCTTAGTGCACACTGGTTCAAGGGGATCAGAAGGAAACTAGTATATCTAGAATATCTAGTTGAAATCTGGTGCAAGTGACTTTATTGACTTTTTTCAAACGACCCTATCTTATGTTTTGTAAAAGTACAAATTAGAGGGGCAAAAGGGAGTTTAGATTACTGTTACTCTGGGGGACTGATACTGATCAGTGTTTGATGACAATGTTTCTATCCAAGAATAACCTTGTTTATCTCTATTATAGTCTTAGAAGTTCAATTGTAACCTATTTGTTCTGCTGTTCTATCTGTAGGACCTGTAAACTTACCCAGGCGCTTGAACTCTGGTTTTTACTTTGCTCGTTCTGATGCTTCATCTGTAGCTGCTATGGAGAAGGTGGTAAAGCATGCAGCAAGATCAAACCTGTCTGAACAGCCAAGCTTCTACGACACATTGTGTGGTGAAGGGGGATCCTACCGAATCAGTGATAACAGATGCGTGGAACCCGAAACAAATCTAACCGTTCATTTCTTGGATAGAAACCTCTTCCCTAATGGTGCATACTTAAACCTATGGCAGAAGAAAAATGTGAAAAAAGCCTGTATGAAAAGGGGCTGTCTTATTCTTCATAACAATTGGATTAGTGGGAGGGTGAAGAAGTTGGAACGACAGGTTGTATCAGGTTTATGGGAGTATGATATTAGCAGAAGGATGTGCCTGCAGAGATAGTGCAGTTTCAAATCGATGCGATATTTTTGATAACTAGTTATTCTTGGGTTGGTGTTTCTTATCCGCTGTCCTAGGCTAACTTTGATTTTCACGTGGAAGAAAGGAACGAAACGTATTCCCTTCCCCTATGCCAAAGAATCTTGGTTTCATCATTGCCTTTCTGTGGACAAAACACGAGTTAGATATGGCCGGCCAAGAAAGCCTCGGCAATATATAATAATATGGAAATAGCGCACATTGGAACAATGCTCCCCGCATCCTTGTCATTATAGTGAGATGAAATATTGGGATCTTACAGCTTTTGATTGCCGGCTATGCTGAAGGGCTGTGTTCATTTGTTAGGCCTGAGTGGAAGTACACAGAGAGAGTCCAGAAGGAAAAGAGAACCGGAAGGAGCTCCTATATCAGTGGGCTTATGCATACAGTCGAGAGAGTTTTCAGCCAGGATAGTTCATCCTGGTGGAAGAGGAGTTGTATCAATATGCCCTTCCTGCATCCCACTTAATGGAAAAATATCACTTGGATTGCTCGTCCTGGAGTTTTCAAAAACCCCCAGGAGTCTCTGTTATGGCCAGATGAAAATTTATTCGCGGGTCACAAATATCTTTTAATTCCATCCACTACTGCTCGGAAATTGACTCTTAAACACGTGGGAAGGGTAAAAGTGAAAGGATTTGCAGAAGGTAAAGATGAGATAATTGATGCGAATATCACTTGGGACGAGAGCGGAGACATTTCCGAGGAATCTGGAGGTTCTGCGAAAGAATTCTATGCTTTCAAGTAGGGCGGAGCCAGAATTTTTTTTTATGCTGGAATATTAAATAAATATATAAATATATTTTAAGATCGAATTAATATTAAAAAAATATATAAATATTTTTTAAAATCGATTATTAATTCATGTACATGAATTTTTAAAATTAATAATAAAGTTTTAATTCAAATATACTATTCAAAATGTTAAAAAATAAATTTGAAAGTACATAAAATTAAAATGAAAATAAAAATAAACTCACTATTAAAGTTACATCTTTTGATGTTTTGTGGAATATAATTCATCTATAATTGAATCTGAATCGATATTGTAACAACCCCTCAATCGGGATTGAATAACAATCTCATGTCAGCTGGAAAACAAAATAATTAAATTTTTTTCTCTCTTTTAGTTCCTTCTTCCTTCACTTGATTATTTCCTAGATTAGTGTTTTATAAGTTGGACATTGTAAATTTACAAGGTTATTCTCTCACTTCCTAATTTTTTCCTTGGAAATTTTTTATGTTTTTCCTTTATTATTTTCTATTTCTCTCTCGTTTTTTTTTTTCTTCTATTCTGCTTCTGCTCAGTCGGCAATATATAAAAAGAAGGAGGAGCTAATTTGTTTTATTTTTTAATGGCAAATAATCATTTTACTCTTAATGAGTCATTTTGCTTTTATTTAACGGTTTTTTTTGTTAGCATTACCAAGTTCCGTTCATCCTAAACTCTTAACTAGATTTTATTCAATATATTTTAAGATCCCTCGTAAAATTTCAACTCGATCTGATGGTCGGATTGAAAATTACGTTCAATAACGTAAATCTGATCAAATTGTGATTTTTCATCAAATTTCTAAATTTCTCTAAAAATTCTGAAATTTTAACCCAAGCTAAAGTATAATATTAAAAGGCTCCACGTAAATTTTCAGAATTTTTGAATAACTTAATTAAAAATTATAAAAATTTTTTATATAAAACTAGTTAAAAAATATTGATAAAATCTTGATCTAAACTAAAATCCATCCTAGCCTTTACCTATGCTTCCAAGGATAGGCGGCCAAGATATAAAGTGAAGAGGACTGTCAAAGCAAAGAAGCCTTCTGTACCCCCACTTCCTAAGGCAAGATCTTTAGTGTGGGAACCCAGCTTGACTTCTGTACAAGAAGTTTCTCGACTTGGTTGTCAACCAGATGTCTTGTACAACATGTATTCTGGTATGTGGATTGGTCCTTCTAAGCAGTTCTTTTTCCTCCCATCTTTTCGTTAGAGTTTTGAAGCATTTCTCATTGTTTGTTGGTTTTGTGACATGTCTGCTACAGAAACTTTACCACAATAACCGAGTTTGTATAGAAATATGCATAGGTACTTATTATTCCACTCATGAGCTCGAGGATCCTTCTTATGTTTGTGGAGTTTACTAAAACTGTTTCTTCCATTTTCTAGAACTTGCAGAATGTTCAATATTTACCTTGGTTGGATCAAGCATCAAGAGCTTTGTATTCTGGCTGTGAGTATAACCATTAATTTTGTCATTTGTTTCAAGAGAGAATCCTGCTATGCTTCCTGGACATTGATTCACATGCTGATGTAAATATAATCTTTCATAGTGTTCTTAGAACTGCAGCAGTGTCCTAGTACGAGTGTGTTTGATATTATTGTAGTTTTTTTACAATTGTGATTTGAAAAAAATTATTTTATAAAAATTATTTTTAGTTAAGGTTGGTTTGGTATTTATATATATTTGGTTAAAATTGGGATTGAAATTGAGGTTGAACAAAAAACAGTTTAATATGTTTGGTTAAAAATATTTTTTAAATTGAGATTATAAAATAATTAAAAAAGATATATATTAGTATTAATGAGTTTTAATTTAAATATTGTAGATTTAACAACTGCTATTACATCATGAAATAAATAATACTTATATAAAATATTTTTTATTATTTCATTAAACTATCTACAATTCCATCACATACGAAATCCATCCGACAAGAACTATTGTTTTCTTGGTTTCTTAAGTGCAAACAACATCAAGTAAAATATCATCAGAAACAAAATTGAGATTGTGATCAAATTCTATAAATACTACGTCATCAAGCGATTTTCTTATAATTTATATAATGTCATTAAATAATGTTAAACACTAGTTTTTCAAATAAAATATAATTAAAATTAAAATTAAAAATTGATTTTTTTAACTAGGTAATACTGATTCAATATTAAATCAGATTCGGTCTCACCGGAATAATGAATACACTCTTCACATTTTACTTAAGTGAACAGTCACTTTCCACATTTCACTTAAGTGAACAATAGAAAAAGTAGAAGCAGCCTGGAGCTGTTTTTAGTGGCATGCAGATGCGCCCGTAAATTCTGGTAGGTTCATTAACCGTAAATAATGTTTTATTACTTACCAAACGTTTGATATAGTACATTTAGCAAAGACGCAAACACGCCCGCAGAGACAAATGGCCTGGACCATAAACAAGAACAGAACTTGAAGGCCGAGTAGAAACGGTACTATCCTCTCCAAAATTAGAAATATAGAAATGACACTGCTTATGATTATGGGGTGGCATGACGGGTCAACACAATGACTTGTCCCAGGGCCTCTCATGGAAAAACTCATTTTTTTTTACTAAAATAACTTTGTTTTGAGCTTCTCCTAAAAGATAAAATCAAAATTAGGATGAGTTGGATTAACACAATCCGGGTGCTCGACCCACTGAGTGGTACAGAGAACTGGCATTAGGGTGTCTGGGTTCTCACGTCAACATCATTAAATACCAACATCAAGTCCAAAAAAAATATCATTTTGTTTTCCCAGTTCCATAAGAAATTGCGACTGATGCTAAAAGGAAACCACAGCTCAAAAAGACGGCTTAATGCCACGAATTCTTTTTAAGAGATGAGTTATTTTGATTAATCACATGCATCAAGCTTTTTCATTTTGATCTTGTAAATTTATACTCACAATATGTAAGACAACAGCTTGGTCAAGATCCATGTGTATAAAACTGCAAAGAGAGCACCTGCTGGAATTGTCACAGCCCATGAAACCACAATCTCTCTCACAGTTTCCGCTCTAACGCTGTTCAGTCCCCTTGCAAAACCAACCCCCATTACTGCACCCACCAAAGTATGCGTTGCAGAGATGGGCAGTCCCAGCTTCGATGCAACTAGAACCACAGAAGCCGCAGCAAACTCCGCCGCAAATCCTCTAGTTGGTGTAAGTTCGGTTATCTTCTTCCCAATTGTTGCTATCACTCTGTATCCCCACATCATTAGCCCTGCAACTATACCAAATCCTCCCCATGCTAGAACATCTATTGGAATAACAATGTCCGTTCCACTGGCAACCCCATGGAGAATAGATAATGCAGCAGCCAAAGGACCTATTGCATTGGAAACATCATTTCCGCCGTGAGCAAATGACATGAAGCAGGCTGAGAGGATCTGCATGTATCCGAAAACTCCATAAACTATTTCCAACTGGGTACCCTTTGGTCCTGCGAAATCAGAGAGAAGCCCGATATTTTTGCTGTGTATAGCGTTCTCTTTTGGCTCGGGTTGTGTCGAACTAGCTTTCACCAGGAGATGGCCAAGCTTTTTCCGGATAATTCTGTCAACTAGGAAAGCACCAGCAGTACCACAGGCTAAAGCCTGAGCTAGAGCAAAAGGAAAGATCTCGCTTAGAGGAAAGGCTGCGAAAGAGATTCCAGTTACACCCAAAAAGACAGCAATTGGTGCGGCTGCAGCCGCAGCTTGTCCAGGATTTGGAGCGCTGTACACAAACTACAAAAGTTAAAAACGGTTAGAATTTTGGAATCGCCAATGATTCGGATGCCAAGATTTTCAGAAAAAAAATTCTCGTTTGGTTGAATGCAACAGATCTTTTGTATAGCATATTACACGTCGAGGCAGACAATATTTGATTCAAGTACCGAGCTTCACTGGTTCAAATCAGAAGAACATACCCTGCGGATGAATTTGTACACGAGAAATGACACCATTGCTCCCACTAATGGTGAGATCACCCACGATGAAGTCACCCTTGCCAGAGAACTCCAGAAGACAGCACCACGTCCCCCATAGACAAGACCAAACCCAACCATTGATCCTACTATACAGTGAGTGGTAGAGACAGGCCAGCCATAATATGATGCAACCTGGACAAGTCATAGATGACAAATTCACTAAATATATTAGTGAATAAGAAGATTCAGTTTCAGGCTGCAAAATTAACAGAAATCTAAAATTGATGTTTCAAGCAACTTGCGCTGTAAGGCAAATTTTGCTATTTTAATAGGTTGCTGTCTAACTAGATATGGTATGAGGAGTGCCAGTACTGACAGTTTCTTCAAGAAATTTTATGCTCTTACCAGATTATAGCTATCTGCTTGATAATCTTGGAAACCAGTATTGTTCCACCTAGTAAAACAGGATAACGCATTTGAAAGATCTTGAAAGTCACCAACAACTACAAAATAGGCCACAAAATGTGGCATTTGAAGATTTTCTTGATATTAGCAGTATGAGAATGTAATGCCTGTGCATGAAAGGGAGCTCCGATTCTGAATTTGATTGTTCTAGAGCACAAAAGGAAGTCAGCAAAGTTATAAACATAAGATCCCGACATCTGTTTTGTTAGATTAAATAAACAGACTCCCAAGAATTTTTGCCCCATCCTAGTCCCTTAGCTGTTTTATGAAGAGCCTGCAAAGCCTTGTTAAAGCATTACTTAATACTCATCATTATATCCTCATACGGAACGCTGATAGAAACCGTTTCCCTGTTAGTCCCTTTTTTGTCTCAAATAGGTTGAGTAATTTCATTGGTTCACAAGTCATAAGGTATCCGATTTCGGAGATACAGATCAAGAAAGATTTGCGATGCATATTATTATACCTTCAAAGAATGCAGAATTTGCATGCCTAAGCAGTTAATTTGATTGATGAAAACATATCACAACTAACTCATGAACGAAAGACATATCTCCTTGATTGAATTATATCGTATATACCTCGTATGAATTCAAAAACGTAATATATATAAAGGAATTAAAAGGGAAGAAAATGTTGTAAGCAAAGTGCACCTGCAACCAAGTACCAGCAGCAGCCAAAGAAGAGAGCAATCCTGCAAAAAGCAGAGTATCATTTCCCTGAAACACATTAGCAACAAGAATTCCTTTCTGCATTGTACTGGTCACATGAGTACCCATCAACAGCGCTCCTGAAAACTCCAAAACAGCTGCAGTTAACACTGCTTGCCGCATTGTTAATGCCCCAGACCCCACAGAAGTCCCCATGGCATTAGCAACATCATTGGCACCTATGTTCCAAGCCATATAGAATCCAAATAACAGTGTCACATATGATAAGACCTTGGTTTTTAAGTCCAAACCCTGTCCCCAAGTCTTCAAATAGAAGGGAAGACTGAGAGCAGCAAATGCTATCAATATTGATATAGCAAAGGCTGTTCTTGAGGATATATCAAAGGCCCGAGCCATTCCAGGAGAGTCATCTTCCTTGTTTTTTACTATTTCTTGATGTTTCTTGATTTGAATTCCTTCGTTTCTCTCTTCCTTGCCTCCTGCTTCTGCGAAAGAGGATATACTGGCAGAAGGGTGTGTGAGTTTAGAGTTCTCAAGTCTCAAGATGGGAAGAAAACTCTTGGTTGATCGCTTCTCTTGAGGCTTGAAAGGAAGACTTTCTTTCTTGAGGAGGCTGGATTCATTGGAAAACAAAGAAGAGCGGCTTCTCGGTAGATAGAAATGAGAGCTATGAAGGACACGGGTTTCTGGTGAGATAGTGTTTCTTGTAGAAGGTGATGGGGTATAAGAGAGAGTCATGTCTGGGAGTAAACAGTAGAGAGAGTGAAGTGACGAAGAGAGATATGGATATGGGATTATTCATGTAGATTCTTGGCCATGGAAGAATATTGCGGCGAAAAGGCAGAAAGGAGAGTAGGTGGCGGAGGAGGAAGAATAAAGGACTGTGCATAGTTTTCTTCTTGTTATTTGGGTTAGAAAGAGGGTTTAGACTTGAGAATGGATTTGGCTGCTTGCTTTGGTCGACTCAGTGAGTGGTGGCTGTGCTTCCGGAGGGTCTCCACTTGTACACGCACGAGTTTGTAGTCAGAAATATTAGTTCCTTTTTTTTTTTTGAATAGTCAGAAATGTTAGTTGAAAGAAAGAAAAGATTTCATACTTTATCCAAGAATTGGATTCCACCCAACCCCAAGTTGGTCTCTTTCCGCTCGTTTTTTACCCTAAAAAAAGAGGATACAGTTTTAAGGATTGGATGTAGGCATCGTAAAGAGTTTAAGCATCAAATAATAAAAGAAGTGATGGTACATTTTATGGTTATAATTTAAAATGAAAACTGTAATTTATAGTTTTTTTTAATTAATATTTTAAAAGAATTTTCAACAAAACTTGTTTTTTATTAATCAAACACTTTTAAATTTATAATTAAAGCAAAATACAGACCAACTATACAACATCCGAGCCTAAATTCACATTGGTCCATACTAATAAAGGGATTATTTAATAATTTTTTATATTATAAGAATTAATTAATTATTTCTTATAAACTACAAGGAATAAAATATAATTGATTCTTTTTATTGTTAAAACAAGTACCTAGAATGAAGCCCATACATATTGTTGTAATCCAATTTTAGCCTATTAATTTTTTAATTTAATTTTATAAGAGTTGAAATGTAAAATTAAAATATTAGAGATTTATTTCGATGACAATTATGATTTGTCAACTTACGTAAAAATTAGGAACTATAATATAATTTTGTTATTATATCCTTATCTTCAAGATAATCTCTATCTTCAAGATAATCTTTGTCTTCAATATAATGATAGTTATCCGCTTTCAAATTTGATTTAAACTTTGTTTCTCACACGTGAAGGGACTCTGGTAATATAAATACAAATCTCAGTGTATGCACAAAGAGGGGGAGACGATATAGAGAAAAAAAACAAAGAAAAAAAAAACAAGGGAGAAAAACAAGGGAGACAACAGAAGTGAGAAATAGAGGAGAAAACCCAAAAAAAACCAAGAGCATAGGGAGGAGAGACTGAAAAGAGGAGGAGAAGGAGAGCATTCTCCAACCAGTGCCTGCACTGTTACCTTTGCCTTCGGCTTTACCAAGTAAAGTCTTCTTCTTCTCTTTGTTTATGTGTAATTGTTGCAAAAAAATAGTGCAAAGGTAATTCAATTACCTTCGCACTGTGCAGTGTACGCGTGGGATGAGCCATGCGTACCTGCTACCCTACTACCTGCTACCTGCTACTCAGTTGGGGCTAGTGACCAGGCTGGGTCCAGCCCAGCCCATGTTGGTTGGGCTAAAGCCAACCCAAAAAAAAAAAAGAGAGTGGACCAGATCTGGCTTTAGGCCCAGCCGGCCCAAATTATGTTTATTAAGTGTGTGTTTGGCAAAACAAACCCTTATGCATTGGCCATAATTTTTATGCTCATTTTAGTTTGATATTTGGTCAAATTAGCCACTTTTTGATATTAGAAAATTTTTAAAAAAATTGGAGATCTTTGTTGATTTATTTGTGGGCCCCTCGCACTTTGATTTATTTTTTTTCTTTGCGTTTTGTTTTTTTTTAAGTTATGTGCTCAATGTATGGTCTATTATTGTTAAATACAAATCTGTCGTGCAATATTTTTTTATTTCCATCTAAAACTGGCAGATAATAATAAAGGATAAACAAGAAAAAATGAAATAGAAAATTTATTCTTCAAATTCATTTTTTGGGAAAATATTCACTGACGTCAAAGTCAAGAGTATCATACTTTTTGGATTTGTATGATATTTACCAACGTCAGAGTTGGAAATATTCGTGGGCATTGTGCACTGATGACAGAGCCAGGAACATAAAAGAAAAAATAAAAAAAAGAGCAAATTCTTAAACAATTTTAGACAAAACTAGCAATACAACCTGCCTCAGGTAGGACGCTTAGGGAATAATAACATCTTTCCTTTTACGTAACCAATCCTATACCATAGAATATCTGCTGACTACTCAAGGTTCATAGTTATTATACTAGTAGGCGACGACTCCTTGAATAAGATATTTTTTCTTAAAAAACGAGATGCCAGTTATTTATTTTTTTCAAATTGAATGATAATTTTTAATCAGTCACCATGATGTTCGAGTGTGACATATATATCTAGTAGATATTTTTGTTTGTTTTTACGATGAAAATGCCCTTCAATATATTAAAATTAATTTGAAAGAATAAAAAGGATCTTTTCAAAGAAAAAGTCATATCATAATTTTCAAACAAAACCCAAAATAAATGCCACGTGTATAAATTAAAAAAGATAATTATTGAAGAAAAAAATAAAGTATAAAGATTCACAATTCTAATTTTACGAGGTAAAGTTCAAAGAAATAGTGATGTTTTATTCATCAGCCATCCAGTCATTTATAAGTTTCTAGCTTGGAGGACCAAGCAGTCTAAAAACCTTTAGTCTCTGCCCTGTCTGTGCCGCAAGATTTCTACTCTTCATTACCGATTCTAGAAAAGCAGAATTTATCATATTAATATTTAAAAAATAAAATTATATTAAATAATATTCTAAAAAACATGAAAAGGTACTGTAGCTTTTCCCATGTCTTTTAACATTTTTTATTATTAATATATTATATTATTATTATTATTATTATTATTATTATATTATAACATATACTAATTGTCTATTTTTAAAAAAAAAAATTTCTTTTAATGAATTTTTTTTTGTTTGATTTAGTTTGTTAATGTTATTTTTTTTATTTAAGTATCAGACTTTCATGACACAGATCCTAGATTTGATGGCTTAACCTGGTTTGAAGGGTTAACCCAAAATTGTTTTTCTTTTTAATTAATTTTTTTCATTTAGTTTAGTTTGTTAATGTTAAATTTCTTTCTATTTAATTATGACTTTCATGATACTTATCCCGGACTTGATGAGTTAACTTGGTTTGACGGGTTAATCCAGTTAATTCTGGTTAAACCCGTCAAATTTTTTATTTATTTAATTATCAAACTTTCATGACACGGATCCCGGGTTTGATGGCTTAATCTGGTTTTGACGGATTAACCTGAAATTGTTTTTCTTTTTAATTAATTTTTTTCATTTAGTTTAGTCTGTTAATGTTAAATTTATTTCTATTTAATTATCAGACTTTCATGACACGTATCCCGGGCTTGACGAGTTAATCCTGTTAATTATGGGTAAACCCGTCAAATTTTTTTTCTATTTAGTTATCAAAATTTCATGATACGGATCCCAGGTTTAACGGGTTAACCTGGTTTGAAGAGTTAACCTAGTTAATTCATATATTTTTTTTTTCATTAGTTTTTTTCTTGTTATTGGTTTTTTTTCCTTGATTTTTTTTTAATTAATCTATTTAATTATCACGCTTTTATGACACGACCTTATAGCCAGACCCACATCTAATGCTCTTTAGTTCGGTGTTGCAACCAGACTCACTTAAACTTAAGTCATGTAAATTTAATATTATTATTAATATTATAAATATTACTCTAGAATTAAGCGCTGCAACCAAATCCAATACTCTTGCGTATAATTTTGCAGAAAAACCTAACACTTTTAAATCTTAATTTTTTTAATACCTTTTATGTTAAGAAAAATTAACCCGCGGCATCGCGCGGGTCATGTAACTAGTTATATTTTAAAACGCATCAAAAAACTACTATACTTATATTGTTTATATAAAATATTTGTATTATAAACTATACTATAAATGTTTAAAGAACTATGAAAAGCATTTTTTTTTTTTCAAAAGTTATTGGTGCATGTTGAATCAAGGCATGATCGCCGCCTATTAAATCTAAAGATTTCAGATTTGATATTGCTATCAAATTCAAGACATTTAAAATATTTTTTATATTTAAAAAGAATTAAATGTAACCATTATCCTAGTAAGATATAAAAAATTTCATGCTCTAGCTTTATTTTTTTATTTATTATTATTGTTCTTATTATACTTCCACTATATCAATAACTCCATATGAAATATACACGAATATTAACCGGGTTTAATTAATCAAGTTTTAAGTTTGTGTTTTAGAGATAATCAGTTCATGTTTTATAAATCTTATAATTATTGAAGACTTATATGATCATTAATTTTAAAATATGTACAAGTTGGCCCGGACATCCATATATATATATATATATATATATATATATATATATTGAAAAAGAGAATTACGATGAGACTATCACAGCCTCTCGTTAGAGCAAGGAAGAATAATTAAGAGGAAGGTGGGAATGTACCTTTCATTGAATACAAACCATTTGGTCTAAAAGATTGAACCAGAAAGTAAATTATTCGGTTTCATTGAATATGTGGTTAGGAAACGAGCTAGCTTCTCCATCTGTCAAATCTCAGGCGGCACAAGTCTCCATGTTCTTCCTCGATGCGATTTTTATTGTCAGCCTTTCCTTCTTTTAGGAATCCAATTCTGAATGGTTTGAATTCTCAATTAATATAATAATATTATGAAAAAGAATGGTGATTATTTCCTTTCAATTATTCAAATAAAATGAATTAGTAAATAAGGCAATCCTTATAAGATAATAAAAAAATCGAATTCTTAAGAAAGAAAGAATAAGATCAATTCATGGATTCTATAAAAGCAAAAGAGAAATAAAAGAATCGTGTGAGAATATATAAAATTAAATAAAAAGACATTAACATTGAAAAGTATAAAAATAAGTTATGATAATATAATGAATGGATGTATAAGCTGATTTAAATTAGGTTTTAATTTTTATTCATAGAAAATTTAATTATATATTTGGTTAGAAAAATTTCTTGACTTAAATTAAAAATTTATTGTAAAATTGAATCAAATTACTCCTTTTTTAATTTGAACCAAATGGATGGATTTTTTTTCATAGTTATTTTTTTATTAGTAATAGATGGGATATGAATTTTTCAAATCTTACCCAAAACCCAATAATATATATATATATATATAATATTTATTTTTTAATTATTTAATGCATATATACATATTTCAAATATATATAATTATTTTACTTTAAAAAATAGTTGAATAATAAATATTTACATGGATACCGGAATTATATAAATAGATTATAAATATTTAAATTTTGTATTTAATAAATAATAAATATGCTATAAATATAGAAAAACCTGATATGGAAATACTCATTTATATATATATATATATATATATATATATATATATATATATATATATATATATATATATATATATACGCGCGCGCGCGCGCGAGAGAGAGAGAGAGAGAGAGATTAATGCTAGGAATAAAATACTTAATAATTAAGACTTTCTCAATTACTAATCTACCCCCGTTGTTTTCCGGAACATATATAGAAAAGCCTAGATAGGAGTCTAAAAGAGCCCAATATTATTGATTCCGGGCCTTACAATGAGTAGGCTCAATTTCGCTTCTTTTCTTTTCTCTCACCTCATTTCCCTTCACGTAATTTTCCTGGTCTTCTCTTACGTGCACTGTTTTGTTTTGTTTTTAAATTTTAAAAATATTTTTAAAAACATTTAATTTAATTCAGATGGGATGGAATTTTAAATTAAATTGAAAAAAAGTTAATTCGGTTAACATAATTACCTTGATGAATTAACTATGAACCCCATCGATTTAATAAAAAATTATTTTGATTTTTTTTTATAATTAAATTAAAATAATATTATTTTGGATTTCAATCTGGTATAATTAGATTAATTTAAATAATTTATAACCTGAATCTTAAATCAAGTCAGAGCCAGCTTTAATAACTTTAATTTAAACATCATACAAATTATTGAATCAATATATTATTTAATTAGATTAAGAACCCGACACGAGTAAAAACAAGTATCCTTAATTCTTCGATTCAATTCACCTAACCAAAATGAATTTAACAAATATGCTATCCATTATTCCACGTGAACTAGAGCGTGCCAGATGCGGAGCCCTCACGTCATCTATTGACAATCATTTAACATGTCCTCCAACGTGTGACGTGTCATATAACAAGTGGTCCACTTGATCAAGTGGCATGCAATGAATTAGGAAGGAGAAATTTAAAGAATCTCGGGTCCAGATGGCCCCACCCTGCAATCCAGAGAAATCGAACCTTGCCCGAAACTGCTGTGATGTCTAGATATCTAACCTTAGTCAATTCTCATGAATTTAATTATTATTTTTAGTTGAAGTATAAAAATTAAATGCTTGATTGGAAATGCAACCGGTGGCTGCAGTGTAACCTGTGTTTTCAATTTAAAAACAAGGGTTGCGTTGTAGTCGTGTCTACGTTCCCAAACAAACCACTATAGTATTACATAGAACTTGAATGGAAGGTCATACATTCAAAGATACTAGTCCATTGTACTATACTCTGCAGCAGGCTAAACCATTTTTTTCTAAACATATAAAAACATTAAAAACACTGGAATTTTTAGCACTGGTATTAAACTCGTGAAAGAGGATTTTAAAATCTCTGATTTTTTATATAATATTAATTTTTAATTAAATTATGTAAAAACTAACTTGATGTAAATTAATTAGTTTAATGGGTTTAAAGAAAACTCAATAACTCAAAAAAGCACTAATCAACTTATAAAAATATCAAGATGAGTTTTCTCAAAAATAATATTGAGACGGTGGTATATTGAATGATATGAATTGGTTCATGAACTTAGTTAGGTTCAAAAAAAATTACAATAATTTTTACTTAATTATATAATAAAAATTAGATGCTCGCAATTTTAAACATCAGTTCTGAAATAAACGTTTGTTCATGACTACAATAACCCTAAACAAAGCAGGGGGAAAAATCATCCATGAAGTCTATTTCTCAACCAATTCAATATCAATAGATGAGATTGGAAAAATAAAATATTTTTTTAATTATTATCAATATTAAATAAAAGATCAAATTGCCTCTAAAATGATAACTAGAACCCGAAATCAAGCTTTAAAAGTAAACCTTTTTATATATATAATAAAAAAAATTAGACCCATGTTAAATGTTGTTTTATATTTATGGGGGTTATAGTAATTTAACTTTGCAAAAAGGAATAAAATAAAAAGCAATAATCTCAATCAATTAAAAAATATATAATTAACAATAATCGAGGGAGGGCGAATATGAAAGTTATTATAAAAAAAAAAAATAAATTTATTGTTTAAACTCATACTAACTGGTTTAGACGAATCATTTAAACCTAGGTTAATATTTTAACTTCACAACATGTGAAATTGAAAGCTCAGGTTCAATCAAGAATCTTAATTATCAATTAATTTAATGCAAAATGATAAGATTGAAAAAAAATTAAAATTAAAAACTAAGCAAAGCAAAAAAAAAAAAATGAGAACCAAAGATGAAAGGAGAACAAAATAAAGGGGTGGAATTATAAAAATAAAACGAATTCAAAAACTATCTTAAAAAAAATTAAAAAAATAAAGACATAAAAAAATAAATTAAAGGAGGATGCAATTGAAAACAAAACAACATTTAAGAAATTAATTAAAATAAAACAAATAAAAAATCAAGAAATAAGGGAGAAAAATAACTTGATGAAAATGTGGAGAGCCATGCATAAATTTATAAGAGGAAAAAGAAAGGAAAGAAAAAGAAAGGATGTCGGTGACACATCATAAGTTTGACAACTATTTGTATCATATAAGAAGGAAAAAAAGGCCAAGATGAATCAAATGTCATGATAAAATAATATTTTTTACCATTAAAATTAGTTGCACTCATCTTAGAAAGCGACTCACATTTTCAATGCATATATCAATAACTTTTTTGTGTTTTTTTTTTAAATAACACTCTACTCTCAAACTCAAACATTATTATAAAAACTCATCCTGAAATTATGAAATAATTTTTTAAATCAAGTTTTTGAAAATTTGAATTCAAGAGTAATAAAATAGTCATACAATAGAAAAAATATAATATGTTAAAAAGAAC
This sequence comes from Populus tomentosa, assembly GCA_018804465.1. Lineage (NCBI taxonomy): Eukaryota > Viridiplantae > Streptophyta > Magnoliopsida > Malpighiales > Salicaceae > Populus > Populus tomentosa. The sequence goes on along the minus strand of CM031983.1, from coordinate 12,807,984 downwards.
TCAAACTATAATTAAATGTTTTTAAACATTTTTACTATAAAAAATAAAGAAAAGTGTACGACATCCCTTAATAATTAAAAAACAACAAAAAAATCAAAGAAAAAGACGGTTTTAGCTTTAAAAAAAGCAATTTATTAAGAGGTTTTGCAAGAATAAAACCGTCAATTCATAATTATAATCTACAATAAACAAAAATATATATACAGTTTTTCGCACATGTTTTAGCCTCTCTCTAGTAAAAAGCTTGGAGGTTGAAACCTGGGACGGTAGATAGAAAGATGCGGACCGGGGAAGGTGAGAGAGATTGGAAGAGAGACTTTTTTTTCCCAACCGAGGAGAGACCGGATGCTATGACATCAAATGACAAAGGTTATTTTAGTCATTGACTTACAAAAACAATTAAAGAAAAGTTGCGTGTATAGAAAGAGTGGCCGTGCCTCTATTCTGTCTTGGCCAGTGTCTCAAAGTGTGAACAACATTGCAGCATACTTGTTATTTGTTAAGGTCGGCCAAAGATTTGAAAAAAACTAGGATTCGAAACTTGATTTAAGTAAAAATTTTAAATAACTATAAAGAGAGATTTCATATATTATATAAGGAAATATCATAAATATTAATAATCTTAATAAAAATAATTAATCTGAATTTAAATCAATGATCCACTGGTCAGCCCGATCTGTGTTTTAGATGAATTCCTGGATCGGATTAAATTACTGTTTGTCCGAGATTCCAAAATGAGATTTATTTTTTGATGAAAAATACAGCTAGCAAGTCAATATCAAGATAACTCGGCCTTTGTGTTGACACGTGTAGCATCACGCGCTTTTGAAAAATTCAGCGAAACGACAACCGACCCCCTCGCTGTAGCCTTTAAACTCAGCAATCGACCTAATTGGGTGGTGGTGCGCTGGACAACGAGGTTTCCTCAAACTATTTACAAGTGGCTTACTGGGCCCCGGACACATGTAAAAGACATTGTGTGGTCAGAATTTTAACCACATACCCAATCTTTAAATAATTATATTATATACCTGAACACAATTTATAACAGAAGCACAAAAAAAGACTTGCTAGAAAATAAAGAATCATATGGCTATGCATTTTTTACGAGAAAATTACTACTTTACCCCATATCAACATAACTGCTAGTAAGGCAGTTTGGTTATTTCAGAAGCATTCAAATGTCATTATCTAATTCACGGGGTCATTATAATAATCTTATATTTTGATTGTACAATTAAATTACTTAATTGTACTTGAGATTTATTTTTGTTTAATTATTTTGAGTATTCTTGGTTTTTTATATTATTTAAATACTAGAATTATTATATTAACCCTAAGATCATATTTTCTAAGCTTTGCATTAAGGAGTGTTTTTGTTATTATTAAGTTGGATTATAATTAATTGAGTTTTTTATTTATTTTTAAAAAGTATTTAAAAAAACTCACATGCCAGCATGCATGACAACTCTGTGCTCTTTGAGCAGCATGTTAGGCTCCATTCAGTCCGCTTTGATTTTCATTCTCTTTATTCTTTTTATTTTTACCTTTCAATTCAAAGTTTGATGATATTTAAAGTTAGGTCCTCAATATTTTGATTTCATATTTTGATTCTTAATCTTTTATCAAAAAAACATTTTTCTCAATTTCATACTTGAATCTATTTTTTTTTTTTTACTTTTTTTAAATTTGATTCTCATGCTCTTGATTTTTATTTTTGTTTTGGATTCTTTCGTTAATTTTATTTTTCTTTTTAATTTTACCATTCAATTCAAAATTTGATGATATTTAAGGTTAGACCCTCAATGTTTTGATTTCAAAATTTAACTCTTAATCCTTTTGTCAAAATTTAATTTATTTTCAATTTCATTCTTGTATCCATAATCTTGATTTTTTATTTCTTCAAGTTTGGTTCGCATTCTCTTGATTTTTATTCTTGATTTGGATTCTTTTATATGATTTTTCTTTTGATTTTTTAATTTAACTCAAAATTTTAGGTTGTTCTCTCATTTTTCAGGAATCAATCCAGAACAGTACTGGTCACATGTCGTGTGAGTTGATTCAAGTTAACCCAAGTTAAATAAATTTTTTTATATAAAAAAAGTAAGGATGATATCATTTTAAAAAAAATGAAAATAATCAATGATTTTTTACTCGATCTCGACTAGATTTTCCATAAGTTTTAAGGTCACATGTCAACTTGTGTTTTTTATCATTTCATAACAAATCAATTCTCTCAAAATTTCTTTTCAAATTCGACCTGCTATAAATCTTGAGTTACCTAGGTCCTCGAGTCACGTAGATCATGGCTCAACCCATCATTTTATTTTTTAGTGAATTATTCCGCTTGCCTGATCCCTCTCATGAGTTTTGACAACCTCACTTGAATTTGTTTGTTTTTTTTAGAGTGTTTTTGTTAAATGATTTTTTCTCCTTATTTCCTTGTATGTTTGGATTATTGGGGACTGCAAATAGTGATTTTTTTTCATTTTTTTATAGTGTCAAGTTGTGAATTTTTTCTTTTTAAAAAAACAATACATTAATAGCACCTCAACATCGTTTTTTCACTGGATACAAAATTTAGCCCAATCCACAATGAAGCAGACAACACCTATCTAGTTAAATGTATGCTAATATCTTCCATGTTAATGCGAACACCCACCACCACACGAAGTGAAATCTGTTTCTGTGAAGCCGTGAAGGCAAGGGATTTTCCTTTTCTTCTCCATATTTGGGACCTACAAAATACTAGAATAAAAAAAGTGCCATTTGTAACGAGAAGGGACCAGGCAAGGTGCATGATTCCCTCATCAAAAGGATAAGGAGATAAAGGTGGATATGCTTCAGCACCTTTTGAAAATCACGCAAATACAAGAAAATTCGGGGATATGCAGCTACGAGGAAAATGTGGGCCCCCCCTAGCATGCCCACACAGCTGCTGCCTTTGGATTATTACGTGTCATAATCATTGAAAAAGACGAAGCATGAAATTATAAGAAGAGGAAAATCTTAGCCTAATCCTTCAGAAGTTATCCTTAAAAAGCAGCCGACCTCTTGAAAATGGTGCTTCAAATGAAATTAAAACGGAATTCTATGTCAGATTTTATATGTGATTAGTGATTGTAATTCATAATGCATATAGATAGTGATGTTGTGGTACGCCAAGCTCTAGTTAATTTTGTTAAAAAATAAATATTTAAGCCACCAAAAACTATTAATATTGTTGTTAAACCTAATTTAACTTATTAATTTTGATTTTTTTTATTTAACTCCTAATTTTACTTAAATTTAAAATTAAATCATATAAAAATTATTTTGATATGACGAGTTTGAATTGGCAAATCTATTAACTTCAGGATCCATAAGATTAGTAGAGGTGCATACAAGTTGACTCGAACACTCACATTAATAATAATAGAAAAACACAATTGAAAAACCAATTATCACAGTGAAAAAAGCTGTGAACTTAAGTGATAATTTCATAATTGGCAAGAAAACTTTAAATTAGTCCTCATTTTTTATTAAAAACTTTTCAATCCCTTTAGTTTTAAGAAATCTAATTTAAGCACAAAACTTTATTTTTTTTATTTTTTAGTTATTGACTTAAAAAATGAGAGAGAAAGTCATTATATTCCGATATAAAAAGAAATTTGTCAATTGACACCGATTTTACCCACAAAATTAATTGTTCATGTGTCACTAGGCTCCTTTCAATAAGAGTAGTTCCAACAATGTGTTATTTCATTTTTAAATTGTATGAGAGAGTATAAATGATTAGGCAGCTCACAGGCCACTTTTTTTTTTTTTTTCAATCTCATACTTCTAGGTTTTTTCTTAAGAAAAATTAATTGAGTTTTTATTTTATTTTATTTTAAAACATTTGGTTTATTTTTAATTGATATCCATGATTTTTTTTTACTTTCTTATGTGTTCATCATAGTCTCAAATTAACATCCCTCCATTTTGTTGGTTTTTTTTTATTATTATTTTACATGTCTATTCTTATTTTCTTTATTTTTTTTATTATTCAAGTTTTTCTTGATTTATTGAATCAACCAAATCACATTCAACTAACTTCTATACAATTTTATTTTATTTTTATCCTATAAAACATGATAACATCTATTTATTTTTCTCATATTGGAAAATTTTAATCTAGCTTGCAGTATAATGTGCTAATGAGCTAAGTTAGATCTATGGGTGATAATCTTAGTGGATTAATTATATTTCTATATGAATGCAGGAGAAATAAACTAAATTAACTACACATAAAAAACATCAACACAATATTTTCTTACTACACCAATTTTAATATTTTCATAGTGTTTTAAAATTTCTCTTGAAACAATGTACTTTCTCGAGTAAAGTACAGATTAGTCTCTAAAATCTTGTAGAACATATTAAAGAATCCTGTTGGTTTTAAAAATAATTAATTAGTCACCATGTTTTTAAATCTATTTTTAGCTTAATCATGTTCACCTATTTCATGATTTCAATTTATCCTTTTTAAAATATATATAATATGAAGAGATTAAGATATTTCTTAAAATAAAAAAAATATTAAACTAAGCATGGTTAATACTGGTTGAATGATTAATTAATTAATCTTGAGACTACAGGAGCTAACTGGTTCTTTTGCAAAATATAAGGAATTACTTTATAATTTACTCTACATCTTAATTTGCTTAAAAGCACTTATTTTAAAAAATATTTTTTTTATTATTTTAGTGTTTTTAAATTATTCTAATTTGTTGATATCGAATATAATTTTTTTAATAAATATTTTAATGTATTTTTAAATAATGTGATATTTTGACTTTTATTAATTTAAATAGTAAAAATTTTATTTTAGAAAATGAATAATATATCAATTGATAAAAAAGTAAATATGAAAAAATAAATAAAATTTTTATGAAAAATTTATTTTTAATTATTATATATTCTTATAAAAATATTTTGAGAATTTTTAAGTTTTACAAACCTAGTGATGGTTTTTAAATATATAACTTTTCTGTAATAAAAAAAATATTTTTATCTTATTTCTAATTACAATATACAACAAGAGTTAACTTGTTGTAAGAAAAATAATAATAACATCTTTCATAATAAAAAAAATAACACTGATTTAATAAGTATATTCATTTGGTCCTATAAAAAATAGGGGCGTGTGTGTATACTGTTGTACTCGTATATGCAATTATCTATTTAAGATATTGTTTATTTGCTGAAGAGTAGCCTTTTGAAAATTAATTTTTAAATTTTTTTATGTTTATTTGTTATTAGAAAAATTAGTCAACTGAAAATACTTTTCAATCAAATAAAAATTTAGCTTGGTTTTCAAGAAAGTTTTTTTCTTTTATTTTGGATGGAAAACACTTTTCAGAAATTATGATAAATTTAGAAATATTATATTATTTGTTGATTATAGCAAATTTGATTCTCAACTTTTGATTGCTATATGTTTTGTTGTAATTTTTTTTTAATTTCACGCATTAGAATTTGATTTAATTTAATTTTTATATTAGTTTTGATTTTTATTTTTATGATTGTTATTTGCTTTTCTTTTATTATTTTTTTAATTAAAATTTTTTATCTATCAAATTTGGTCCCATGCTTTTGATTGTTACTCATTTTATTAGAAATAATTTATGAAATTGTAATTATTATTATTTTAATTTCATCATCTTTTAATTTTTTTTATATGTTAGATTTAATCTCTATTATTTTGATTATTATTGATTTTATTTGAGATAATTTATGAAATTAGATTTTTTTTCAATTTCATTCTCATTCAACTTTTTAATTTGTAAAATTTATTTCTTATTATTTTAATAAACTTAAAACATATTATTAAGTTATTTTTCAACTTATTTTTCATGACATAACCAAATATTAGAAAATATTTTTCAACTTATTTTTCATAATACTACCAAATATCAAAAAATAATTCATTTTTCAGAAATCTATTTTATAAAAAAACCTTTTAAAAAAATACTTTCCAACAAACAAAACAAACAATCAGGGCTAAGTAAAAATAATGACAGAGGAGTGGGAAGATCTCATTGTATAAACCGTAGCTAATAATAATTGTGTATTTTAGTAGTGTCTAAATGGTTTTATACAAATATTTTTGTACCTAAAATGCATTAATTTAATATTTTCATATTAAAAAAATCATCAAATTTCTTAACTAAATGCTATTTGAAAATAATTTTTCAACCTAATCTTAAGTTAAAAAATATTTGGAAATATATGTCAATATTTTTAAAAAATATAAATTTTTTTATAAAAAGTTAATTTTTTATATATATTTTTATATCATTTTAATATACTAATTTTAAAAATAATTTTTAATAAATAAAAAACATATTATTTTAATATATTTTAACATAAAAAACATTTTACAAAACAAACTCAACCACTCTACACAGCCCTAATAAATGTGACGACTCGGGCTTCGTTCTTCTTTTCTCTATTTATAAAAGGAAAAGAGTCCGGCCTCGATAGAAGAAAGGACAATGTAGGAAAGCGCATGGTGCTTTGCAGAAAAGCGAGCTCTTCTTGTTTTTTTTTTTTTCATAACTAATACCACTAAGCACGCAATAGCCTAATACTCGGAAACATTGCTATTAATGATGCAAACAGAAAAAAATATTTCAAAACCTAATTTAAGGATTTTTCAAAACTTATGGTATTTTTATATTAAATTTCTGATACAATAGAAATAAGTTTTTTTTTAGAGCTTAACTTATTAATCATCCATTTAGAAATGTGTTAAAGGTTACATTTAAAGTTTATTTTATTTAAAAATATTTTTAATACATAAAAAAAATATATATATATTTTTTAAAAAATATAATTCAAATTTTAAATCCCAAACGCCCTTTTAACAAGCCCGTTATAGACCGACGACAAGGAGTCAAAAAGTCTATGGTTTGAAGTTATTTAACTTTACTCTTTATCCCGGATTGTGGGCTCTCAAGGAATCTTAACTGACGTAAGCTGAGCCCTGGGGCGGAATCAGGGGGAGTTAGGGACCCGGCTCCTGTAAACTATTTTATTTTATTTAGCATTTAAATATAAAATAAAATAATATTTTTATTTTAAATAAATAAATTTTTTAATAATAAATTTTATTATTTTAATTCTCATCTCCCTATCAAATGATACCAGCTCCGCCCTTACCCCGCAGTCAAGTTACACCCTCCCTTAGCGAGGAACCATTTCTATAAATACGGGAAGAAGAGAACCATAGTTAGGCTTGAAGAGGCAGCTCTAAGGCGACTAGCTTAGCATCTTCCTTCAACCTCTTCGCTTCTCAAAACTAGCTAGCTCTCTCTTCTTCCTTCTCTCACTAGATCGACTGGACCCCATTTCTCTTATTACTCAAGTATGGTCGGACCTTCACTTGACACCACCAAGCTTCACCTCAAAGCCCCCTCCGCTGCCACCGCTACCATCAAGTTCCTCTGCAGTTATGGTGGCAAGATCATCCCCCGTTTTCCTGATGGTAAACTCCGTTATCAAGGTGGCGAGACCCGTGTCATCGGCGTCGACCGTTCCATCTCCTTTGCTGGTTAGTGTTTTCTATATGAATTTCCACCATCTCCCCTTTCCTTTTCTTTTGATAATTCATGTTTTAGCTTTACCTGTATCAAATGTTATGCTTTTGTTATGTATGTGTGTGGATATATGATGATGGAGTAAGTGATATGGGGTGGAATATTTTTGCATGTGTGGCATACAGAGTTATTGTTGAAGCTTGGAGAGTTGTGTGGCACATCAGTGAGTCTCCGTTGTCAGTTGCCAAAAGAAGATCTAGACGCTCTGGTATCGATCACCTCGGATGAGGATCTAGCAAATCTCATCGAGGAATACGATCGAGCAGGAGCAGCAACACCGACTGCATCTTTAAAGATCAGGGCTTTCCTTTCGCTCCCGAAAAAAATATATTCTTCCTCTTCCAAATCATCCTCATCTTCCTCCTCCTCATCCTCCTCCTCCTCCCCACCCTCTAATAGCTATGGTGGTGCCACCATTGCTTCAACTTCTACCACTCCAAGGTGCTACTATCATCAGATGTCGAAGCCAGTAGCGTTTTCTTCAAAGAAGAAGACTCCTCCGCCTCCTCAGTATCAATATGGTTACCATGCTTATGGGAATCCTGACCATATCTACCTTGTTCACAACGGGAATCATTGGCAATAACTGCAGACTCAATTGAACTGTGACCGGACATATTTGGCATATATAAATGGAAAGAACGTATAATTATATAACTAAAGAAACAGAGAAATGGAAAGGGGAATACTGGAGCTTGCAGTAGCTAATATGATCATGAGATATATGTATTTGGTGACTGTAAATCGTTAAGAAGGGATTGCTTTTTTTGGTCCTGAAAATGAATGAATTTCCAGTCCAATATTTCATTTGGGTTCAAAAGCTTTTTGTGATGGTGGGTTTTGGATCATCTTTTCCAGTACTACTGTGCATAACAGCTCTTTCTTTCGTTCCTTGCCAATTCCATCGCCCATTCGCGTCTACTAGATACCTTGTGTTGTTTGCCAGATCCTTCCTAGTTGCGTTGGGTGCCGTGCTCTCCTCCTTATCCATTATTTTTCTCGTGGCTTGATATTAACCTGCCCATCACCCATCATTTATGTGTTGCTGCGTTATCGATCTGTATCGTCTTCCCTAGTTCGCTTTTCATAGTTCCCGTTGCAAACAGTGTCCTTCTCTGTTCTATTTTTTGGCGTGTCATGGTTCGTGTCTGTTTTCAATATTTTACTTTTTTTTTCTGATATGTTATTGATTTTTACTTAGTTTTCTAATCACTCTGTCGATCATTTTGAATTGCAGGTTGAACACGAGGCGCTTAAAGGAATAAACTTCCAAGATGACAAAAAAACATTTTAATGAAGTAATCCATATGGTGCGCAATCGGCAAGTGTAAGTTCTTGGGCCTTTTTTTTTTTTTTCAATTCTCACACCCTCTCATGATTCCAATGTGATAATATCAAAACTTGAAAAAAAAAAAAAACATTTTCATATCCTTCAAGTTAAAAATCACTTTTGAAATTTTAATTCTGATAATATATTCCTGGAAGACAGCACTCTTCATTTTGCTACTCCATTCAATAATCTTTCATTTATGATTCAGTCAATTCCCTAATTGAACATTTGGCTCCTCCATTGTCGATTTTCCAAGCAATACAGAGAATTTAGTCATTTCCCTGGTTGAAGATAGTCAAATCCCTGTTTTACGTGCTTAGTTAGAACTCTGATCCAGTAATCATCACCTTCAAATTTCAACACCATTATTTTCCCGACTTCATATTTTAAAAGCTGCAGCAAGCTAGTGTTATACGACATTTAATCCCTTGTTTTCTTGCATAGGTTCTTCCACTTTGTGATTTGTGATAGACTGACACTGGTGATAGTGAATCATGCATGGGTCATAGCTAACTGACCAGATACAGCTATGGAGTAATAATCCAAAGGTGAGATCGGAAGAAATTTGATTTTTTTAAAAAAATTTTATTTTAAACTATTTTTTTTTTCTTTTTATGTTTTCAGGTCTGTACATTTTTAAATAAAAAACATACCGCTCTGACGCTGGAATGGAAAAGGTTGAACACTGGGGAGAGCTGCGAGAGTTTCCCTTGCCATGGCGATGACAGCTTATAAACATATTAAATGGAAAACATATACAACATTAAACAAGTGATAATTTAAAAATATTATTCGGAAGGCACGAATTAAGAGACCCTTGTCGAGCGAATGATTTTATTACAAGAAAGTAGTTTTCATTTTTTAAAGAAAAATTACTTCAGCAGAGATTTTTTTCTTTTCAAACCAGCATAGTTGAATTTTAAAAAAATAAAATTAGCAGAGTTTAGATAATTAAAAATTTATTATCAATAACACAAGAAATTAAAAAAAAATTAAACATTTGCGTTACTAGTAATAAAGCAACCTCTTAAATTTATCAAGGATTATGCTATTTCTAGTAAATATTAATTGAACTATTCATTCAAATTGAATTGTTTTTTATTTTCTGAAATGTACTAATTTGCAAAAGAAATTCCTAATATTAAAAGAAGGAAGAGCACTAACAAGAAAGGATCTCCACACACTTAGCATTCAAAGGAAGATTCTTATAGCATAGATTGATTGGAGACGCTCTCTCTAATCCTGTGAACCAAGCAAAAGAGTTGAAGGGGAGTCCCCACCGCCATGTGCGATCTTTTCCTTCCCTTCCTTTTCCAAATGATCAAATCAGACGCCGCTGTCACCGTCACCACCCACCAAGAGCTAGGAGACGTTTTCAAAAGAACGAAAGGACCAGCACCACCATATCTCCATAAGAACTTAAATCATGGGTCCCACAAAGTCAATAATCCACGCTTGTGAGACTGTAAGGAACATGGGAATGCAGTGGGAAGATTTGAAACTGACGACGACGGGCTTGGATTACTGGTGGCCTACCCTGGAGGAGGAGAGCGAGCAAGATGAACAGTATGATGTACAGCGAAGAGATAAAAGAACAGAGAGGGAGAGGTAGAGAGCTAGAAGACTGTTTTTGGGTCAATGCTCGCAGGGTTCTTCCACTGCCTTTGGTTAATTTCATGTTCAAAACATTCCTTTCCTCTTCTTAATGTTGTTATCTTATCTATTTTTTTTATATTAATGTTAGTGTCCAGTTATTTTAAATATATTTTAATTAATTTTATGGGTTAATTCTGAGATTTATAGAAATCCAACAAGTAAAAAAACAAATTTAAAATCTAATTAATTAAGTTATATTTTTAGAGTTTATTCTATGTATTTTTATCTTTCTTAGAGGGTGACATGTAAAATGTTATTTTTCATGTATAAAGAATTTGATATATGTGAAATCTAATAAAATATTTAATGAAAAAAATTAAATGAAATCCGATAAAAACTAGAACATGAAATAATAGAATATAAAAAAAGTGTGTTTTTTGAAATATATTACGATTTTAATTGAAGATTAAATAAAAATTAGAAAAAGCAAGGAGAGAAATTAATTTGTTCCGCAGTCATTTGAATCATCTTGCTCCTTACAAATCCGCATGGTTAACCAAGACAGTTAACGACCATGTTTCATTTGCATGTTTGTACTATTGAAAAGGCCCATTGGAGCTTCTGCTTTGTTTGTTGATATTAAAGAATTAATTTAATTTAAAATTTAAAATTATTAATTATTAGATGATATTTTAAAATATAATTTATATTATTTTTAATAAATTTTTCCAAGTGAAATGTTTTTAAATTACTTACTATTTTATATTTAATTTTTATTAAAAAAAATAAAAACGATAAAATTTTAAATTTATATATTATTAAATTTCTGATATGATATTAAAAAATTAATTTAATTAACATTCAAGTATTATATCAGCCTTTATCTTCGATTCTTCCCGTGATATATTTGAAGAAGAGGGGGAAAATCAACGAAAATTAATTTACTGGATACTCAAATATGTGCAAGTAAATCAATATCAATATCGAGAGATTATTATACATTTAAAAGACTTATTACAAGCCCATTTGAATAGGAAAACTTTGTGACCCAGTAAGATTAAGCCCAACATAGCTGAATCCAAGTCATATTAGAAATCCATTCCAAATAAATTTAATGGGTTTATTTAAAACAAATTAAAAAGTGTTTGGGACGGTGTAAATATTCTTTTTTTAGTTTTTTTATATATAAATGTATTAGGATAATACTTTTTATTTTTCAAAATTTATTTTTGATATAAATATATTAAAATTATCTAAAAAGTACGCTCCATGATCGCACACTCTAATTGAAATATATATATATATATATATATATATATATATATATATATATATATATATATATATATTTCCAGTTGATTTTATTTTCTTCTTGTTTTTACTAAAAACATATATAAACAATCTCCTAAACCTTCTAAGCACAAACCTAAACTCAAAAGCCATTTAAAAAAAAATCAATAAAAATTTTAAATTTTAAATTTTTAAATCAAAATAATTAAATCAGCATATTTTTCTATATAGATGACAAAATGATTTAATTTTAATATTTATGAATCCGTGAAGCTAGGAGTTTTTATTTGATAGTCTTAATTGCCGAATTTAAGTTTGAATTCCAATGAAAATAATTTTCTCTCTCTTCTTTATTTATTTATTTATGATTTTTTAAGAATTAAGAAATATTTGAGCACAATCAATGCTGAAGATTGTAAGGTGAACACAGGCACAAATCACCCTACCCTGAACCTATCATCATAATGTGAACAGGAATGAATATACGGCCACGGTTTACTTTTCTTGATTCACAGCTGTCAAAATAGTCCTCTCGATTATTTTTTTAGTTAATTTGCTTAAATAACCCCAGTGTTCCTTGAATTTACTCAATTAACCCTTTTCTCCGAGTTTGTTCAAATAACCCCAACCCAGAGAACAAGGCAATTATTAAAAACATTGTCTTAAACATACCTCAAGAAATCACAAATTCAAAGAACACTGATAATGCATGCTTTGGCATGCAAAAACTTACCTTGGACGGGAGGATTTCCTAAGGCTTTGGATTGTTTTGGGTCATTAAAATAGGTGTCCCTCGCATGCAGGTGGCAGGGCTGCCGACGGTGCAGGTGTCAGATAAGGAGCGACGGATCATGGACGGAGCTGGCATGCACGCATGAAGCAGGTTGTAGGCTGGGATTGAGAACGTTGAAATGGATGATCAAGTCCTCCGATGATATTAGAATTTATTTTGGCAGAAACGGAAAGGGTTACAGAGCAATAACTCCTGCAGGCTTTTAGTTTCAACTAAGAGAAAGCATATATATATATATATATATATATATATATAAAAGAAAAACCAGAGAAAACAACAACTCAGAGAATAAAGATGGTTTGATTTGGAACAAACTAGTCAGGAGAGGTCTGTAATAGCTGAGTTATCAAGTATGCTGCCTCCTCTCTCTCTTTTTTTTTGATAACTGCGAATCATTCCCCAGATTACAAATAAATTATATGTGTTTAGTGTGATGAATAATATTTTTTATATATATTAAGATATTTATTTTAGATTTTTAAAATTTTAAATAATAACACATGATAATTAAAAAATATTAAAAACGTTATCAATTTAATATTTTTTAAAATAAAATATATTTTTAAAATGTACATAAACACAACAGCAAATAAAAAAACAAAATGTATCTAGTGTTTTATATTGTGATGGTGGTTGTTTTTTTAAAAACAATTCACTTAAAAATATATAAAAATAAAAAATATATAATTTTTAAAAATTATTTTTAATATTAATACATTAAAATAATTAAAAACACAATAGAAAAAAAATAATTTGAAAAAAAAAATATTTATTTTAAAAGTATAGTGACTACAAAAATTAAAAATGTATGGAAGAGTAATTATAATTGTATTTTTAAAGTATTTTTTATTTAGAAATATATAAAAATAATTATTTTTTTATTTTTTAAAATTTATTTTTAATATTTTTATATTAAAATAATTTAAAAATATTTAAAAAATATTAATATTAAAAATATTTAAAGCAAAAACACAAAAACAATAATTTAGAGCTAAAAAAACAAAAAATTTCAAAAACATGGTTTGACAGCAATGTCGAATAGAGCCTAAATTTCATATGAGCTACTATTAATGCTCCTTCATCGGTGGCAGCCTCCTTCCTTTTTTTTTTTCTTCTTCTTCCTTTTACTTTATTTTTATATCAACTAATTAAGGTTAATAAATGTTTTCTCTTAAAATTTTACTAGTTATTGGACTGGCGCTTCACCGCGGTTCAAATAATCTTTTTAGAAAAAAAATGTAAAAACTAAAGCTTTTCAAATGCATTTTCTTACCACAAAAATCATAATTATAAATAAAAAATCCCATGCATATATTTCTTTCTAAGACAAATGAATTAATTTGTTGGTATTATTAACATGTTTTTGGACAACAAGTTAAAATATAATTGTGAATTAAAAAGTGAATATTTATATATAGTAAAATATAATGAAGATCATATGTGTTAATAAACATTCATAAGATAAAGCTCATTTTTAACGTAATAGAAAAATGAAATAATATTACAATGGCTACATTGTAACACATTTTGTTGAAGTCTTTGTAAACTAATTTTTATAAAAGTGTAGATAAAAAAAGAAAAAATTAAAAAAATAAACTACAAAATAATGACATTAAGAATATGTCAAGTGATAAATATTCTAAGTGTAACGAATGAGAAATAACATTTTTAAAAAAAAGAAAGTGTAAAGAAAAAAAATAAAAAAACTTTCATAAAAAATGTAGATAAGAAAAAAAATAGTGATAAATAGCCCAAGTGTAAAGTGATAAAAATATCATGTATAAGAAAAAAAATATAAGAAAACTTTTTTTTTTAAAAGCAAATAACAGATTAATCAACTCTATGGTAAAAAAAATTGAAAAAAATTTCAATGGTGCCATTTCTAAGATAAAAGATCATTTCCTTTAAGTACATGTATAATTTATATAACTAAGTCCACCATCCCGGCTTGCAACACACATTAAAATTTATGGATCAATGAAAATATACATTCTCATTACTTGGTTTGGAAATTAAGTAGTATCCCCAATAGTTATGAAACTAGGTCTGCCTGGTTTGATAGGTTGGCCTGAAACTTGAGAAATCAAAGGTCTTATCCGGGTTTGAAATCATAAAAACCTGGGCTCGCAAATGGAATTGGTCAAATTCGAATGACCCACCTAGTCAACTCAAAGCATGGATGACCTAGCATAACTCGGATGAGATTTAATTTTTTTTAATAAGCCCTAAAAATATAAAATTAATCTATAAATATTTAGTCTCGCATATCATTTTTTATACCTTATATCCACATGGATTGTTTAGTAACTTTTCGATATGCGATAGCTATACTATACTTTACATTTCTATTTTATACTATATATTACATTTGATGCCTCGTATATTTTTTTTTTATTGTCTACATCTACATACATTGTTTCTTTGTATTTTTTTTTTCAATTTAAAATAAATATATATAACTTACATCCAAGTTGATTGTTTTTTAAATTTCTGATGTGGGATGAGTATATTACACTTTATATATTTTTTCATAATGTATATTAACATGGATTGTTTCTTAACTTTTCGATGTGTGATTAACTATAACACACTTCATACCTCACTTTTTTTTATAACTTACATCCACATGTATTATTTCAAAAAAAATTTAATTTGAGATATTAAAACCTCGAACATAATTTTTTATTTTATTTTTTTAGATTGACCAAGGTCAATCCCGGGCCGGATTTCATAACTATGATGGATGCTATAGTTATTAAACCCTAGCTTGCAATTAGCCTTGTCAAACCTAGGCGACCCGATAGGTTTACCTAAAACTCAGGTGGCTCAACATAACCCAGGTGAGACTAGGCTTCTTCTTCTTCTTTTTTTTGTTTATATTTTTTATTTTATTTTTAATAAATCTTAAAAATATAAAATCAATTTATGAATAATTAACCTCACATGTTGTTTTTATAACTTACATTCATATAAATTGTATTTTTAACTTTTAGATGTAAAATAACTATATATAGCCTACATTTATATAAATTATATTTTTAACCTTTAAATATAAGATAATTATATATAGCTTACATATACGTGAATTGTTTTATAACTTCTTAATATAGAACAATTGTGCTATACTAAACTTCACATTTATGTTTTATATTCTATATTTACATGGATTATTTGTTAATTTTTTGATATAGAATAGTTATACTACACTTCACATTTATTTTTATTGCTTACATCTACATAAATTATTTTTTAATTTTTTAATGTGAAATAATTATATTTAACTTACATTCACATGGATTATTTATTAACTTTTCAATATAAAATAATTATATCATGATTCATACTTTATATTTATTTTTTATAATTTATATCTCATGATTATTTTAATTTTTTTTCTATATAAAATACTAAAATCTCAAACATAATTTTTTTTAAAAAAAAATTTTGGGTTCAAACTGTATAATTTAAGATCCACTTCGCCGTTAAGTAAAACCCTAAAGATTATATTTAAAAATTATACTGTAGCGTGTTTAGATATATAATTTATAACGGTGTCAAATCTCGTGGCGGGGAAGCAAGCAGATCATTGCTGCCACCGTCCTGCTCGTGAAAAGAAAGCCTCAGGCCACCTCGGGCAACCGTGGGAAGTGGATGAATTACAGTCCATCAAGACTGACATTAGGGTCATAACTAGATCAGAAGAGAAAGGACCCACAGGATATGCTAATGTACGAGATAGGTATGCGTATCTTGTTATTCTGGCAAAGAGGAATTGATCAGAATATGTGCGCAACCGTACGGATGATGGTTGCAGCAGTGATGGATTTTAATTAATGCTGAATCTTCCAACATTTGTACGCTTCCTTGTCGGAAGAAACTATTCCAAGCGTGGGACTGGGTACCGTTAAAAGTTGTAAATGTCGTCCATAACTGCAACATTAATTTCGATAATATTAGACTCAATACCTAATTAATATTTATTATTAGAATAAATAAGTTTGCTACAGTACTTCAATTATATTTATTTAAAATCATGTTGTAAGACAATGATAGATTCTGGACAACTGATTTGGAGATTAATTAAAAATTAAATAACTTTTAATCCAAGAGTGAATACTTAATTTATTTTTTTAAAAAATATGTGTTCTTAAAAGTCTAAAAGTAGAATATATATGATGATAAAATTAACAATATATTTTTAAAAACTTTAAAAATCATTATCTTATAGAGGGAGCTTGTTTGACATTGGATCAAGGAAAGAACTTAATCTACGTGCAGAAAAGTTGCTCCAATAACTAAGGATATCCTTGCTGTAACACTTCAATATATAATTATAATTTTTTTATAAGATAAAGTAACAAATTATTATAATAGTCATATAGATTTATATAGTTGTTTTTGTTAAAATAATTAAAATCAAACATAAAAAAAAAACTATAATTTTTAATGATCTGTTTATTTTAAGTGTTTAGTGTTAACTTAAATACAAAAAAAGTGTGTGTGTATATATATATATATTTATATAAAACTGAAAATACTACTCTATTATTAATAAATAAATTTACATAAATATTATTTACAGTTTTATGTTCTAAATATATTAAAAAGAATGGCAATACATGTGAAATCATCATTTATTTCTAACACTGCTATCGAGTATTAAGAATTGAAAAATATAAGAGAATTATAAGGGGGGAAAATGCGTGCATGGATGTCTCTATATATCAGACTCAGTTCAGTTAATCTAACAGAGGTTTGGTTTGGTTCACAAATCATGAACCTTAACTTGAACATATAATCTAAAATTTACAGGTTCAGTCTGAATCCAATCTAGCTATAATCAAGTTCAGTTACTGTACTTCTCATATGCTATTCATGAGATAAGGTTCGGTTCTTAAGTTTATAGATTCTCTTAAATATTATTATAAAGTGTTAACTAAAAAAGAATGGAAAATTAAAGGAGAAAGAAATAACATCAAATTTATACTGTTCTGTTTAGTTTGGAGTGTGATAATGATTACATTTAAAATGTTTTTTATTTAAATATATATATATATATATATAATATTTTTATATTTTTTAAAATTATTTTTTACATCAATACATTAAAATAATTTAAAATTATATAAAAATAATTATTTTAAATAAAAATAATTTATAAAATTTTAATTACTTCCAACACTAGAGTCATAGCCAAACTCAAGTTAAGACGTCGAGTTAAGACCACAAATTCTTGATAATAAAGAGCTTAACACCAAGGAAAACGAACAAATCTTGAGGGGTAGTGGCTTAAACAAAAATAAATCTCTCAATTTTTCTTCAAAGCTCATACATATATCATATAAATTGTCTATTTTGCACCTGTCTGGCAACAAATTCATGTGAGCTCAAAGCTATATAAAGGGTTTTGAATTCCAAGGTAAAGGGGTCTCCTCTCTCTCTCTCGCTCTCTCTCTCCGCTCTATTATGCAAACACATTGAACATGTTCTCTGAAGGCTCTTTCCCTCTTCAGTGAAATATGCTAACTTAAGCACCATACTAGCATACTCTTTATTTTGGAAGTCTTGGAGATATATACTAATTACAGCATGGTAAACGAAAAAAATGGCGTTCTGGGATCTCTGGTTCTTCAATGATGCTATCCGAACGGAACTCCTCGCTTCCCAGAAGAAACTTTATCTGGAACTTATCATTTAGTTCTTTCTAAAATTAGAATCAATCGTGGGCGGTGCAAGAAAAATAATAAATAGTAGAAAAAGAAATATGAGGAGTACAATCACTTGCAACAAAAACTGGGGAAGGCATGGATACCAGTGGACAATGTAAGGTACCATTTTTATATTTTTCCCAGGTAGTAGCTAGTTTATCCCAGGCACAACACCGGATTCTACGAATGATTTTCAGCTTACCCATTTAGGGTTTGCTTTGAGACATTCCGAGGAAAGAACCAAATATGAAAATAAACTGGCTGTACACCATAGCAGTAAAAAAGAACACTAAGCGAAGCATAAAGCCGAGTAAACACGACCTTTTCAGATCCAAAGTCAACAATGAACACATATGACAGAGAGAGAGAGAGAGAGAGTGCAGAGACCATTGTAAACAAAACACGAAATTAACTTAAATATAACCCGGTTCCGGTAGACTTCAAGAGTTAAGAGGATATATAACATATATAATGATCAGCTTAATTTAACAAAATTTCCAAGAGGAAATCATAGTAAATTAAGCTATATAATCTTTTGAATTTAAGTCTTATAACTGAACATTAACTAATAGACGTTGCACCGAAACAAGACCTCAAACATCCTGGAACCTAGCAGCAACGGCACTCATACGATCTGGGTACTGAAAAGTGTCATCTAAAATGGAGTCCGGACCCATCTGATGATTGATCAATGGCATCTCATTACAGTGCGGAAGTTCATGAGAACTAACCCCACTGTAACAACCCTCAATTAGCTGCCCCGACCTTATTCCTTGATGACCAAGATAAGGATCATGGTGCTCATTTTTAACAAAGTAATTCTTCATGCCCCTCCTCGACCCATCTAGTGACTGATTAACAGATACTATTTCAGACGTCGGTGCAGCTATTGACTCTCCATAGCTTTCTGAAGACGCAATCTTGTCAGAGGAGTGTTTAGGGAAAAAACCTTGAATAACCTCTTGCAACAAACCAGAATCGGATGGTTCTTGTGGAAAAAATTCCAACTCTTCAGCTTTAGCATAGGGCCTTTTCAGGTCTCCAGGAGTACTATAATTCTGATGAAACTCCATGTGCGGTAGAGTAGTGACAGTTGAGTCTGCTAAAGAGATATTAAATGAACTAGAAATAGTGTTAATGGAAGGATTCACCAAATAACCACCTGAGAAATTGCTAGGATCAGAATTGGAGGACCCATTGATGCATGGAGAGTGATCAGAAAAAGGTTGTGAATGTTTATGAGACGACGAACCTGAAGGGGAGTGAATGAAATCACGGAGAAAAAGCATGTTCAGAGAAGTACCAGCAATACTGTCACTAGTACTCCTATCCGGTGGAGACCCACCAGCAGAGAAGTCACCAACATGAGGGTGACCGAGAGAAGAGCAATTTGAAGAGGATATAGTATAGTGGCGAGGGGGCTGATGAGATGAATTTGAGAAAGTAAACGGAGGGAACAAGTTATGAGCAGGGTCAGGTGTTGCAGAATGAGCATCTGGGTACACGAAATTAGTCCGAGCCTTGAGACCACGCATTGCTAGAGCTGCATAATCATAGGCACAAGCAGCTTCCTCAGCAGTGTCAAAAGTGCCAAGCCAACGCCGTTCCTTAGACTGAGGATCCCTTATCTCGGCTGCATAACGACCCCATGGCCTCCTGCGGACGCCACGGTACCTCATGTTCCCACCAGTCCCACCACTTTCTTTCAGTGACCTTTTGTTTGTTGCGGTGCTAGCGGTGTTGGCAGGTGCAGATTTCTTCTGGAGATCCGCGATGATGGGCTCGTGTAGGATGGTTTCTAGTGTATGGCTCGATATTCCGTCGAGCCTTCGAAGCGCTTCTTCCATACTTTAGGAACGCTTGAAGATGCGTGCTTTACAAATGAAATTGAAGAAGAAAAACAAGCCGCTCGAATGGATGAAGGAGCGTGATGTCGGCGATTTCAAGACTCTGCAGTTTAACACCTGGACTTCGGGATTTGCATAGTGTATTTATAGCTGGAGATAGCTCTAAAATATATATACATAGGGAGCTAGAAATTTGAAAGGGACGAAAACTCAATCGTGCTGCATGGTGCAGCACAAAAAAACATTGATGTAAAAGATAGTTTGTTATTTGTTATTTTTTCCTTTTAATTTGTTATTTTTTAGATAATAATGAAGCTAAAATATGTGTTATTAAGACTGATTAATGACTCAACCGACAGTTTGTTTCTAAGCAATTGGTAATTTTGGTTTAGAATTTCTCTTATTTGATAAGTCAACAGCTTAGGTTTTCCCTGAACCGCTATTAACTAAAATTACTCTCATAAATTATTAAAGTACGAGTCTAGTTTTGGGATGTTAGGGTTTTTATTTCAATCTTTTTTCAGCAAAGCTTTTCGTTTTTTTTAAGCATTTTTTTCCGATTATTATTCCTTGTTTTTGTTTTTTTGGGGATGTGTCCATTGAATAATGTGCTCCCTATGGATTTACTCTGGACCACCCTACCCGTGTGAAAGGACACTTTTAGAGACGAGGGTTATTGCCATTGCTTCGTCACATTCATTATGTAAATAGTATTTTGTTAAGTATTAATTACTATGGTGTTTAAAATAAAAAAAATTGAAGTTAATCCCATTGTTCTCACTCGAGTGTAACAGGATTTTTTTTATTTTTTTTAATTATTTTAATATGTTGATTTTAAAAATAATTTTTAAAAAATAAAAAAAATATTATTTTAATACATTTCAGCACAAAAAATATTTTAAAAAATAACCACAATCATATTTCCAAACATGCTAAATTAACTCGCCATTTAGTTTAAAACCCAACAGCCCCAACCAAATATTTTTCCCAGCCGAATTCTAAATTATTAAATCCCAAGTCGATCTTGCTAATTATTACAATTAATAAGCATTCAAAATATAATCAATAAAAGATTAAATATTCTCTTAAGAAAATGTAAATGGGAGAATAGTTTTTCTTTTATCATGTTGACGGGACAAAGTATTTTAATGAATATTTGTTTTATTTTATAACTTGCTTTCCAAATTTATTTTCACTTTAAAAAAATCAAATTGAATTTTTTTAAAAATATTTTTGAATAGCTTGGATGCCTAATATATTTTTTATTTTTAATTATAAAACTTTTAAAAAGTATTATGCACTAGAATACTAAACATACACTTAACAGTTAACACTATATAAATAGTGTTTGGAATTATGGTAGTAGTTATTTTTTAAAATATTTTTTTACTTAAAAGTACATCAAAATAATATATTTTATTTTTTAAAATTTATTTTGATCTCTGCATATCAAAATAATACAAAAATAAACAAAATCATTTGAAGCAAAAAAAAAATCAAAAATTTCTAAATCTCTTTTGAACACAAAAATAAACATTCTCATAATAAATCACTTTTTTTAAAAAAAAATATATTATATGCAATAAAAAGATAAATGACCCACGCAATGTTAGGGGTCGGGTTTAGTTTTTCTTTAAAATAAAATAAATGTCTTGACATTGCTAAAAAAATTATGCGGGGATTGCTTTGATGTGAGTCGGTCAATTTAGTGGGATCAAAGATAACATATATAGCATATAAAAATATAATTTGATTTAAAATAAATATTTAAGATAATATTTTTTTAATAAGTATTAAGACAGTAACACATTAGATCAATTTATATCAGCATAGATTAAGTTGTCAATTCACATACCAAATTATGAAACCATGATAACCTCATAGAAAGCGAATCAAATCAAATCATAAAGTTTAATTTTCAATAAACTCAATATTGAAGGATAAAACTGAAAAAATAATAATTAAAAAAGAACCAAGAAAACGACTCGAGTTAATTCAAGTTAACTTGTCAAACTTGCAATCCTGGTCATAAGACTAGGATAATCCAATAAAAAACAAATCAAAATAAGTTATGAAACTCAGTTCTTAATCAATCTAGTTTTTAAATATGAAATTAAAAAAGATTAATTAAAAAAACTATAAAAAAAACTCGGGTCTACCGCAGTCAACCCGTTAAACTCATGACTCGAGTTTTGGGACGAGGATAACCTCTTGAAAAGCAAATCAAAATAAAATCAAAAAGTCTAATTCCCCATTAATTCAACGTTGAATAATGGGAATGAGAGAAAAAAGTTAATTGAGAAAAGGAAGAAAAAAAACTCGAGTTAGTCGAGTTAACTCATCAAATCCACAGCCTAGGTCATGAGTATAAGATAACCTCATTAAAAGTAAATCGAAAAACATTATGTAATCTAATCCCCAATAAACCAAATATTAAAAGATAAAATTAAAATTAAAAAGAACACTATTCAAGTGAACAATGTTTTTTTTCTAGCATAAAATAATTAAAATCATGTGAGGGTTGATAAGATATAATGTGGTTGACCTTGCGAATCACAAAGCAACCCATATAAACTGTAAAAATATACTTTGACTATTTTTTTTTAAGATGATGTTTTTTTAATACTAAGATAACAAACATGTGATATTGACTTGAGTTAACATTTTCAATTTATAACCTAGGTTATGAGACCAATATAACCCAATACAAAGTAAACCGAAACAAATCATGAAGTCTAATTCTCAATCAAACACGATATTAAATGTAAAAAAGCTAATTATAAAAAAAAATGAATTAATTGTGTTAACCTACTAAATTCGTAACTCAGATCATGAGATGAAGATGATTTATTACTCGGGTCATGAGACATGCGTAATTACTTAATCACTATTTATAGGTAATGAAGTCAAAATAGCATAATAAAATATAAATAAAATAAATTGTGAAGTTTAATTCTCAATTAATTTAATATTAAAAAATAAAAATAAAAAATAATTAATAAAAAACATTTGATGGCTAATATGTGATTCTATGATAATTTTATAAAAAAATAAATATATTATCAAATAATAAAATTGAAAAAAGAAAAAGAAAAAGAAAAGAAAAGGCAAATCACTATTCATTTGAATAGTGATATACGAGCGGAGTCCACTAAATCCTCTTCTCTTCTAATTTAATTTCTGGTTGGGAGGTGCCAATTTACTGTGAGAATTGCCAATTTCAAACGAAGCGTCCAATGCCAACTATAAACCCTGCTGCAAAGTAATTCTCTTCCGACTGTTTCCAGGAGCAATAAAGAGCCGGACGGTGGCTTTGACGGGAAAAACTGTTGTCTTTTTGGGGTTACTGAAAAACTCATCATAGATACTACTAGTGATGTGGTTTGAACTGGAGAGAGTAATGATTTCAATGTCTTTGCATTTATTCCTATAATTTAATTTCCATTGCCATGAAAAAAATGGTTTTCCTTTCAATTTCAGCCCCCTGTACCTTGGAAATTTTGAAAAAGAAACCAAAAGATATCTGTATTGACAGTTATTTTTTAAAAATATATTAAAATAATATTTTATTTTTAATACTAATTATTAGTTGATCAAGAAATTCAAAAACATTAAAAAATATTAATCTATTTTTTTAAAAAAAATTTAAAATACTTTTAAAATATAAAATTAACAAATAAAATATATATCTCTATTAAAATCCTAATAGTAAAGGACTCGTGTTTTCAGGAGGCAAGTCTGCTAACTTATTTGCTCCTGAAACTTTGTATATATAGATCTCCATCAAATATCTAAGTAAATAGGGTATGCTTAAGAGTGTAATAAAATGTATTTTTAATTTTTTTTTATGAATATATTAAATTAATATTTTTTTAAAAAAATTATTTTTAATATTAACACATCAAAATAATAAAAAATTAAAAAAATTAATTTTTTTTAAAATACAGTTGAATAAAAACGTGAGAGGTTAAAAACACACTTTGGTTTTTGTTTCCTTGTCCTCTCCTTGAATTTAATTTTGGCATATGTTTGCAATTTTCATTCTTGTTTTGTCCATGCCTCGTTGCAATTGAGTTTGCAACTGCGTGAGTATGTTTTAACATAGTGTTTACTTTAAAAATATATTAAATTAATATTTTTTAATAATCATGTAGATATTTTTTAAAAATAATATATTTTTAAATAAAAAATATTTAAAAATTATATAAATTATATATTGAACTAATACTTAATAATTTAAATTTTTAGGTTGGATAGAACCATCCCATTAAAAAAACTTAAATTTTTAGATAAAATAATTTTTTTAACAAAATATAAAAATTTTAATAATCAAATAATTACAAATTTGAATTTCAATATTTTCATTTTCTTTTCTAATTAATAACATAAGACAATAAATATCTATATAAGATTTAAATATAAATAATTTTTTAAAAAAGATATATTAAAAAAATTATATAAATTATATTTTAAAATTTTATTTAATAACTTAAAATTTTTTATTAATTGTTTTTTTTTAAAATATTTTGAGAAAACATCGTATACCTCACTCCCGGATAGTAATTAGTGTTAGGGACGGTTAGGGTTTCAAAAACCAAGGACTTATGTTCACATGGACTTGTCTGCCTTATGGAGGTGTGTTTAATAGGGTATTTAAGTGATGAGATTTTAGGTTCTTCTGGCAGATGTAGACTAAAGTCGTTGTGTTATGGGGCTGTACCCTTAAGTCAGAAAAAGTAGGGAAGATGTCTCCTAATTAAACCAAAAGTTGTCTTCGTTCTCTCCTTCCTTCTTCCATCGTTCTTCTAACTGAGCCTTCAATTACAACCAACAAAACTCTCTTCCTTTCTCCTTCCATGGCTTCCCAAATTGATTGCTAAAACTTTGCTGATTACATCCTAATTGCTTCGGTTCCATGAGTAAATTCGTTTATGGCTTCCTCTTTTAATTTCCCAGTTTCAAATTATTTTATGTTTCTATTTCTTTCATGAAATAGAAGGATGAAAAGAGAAATGGAGAAAATATGGCTTGATAAACTATATATTTAATATGGATGTTTATTTTAAAATGTAGTTATTGTTATTTTTTAAAGTATTTTTTATATTAAAATTTATTAAAATAATATTTTTTTATCTTTTAAAATTATTTTTAAAATCAACACATCAAAACAATTTAAAACATATAAATATAAAATTATTTTTCATTTGTTAAGTTAAGAATAGAGTTAAGTTATAATTAACTAATTTCTTAATTCGTGACGAAGCCTTATAAAAAAAGAGAGAATTTACATAGCAATAATTAGTGTACCGGGGCGAAATTTTTAACAATGTTATTAAATATTACTCAATTCAGCATGTCAACGATTTTCTTGAGCGCAAGCTGAATTTTAAATTAAATTGAAGTGAAGAATGACGACCTGGTAGCGTACTTAAGATTAATTAATTAATTCATCAATACCGGGGTCTGACTTTTTTCCTTCTTCTTTTAAAACAACATTAATTTATTGCAAGGAGGCGATTTAGGTTTTTTTATGCATTTTTTCATTAAAAAACATCTTTTTTTTAATTCAGGTATTTTTTTTCTGACAACAAAACAAAATTTTCAAGAATAAATATTTGAATTAAAAAGGAAACAAATATGCATACTCTTAATAAAAGAAAATCCTAGATTTTGATTAGATGAAAAAAATCCATTAGAGAAAAAAGGTTTGTGGAACCAATTAGCATTTCTTAATAGTAACTTATTTTTTAAGAGTTTAAAAAAAGCTTTCTTAATTAAAAAATTAAATTAGGTGAAAGATTTGCACTTTGAATCATATCCGGATGTGCATGCTATTTGTTTGTATCAATCATTTTAATTAGTTAAAAATCATCTCATTTTAATAATTTAAATTATTAAATAAAATTTTATAACATAATTTAAATTATTTTTTAAGATACCTTTTTCAACCTTCTTTTTTCTTTATAAAATCAGAGAGAGAGATTTTTTTTTTTTGGTCTGTAACTTCATCTCTTTTTCTTTCCTGAAAAGGTTTTATGTAAAGAAGACTAGTTGCTTCTTCTTTGCCCGTTGCCTAGCCTTATTGTTGTAGGATGGAATGCTTATCCATTCACTTTTCAGGTCAGTGGTGCAAGTTTTCTTTTCATTTTCTCTTAGTGTTTTAGGTTAGAAAAAAATTTATTTGAAGTTAGAATTTATATAAGTTAATATTATTTTATATTATTATTTTTTAAAATAATAATAATAATAATAATAATAAGATTTAAACTCGTGATTGTTTGATTATTAAAACTCTAATATTATATTAAAAAATTATTTTAATCTATTAAATTAAATTAAATTAAATTTTAATATATAATTTATATTATTTTATATTGATGATATAATAATTTTAAAAGAACAGATCCGAGGGCTTCACTCTTTTATCCAGTTTCTCAGGTTGGCGATTAAACTAGTAGTTCCTGTCACTTCGAAGAAATTTGACCCTAATAATGCACGAGAGAGAGAGAGAGAGAGGTTACGACGGTGAAGGGGTATTAATTTGAAGGACAGAGACGAGCATCAAGTCTTTAACGACAAGAAGAGATCTTGTCAGAGAAAATAGAATCAATGAGTGACCAGCTTTTTCACGCAGAAGATTCAAAGACTTTATGCCATGCCTGAGAATGTAAAGCTCATAAAAAAAGGGATGTAGGGAATGTCTTCAATTGCCTTCCATGTCCTTTCCACTCCCTCACTGTCGAAAATTATTTCCACATTAGCTAAAATACTGTTCAATTACTGTTCGAATGTTGATTTTATAAGATACAAATGCACATAGCCTCTGGTTGAAGAGACACCATGCAATTAATGTACACTAATCAGACATGTCTACTAAACATTTCAGTTTAAATGTTTTTTTTTCTTTTTTAAATGTTATTGGTTACATTCTTCATATTCATAAAATTATATTAAAAAATGTATAATTTTTCCAATTAAATTGTAACATATATTAAAAAGTATCAGTGTTTTACTATGAATTGCACAGTACAATTCACAATAAAACACTGATGGTTTAGTTTTTTTTCATTTTTATTTTTGCTGAGTTTTTTTTTTGCTATTTTTTTTTATATTTTTTATTTTTAGCTGTTTTTTTTATTTTTATTCCTTTTGGGTTTTTTTTTTATTTTTTTCTTTTAATATTTTTTTATTTAGTTTATTAATGTTAATTTTTTATTTAATTATCAGACTTTTATCATACGGATCTCGAGTTTAACAGGTTAATCTGGTTTGACCAGTTATCCCGGATTTTTTTTTGCTTTTTTTTTAAAAAATTTTTTTTGTTTAGTTTAGTTTCTATGTTAAATTTTTTTTTTATTTAGTTATTAGATTTTTATGGTTGTGCAGTTCACAGTAAAACACTGATACTTTAGGATTTTTTTTTATTTTTTATTTTTGCTGTGCTATTTTTTTTTGTTTTTTTTTGCTGTCTTTTTTTTTGTATTTTTTATTGTTAGATGTTTTTTTTTTGTTTTTTTATTCCTTTTGGGGGTTTTTTTGCTTCTATTTTTTTCTTTTTTTTTTCTTTTAATATATATTTTTTAGTTTGTTAATGTTAATTTTTTTTATTTAGTTATCAGATTTTCATCATACGGATCCCGAGTTTAATAGGTTAACCTGATTTGACGAGTTAACCTGGATTTTTTTTGCTTTTTTGCTTTTTTTTTATTATTATTTTTGTTTAGTTTAGTTTAGTTTGTATGTTAATTTTTTTTTCTATTTAGTTATTAGATTTTTATAGCACATATTCTAGGTTTCACGGTTGACCCTTCAATTTTTTTTTGTTTTAATTTTTTTTATTTAATTTAATTTGTTAATGTTAAATTTTTTTATTTAGTTGTCAGACTTTCATGACACAGATCACAGGTTTAACGGGTTAACCTGATTTCACGAGTTAACCTGAATTTTTTTTTTTGCTTTTTTTCTTTTTAATTAATTTTTTCTGTTTAGTTTAGTTTGTTAATGTTAAATTTCTTTCTATTTCGTTATCCAACTTTCATGATATAGATCCCAAGTTTGACGGGTTAACCTGGTTTCACGGGTAAATTATATGGACTGCACAGTGCAGTCCATAGTAAAACATGATGCTTTAGTTTTTTTTTTTCATTTTTTTTTTGTTGAGCTATTTTTTTTTTAGCTTTCTTTTTTTTGTATTTTTTATTTACAGCTGTTTTTTTTTGTTTTTTTTATTCCTTTTTGGTTTATTTTTACTTCTTTTTTTGTTTTAATATTTTTTTATTTAGTTTGTTAATGTTAATTTTTTTATTTAGCTATCAGATTTTCATCATACGAATTCC
This sequence comes from Populus tomentosa, assembly GCA_018804465.1. Classification (NCBI taxonomy): domain Eukaryota; kingdom Viridiplantae; phylum Streptophyta; class Magnoliopsida; order Malpighiales; family Salicaceae; genus Populus; species Populus tomentosa. The sequence continues at coordinate 12,779,462 of CM031983.1, read as the reverse complement.
GGGTTTAACAGGTTAACCTGGTTTGACGAGTTAACCAGGATTTTTTTTGCTTTTTTGCTTTTTTTATATTATTTTTTTTGTTTAGTTTAGTTTTTATGTTAATTTTTTTTTCTATTTAGTTATTAGACTTTTATAGCACGTATTCTAGGTTTCACGGGTTGATCCTTTAATTTTTTTTGTTTTAATTTAATTTGTTAATGTTAAATTTTTTTATTTAGTTATCAGACTTTCATGACATGGATCCCAGGTTTAACGGGTTATCCTGGTTTCACGAGTTAACCCGATTTTTTTTTGCTTTTTTTCTTTTTAATTAACTTTTTTTGTTTAGTTTAGTTTGTTAATGTTAAATTTCTTTCTAGTTATCAGACTTTCATGACATAGATCTCGAATTTAATGGGTTAACCTAGTTTCACGGGTTAATTATGTGGACTGCACAGTTCAATCCACAGTAAAACACTGATGCTTTATTTTTTTTTTCATTTTTTATTTTTGTTGAGCTATTTTTTTTATTTTTTAGCTGTCTTTTTTTTGTATTTTTTATTTTGAGCTGTTTTGTTTTTGTTTTTTTTAATTCCTTTTTGGTTTATTTTTGCTTCTTTTTTTGTTTTAATATTTTTTTATTTAGTTTGTTAATGTTAATTTTTTTTATTTAGTTATCAAACTTTCATCATACAGATCCCGGATTTAACAGGTTTACCTGGCTTGACGAGTTAACCCGGATTTTTTTTTGCTTTTTTTATTTCATTTTTTTTTGTTTAGTTTAGTTTGTATGTTAATTTTTTTTTTCTATTTAGTTATTAGACTTTTATTGCACATATTCTAGGTTTCACGGATTGACCCTTCAATTTTTTTTGTTTTTTTGTTTTAATTTTTTATTTAATTTAGTTTGTTAATGTTAATTTTTTTTTATTGAGTTATAAGACTTTCATGACACGGATCACGGGTTTAACGGGTTAACCTGGTTTGACAAGTTAACCCGGATTATTTTTTCTTTTTTTCTTTATAATTAATTTTTTTTGTTTAGTTTAGTTTGCTAACGTTAAATTTCTTTCTATTTAGTTATTAGACTTTCATGACATATATCCCGAGTTTGACGGGTTAACCTGGTTTCACGGGTTAATTATGTGGATTGCACAGTGCAGTCCATACTAAATCACTGATGCTTTAGTTTTTTTTTTTCAATTTTTTTTTGTTGAGCTATTTTTTTTATTTTTTAGCTGTCTTTTTTTTTAGCTGCTTTTTTTTTTGTTTTTTTTATTCCTTTTGGGTTTATTTTTGCTTCTTTCTTCTTTTAATATTTTTTTTATTTAGTGTGTTAATGTTATTTTTTTATTTAGTTATCAGACTTTCATTATACAGATCCGGGTTTAACAGGTTAACCTGGCTTGACGAGTTAACCCAGATTTTTTTTTTTTTTGTTTAGTTTAGTTTGTATGTTAAATTGTTTTTTTCTATTTAGTTATTAGACTTTTATGGCACATATTCCAGGTTTCACGGGTTGACCCTTCATTTTTTTTTCATTTTATTTTTTTATTTAATTTAGTTTGTTAATATTAAATTTTTTTATTAAGTTATCAGACTTTCATGACACGGATCTTGAGTTTAACGGATTACCTGGTTTGACGAGTTAACCCATTTTTTTTTCTTTTTTTCTTTTTAATTAATTTTTTTGTTTAGTTTAGTTTGTTAATGTTAAATTTCTTTCTATTTAGTTATCAGACTTTCATAACATATATCCTGAGTTTGACGGGTTAACCTGGTTTCACAAGTTAATTATAACATATACAAAAAGCCATCACTGTTTTTATTGTGAACTACACAGTGCAGTTCATAGTAAAACACTGATGTTTTAGTTTTTTTTTTTTTACTGACCTGCCTTTTTTTTTTTTTAATGTTTTTTAATGTTTTTTTGTTTTTTATTCCTTTTGGGTTTTTTTTTGCTTCTTTTTCTGTTTTTATTTTCTTTTAATAATTTTCTTTAATTTAGTTTGTTAATGTTAATTTTTTTTATTTAGTTATCAGAATTTCATCATACGGATCCCGGGTTTAACAGGTTAACCTTGTTTGATTAGTTAACCTGGATTTTGTTTTTGTTTTTTTAATTAATTTTTTTCGTTTAGTTTAGTTTGTTAATGTTAATTTTTTTTTTCTATTTAGTTATCAAACTTTTATGGCACATATTCTAGATTTCATAGGTTGACCCTTTATTTTTTTTTCTTATTATTTTTTATTTAATTTGGTTTGTTAATGTTAAATTTTTTTATTTAGTTATTGGATTTTCATGATACGGATCTCGAGTTTAACGAGTTAACCTGATTTGATGAGTAAACCCAGTTTTTGTTTTTTCGCTTTTTTTCTTTTTAATTATTTTTTTTGTTTAATTTAGTTTGTTAATGTTAAATTTCTTTCCATTTAGTTACCAGACTTTCATGGCATATATACTGGGTTTGAGGGGTTAACCTGGTTTCATGGGTTAACCTATCAATTTTTTTTATTTAATTATCAAACTTTCATGCGCGCGAATCTCAGATTTGACGGGTTAACCTAGTTTGAAACGGTAACCCAGTTAATTCAGATTTTTTTTTCTTCATTAGTTTTTTTCTTCATGTAAGTTTAATATTATAAATATTATTTTTGGGTCAAGCGTTGCAGTTAAACCCAAGGTTTTTGGGTATATCTTTGTAAAAAGACCAAACTCTCTTAGATTTTAGCCTTTTTTATATTTTTTATACAAGGAAAAAAAAATTAAGCCATGGCGTATGTCTTTGTTTGTTTTTTCCTTTTCTTTTCATTTTTAATCCTTTTACTATAGACTACATTGTGCAATTTATAGTGAAAATGCTGATGTCTTAAGGTTTTTTTTTTAATTTACTTTCTGAATATTAAATTTTTTCTATTTAATTATCAGATTTTTATGACACGGATCTCAGATTTGACGGGTTAACCCAGTTGATTCAGATTTTTTTTCATTAGTTTTTTCTTCTTGTTGGTTTTTTCTCTTTGCTTTTTTCTTTTTAATTAATCTATTTAATTATCACATTTTTATGACATGACATTGCAGCTAGACCCACATCCAAGGCTATTGGGTCTGGTGTTGCAGTCAAACCCACTTGAACTTGGATCATGCAAGTTTAATGTTATTATTAATATTATAAATATTACTATTGGGTCAGGCGTTGTAGCCAAACCTAAAACTTTTGAGTATAACTTTGCAGAAAGACATAACACTTTTAGATCTTAGCTTTTTTTGATATTTTTTATGCAAAAAAATTAACCCGCGTCATCGCGCGGGTCATGTAACTAGTAAACATCTAAAAGGCGTGTGTGGTGTTTATGATTCGCCGATATTGATCTCACATACAATACACCGTGGACATAATATGCATTTTCAACAATTCATTTTGGTTTTTAAAATTTTATTTTGTGAGATTTAATCTTAATTGAAGGCTTGTTGCGGATGAATTTTCAATTAAAAGTGAAATTGAAATAAAAGAGACAAATAAAAGAGGTACCAAACATGGATGGTGTGTTAAAAATTGCATGATAAATTTACTTAGATCATCGATATTTAAAAATAACACAATATATACAATTTAGGTCCTCTTAAATTTTTTAAAAATAATTTTTGTACACAGTCTTAAGTTGTTGGATTCCAACGATAAGAGAGCAAGTCACCGTTCACTCCATTTCCGACATCCAAAATGAATTTTCTTGATGGTAACGAGCTTCATGAGATGTGAGAGACTTCATAGTGGTTGTTTAGAACCTTTATGTTGTATGAAAAATCAGATCTAACCCAAGAAACCCAAAACTAAATCAGTTTGATTTTGAGTTTTCTGACCACTTTTTAGGTATTTGAAATTAATGAAATGATTTGTGGGTGATATAAGGGTGTTGGTGAGATTTTTTTGGGTTAAAATAGCTTGAAAATTAAGTTTTTTAGCCAAAAGACTAGCTGCCCAATTTTCCGAGCACCAATATAGTGGCCATAATTTGGGTTTGTAGATGACACGCCATTTGTGTTTTTTTTTTTTCTAGAAAAAGGTCTTCCACCCTTTTTAAAAAAATAAAAAAAACCCAAGACCATGAAGGCCCACCAATGCTTCTCGGCTCTTCATTTTAATGGCCCAGTTGTGCTGGCTCACCAGTTCACGAGTCTTGGGTTATTTTTGCTTTTTTTTAGGTTAATTATAAATTTAAGGGAAAAAAATATCAAGCCTGATTGAGTTTATGGATTTGATGAATTAAACCACAGCAACTGAGCTATTTTTTTTTAATTTTGCTTTTTTATCTTCTTACTTATATCTATTTTTTTTATATTTTTTTAAAATAAATTTATATTTCAATTAATATCTCTCAACTATGTATTTGTTTTTGCTTATTTAACCTATTTTGGATAGAGGTTACTTTTTGATGGTGTTGTGTATATTTAATTTTAAAAAATATTATTTTAATTTATTAATAATTTTTTTATATATAAAAAAATTTGTATGTATAATTTTTTTATAAAAGAAAAAAACATCTTATTAGTAACGGAATGTGAGTAAAATAATGAGTAATTCTTCGAACAACATTAACTATCAATTATTGGTGTTACTCCATGTACAATCCCACAACCTCACAGTAAAAGAAGAAATCAAATCGGATGCAAATCATTAAAAAGTTATTTATTACGAAAATAGAAAAATCTCATTTAAAAAAGTAAAAAAAAATATCAACCTTCAAATAAAAAATCACTTTCCCTTTTTATATTATCAGTATTTTTATTGTAAAAATTTCTTCTTGCCTTTTGCATTTCATATTGCGTAATGTTTTTTATTATTTATTTGTTAATTATCTTAACCTTTTTTTTTTTGCCCCATGCTTGTGAGTTTCATGTGTTTTTAATAGATTTATTAACAAAACGACATGAAAAAAGTGGAAATTTATACGAACAATAGTTTTACTATTGAAACATAAAAAAATCTTCAAGAGGTGTACGAATTGATCGTGAAACTCCATGAAAGTTTTTATTGAGTTTTCTGACATACTCTTAAATGAAAGTCGTTTCAGTTTGAAATTTTGACAAATTTATCATTATTTTATTTTAATTCTTTATTAACTTAATTACTCTAATAAAAGATTTTATATATATATATATATATATATATATATTATTAATAGTGTTAAAGAATTATTAAAAAAAAACTTAAGATGATAGATAAAATTTAAAGAATAATTTTATATTAGTATTATATATGTTTAATTTTATTAATTTAATTAAATAAAATAATATAATATGATTACAATTCCTGATCACATAATCATTCAAATTTTAATATTATATAACAAAAATAAATTATAAAATAACACTTTAAAATTAATTTTAAATTGATCTCTTAGAATACATATTATATAAAACCTCCATCTCAATTCATCTTCTATCTTGTTTTCAATTTGATATCAAAGCTATTGGATGGTTTTTTTTTTTCTGCCTTAATAGCTCATGTTCTTCCCTTTTTTTTTTTTTTTTTAATGTAAGATGTCCGAATTAACTTGCATTCACATTAATTAATCTTCACAAACTCTAAATTAATAACCAGATAAACTTCTAATATTTATCAATATTAATAATTATATGATTTAAATTTAAAATTATAAAAAAATAAATTTTTTATCTTAAATTTTTACCATTAAACCATCTACTTGATAGCCTAACATTCTTCCTCCACCTAACTTACCATTTTCAACCCCATTATTCGTTTTGCATCAAGCTCACCTCCACAGATTATTTCACCTCGAAAACGTTAACCCAACTTGTTCCTATCCTCAACATAAAAAAAAAAAAAAAAAACCTCACTAGTTTTATTAATGGCATCGGTACGAGGAATCCTGAACTCTGCAACTTCTATTTCTGAAATCAAATCTCGCACTTGATGCTTGGTTTCAACACGATCAGACTCTCATTTCTTTCCTGCTTTCTTCCCTTTCCTAGGAAGTTTTATGGTTGGACTCACTTCTTCATTTACTATATGGAAAGCCTTAGAGGCTGTCGTTGTTTCAATGTCCCACACGAGGCAATGCATGTCACTGTGTCAGCTGCATATTCAGTTGTAGAAGGCTCCTAGGAATGATCTTTTAGTTTCTCGATATCTTTGTACGATGAAATCAATCTCTGATGAATTAGCAGCTGTTTGTAAACCTCTCTTTTCTGCTGAGTTTAGTGCAATTATTTTTCATCAATTTCCAGGTGAATTTCGAAATAGAGTTGCCACACTACCTACTAGATCAGAATTGGTCTCCTTTTATGAGTTTCACAGCCTGCTTGCTTCTCATGAGATCCCTCTCAATAATACATAAGAGTTCCACAATTGAAGCTAATTTGGTTCAGAAGGCCACCACCCATTCTTTCCAGGCACAAAATGCCCTTTCTAATCCAAATACCAGCGACAAGTTTTCTGGGAATTTCATTAAGCTCTTTTAACAATGCAATATGTCATTCCCTCCAAGGAGAAATAACAGAGGCCATATCAAATCTGTAATATGAGAGTTCATGGTGCTATTACCTAGAAATTCCGATATGTTCCTTCTGAGAGTCGCAGAAATGTTGGCTCTCCATTTCCGTTGACTCCACCTAGTGCCAATTTCTCTGCTATCTATAGTCCTCAAGCCTGGTATCCTGATGCAGCTGCAAAAACCATATCACATCTTATTTGAACAGCCTCAACATATCTTATAGATACAAGAGTAAAAGATAAGTTCTTGATGTAGGCTAGTTCATCTGATAGTTCTGGACATTCTGTTATGGACATGCTACTGATAGATTATACAGAAAGTCTAGCATATTCGTATATAAACCAGTGGGATATATAAAGCTAATCTTCAGAAGTGAGATATTCGTGCCAAACGAAGAATGTGATGGTAGCTAGCAAAGCTCTGGAAAGTTATTGTTTGAGTTAATTTTATTATTTTCCTTTTATTTTTTAGATTTTTACCTTAATTTTAAATTTTATGTTGTGTTCTTTATTTTATTTAAAATTCTGATTTTTCTTGCTTGTAAAAAGATTAGTTTACTGTAAACCCTTAAAAGAAGCAAACTACATTAGAGAGAGAAAAAAATAGTAAGAAAGCGTGAAATATAGCCAATTCTATCTTTTTTTTTTTTTTTTCCTGTATTGTTTCCATCTACGAAATTCTAAGCAAAGGCGAAAAAAGAGCACTGCATACAAGCATATCCTCCCATACATCAACATTCAACATTCAACAGTGGTACATGAATCATAAATGGGTTCCAGTAAAAGAGATAAGATAATTGACATCCACGAGAATATCTGCCATGATCATGGGGGACCCTCAAAGAGATTTTTCAGCGGCATGAATCGCGATTCAAAGTAAACAGAAAGTGGATGAGGATAAGAAGGAGATTCACTTATGGGGGGAAAGACGGGGTCTTGTTGATGGTATTTTCTTTTACGGAGTGGTTGAAGCATTATCAAAAGTTATAGTAACTGCAGGTGGGACGTTGATGGTGATGTTTAGCGCTCCCGTGAAATGATATAGAGAGACAGATCATATCCTTCTACAGGTTTCAAACACGATCCATAGCCCATCACCTTTCTTATCTTTATCCATTTCGATCTCCCAGCATCTTCCAAATCTCAATCTTCAATCTTTCACTTGGAGGTAAATAAAGGCTCTCGCAACAAGTTCTTCGTTGATAGAACTTTCATGGCCATATAATCAGGATATTCTTCGTTGGTTCAAGACATTCAGTATTTAGTTTATAGTTTTTGTTTGATAGGTCAATAAATACCAGTCCTAAATTATTTATATTAAGTCTTGTTACCTTCTTATGTTCATATGGCATTGACTCAAGTCTCAGGTTGCGGGACCTAAAAGAATGGAGAGAGGGCAGACATTCAACAAGGTCATGAAGGTAGAGATTCCATCAGAGACTGAAAGAATGTCGAGTGGTGGCACAAAGTCTACTTCTGGGCCTCAAAGACAGTCAAGCGCTACAAAGAGCAATTGCCTATGCTCTCCAACCTCCCATGCTGGTTCTTTCCGGTGCAGGTTACACCGTGCCCCGAGCCTTCAAAGAACCAAAAGCATTGACTCTGCTTCTCTGCGAGACTCTGAAACTAAGATCAATACGACGGCTGATGGTGCTAGCAATTTAAACACTATTGAGGCCCAGTAATTCACATGAACGTATTGATGTACACCTGTAAGTGTGCGACTGCAGTTGTTTGCTAGCATGGTGGTCTTGACGCTGTACATATTCCATTTCCATTTTCTTTTTCGTTTCTTACTGTATAAATAGAAGGTTACCTATTTCTACATCTCTTTTGCGTCTCTCCTCCAGATCAGGAAAAGAAGAGGGGTTCTGCAGGTAATTTCTGCACGTCTTTTTACACAAGGTGACCGTAAAAGCTGGTGTTGACAATAAACTGGTCAGGATTGCAAGGAACAAGTTCTTGTTAGCAAGCAAATGGAATGAACTAGTAGTTTTTGTTATGATCGGTCTCCAGGCTATTCATCTATATTTTCTAGTAATTCTGATCAGATTAAAGAACCACAGGTGTTCCAAGCAGAATCCTTTCTTTATCTTGCATTTTATGAACAATCGAACCAGTAGAAACCAGATCAGCAAAATGAACCCTGCCTCTTCACATGGTAGCAGGGTCTACCTTTCATTCATTCCTGTCCAGAAATCCAGTACATATTTTCCATATTAGAGCCCAATTGGGAAGACCAGCATTAGGAGTAACGGCCAACACCAATCAATCAATCCTATGTTTTATTTGAACGCTAGCTAATCTGCTTAGACCTCAATTCATACTCGTTGTATAATTCGATTACTAATCTTGTGATCTCCCAACGATTGAAGTGTAACCTTGAAACTAATAAGATGCATGTTTAGATCTGATAATCTTTCAGCAACGGACTCTATACAACGTATAAATAGATTATACTGATCTACCTTTTGCCTCAGAATTGAAATTCTTTCTGCAAAATGGTGTGCTTGTGAGAAAATAAAAGCAGTAGATGAAATGGTCCAAACTCCCGGCATCATCAGCAGAGAATTGAAAAACAAACAAGACTTCGAAAGGAAAAAAAAAAACATCAGAAGCTTCATTTGAGGATGAAGCTCAGAACCCTCTAAATGCAGCGTGGAGCTGGTGGCTACACGGTAGCTCAAGAAATATCCAACTGTAGATAACCTTGAAAATGATTTAGAATGAAGATATGCTACCAAGCACGACCCCACACCCATACATGGTCACACTCATGCCTGCACAACCCCGTAAAATATTTTATAGAGTACTGTTGCAACCTGATTTAATGAGTACCGGTGAGAACGTGCATTAGAATTGAAGCCCAAGAACAGGTTACATTTTTTTACTTTTGTCCTCCCACCTAGAGTTTGTTTGGCATGTGAAATCTAGCAGGTATGTGGCTGTTTATTTGATCATGAATGGTGGTTAGGAATGAATGACAATGGTTATTTGATCATGAATGGTGGTTAGGAATGAGTGACAATGGCGATCCCTAAGGTCTTCTCCATGCGCATAATTAGATTGGAATGGCACGACAGAATCAATCATTTCTCCGTTTACTTATCTTAGCAGTTGACAAGCAACATGGTCTCAATGATGGCCACACCAATGCTCTCTAACTGACTCGCCTTCATGAGTTCTGCCTAACGCTTTTACCAGGTAGTTGCTGCCCACTATAATCGTTGGTTTAACCAACCTTAAGCTACCAAAGAAAGAAGGAAACCCTAGCACCGATTTTGACACTAGTAATCCAATCTGAGTAATTTTGTAGGTTAGAATTGCTCCAAATTGCTTGCTGGTATTAGGCTTCATGTATATGTCTTGTTGGTCACTGGTTTTTTAATGAAATTTTGTGTCCTTCATGGGGACGATTTGAAGCTTAACAAGTCATCTTTGTATAGTTGTTATGGTACAAGCTAGCAAACTCACAGGAAACGTTTCCTGACCAACTAGAATCAGACTAGCATGATTATTCTAATGGGTTTCCAACAACAACGGATACTTATTGGCAAAAAACAGACAAGCAAACCTCGAATTCCTACACAGGAAGAGCAATACAAAGTCAGACGAGAATAATCGAAAACTAATCGCAATCAATGAAGAGGTGAGAATCCAGTGGGATGAAAGGAGACAAAGGCAGATGTTGCAGATTTATAGACAAACTCAAGAACATTGGTCCCAGAATTGTTGTTCTAAATCTAATTAAGAGTCCTTATTTCTTCTAGTTCCCACAATGAGATCAACGAAAAGATATTCATTTTCTCTCATGTCCTCAAAATGTTCTTTCTTATTATATGAGATTACACAGCCAATGCTCAAAATGTTCTTTCTTATTATACGAGATTACAAAGCCAATGCTCAAAATGTTCTTTCTTATTATATGAGATTACATAGCCAATGCACATTAGATTTTTTTTCCCTTCTACATTACAAGGCATTTCAAAAGAAGAAAAAAAGAAAAAAGACTGTATATGTTACACTTTAAATTACCATCTGCTTCTGGAAGTTAACAAAATTCACCTAGTTTTTTTCACTGGAATTTCTATTGATGGACAAGAACTTACTGAACATCCTTTTTGGTCGTGTAGGAAGAGCACAGAAAGACTTGAACTTTGAAGTTCTCCTGAGCCGTTCTGATTGCAGATCACTTTCATCTAAATCATCTTCGGCCAATTTCATCCTTAGTGTTGAAACCTTAGATTTTGGTGATCTAAGGCCTGAAACACTCCATTGGTCATCTGCTGGAATGCTAGTAGTCGTGCTTAATGCAGTTGTTGGCCTTGAAGGATCGATATTGTGCGCAGCAAGTAGTGCTTTGATGTTGCTAGGCAGCTCGGTGACTTTGCCACTACCCATGGCTGCTCTAGCTTGCTCAAAAAAGAGAACTTGTACCACCACCCTCAGTGGGAGTAACTCATTCTGTGCGGCATGCATGCAGGCTTCAACAGATAGTTTCTTGCAGTCTAGGGTTCTGCACAGTCGTTTTCTTTCACTCTTGTTTAGGTCTGGATGTGCCTGATGTTCGTTCATGAAAATTGTCACCATGTGCCCATCTTGAGTTGGTAATTAAAATTGGCTAATTCTATAATACGTCAAGCAATTGACATAAGGTAAGGGGGCTAATTTTGTGAACAGGTGAAATTCATATTTTGTCAAATATCAAAAGATGAACCCCTTCATTAGTCTTGGAGTGGCAATTCAATACATCAAAAGAGTATTAACAATACTTCAATGCTAAATTTGTCAGATCAGCCTAATCCTAACTGTCAAATACTTGTAAGCTTAACACATCAAGAGGTCAAGAGAGTTGGTTATCTAACATACAGAGGGGACCTGCATCCTAGAATATGATACAGAAACCTAGAAATCTAGCAAGAGGGTGAAATATGTCCTAACATTGAACTGCCATGAGAGTTATGGTTAATTTTGCTGACTAAAATACTATGAATTTGTAATTTTACCTTGAGATAAGTGTCAATGGCCCTGTAGAGATCATCATGATCAAGCCTTGAGAAATCTGGAATGGCCTCAGCAAGTGCGATGAATTTTGAAAGAGGCAAATTCACATCTCGGGCAATCTCTTGAAGATAACCATCCACAAGCTTTGCCACCTTCAACTTTGAGCTATGTGATGCTGAAGAAGACCTCCTGCTCTCTTGAAACGCCAAGTCAATATTCTCTGCTGACCGCGACCTTCTCCTTTCAAACCCCAGCTTGGATCTCGGAGGGCTAGTGGGAGGACTCTGCCCTTGTAACATGAACTGCTCCAATATGGTGATGACTAAGTCTACATCATACACTGAACTGTTTGCATATGAGATAGAGGGTATTAACAGATCCCTAACTGTTGCTTCCTCCATTTGAAGTGCCACTCTTCTGGCCAATTCCATCTTTGAAGATGAGGAGGCATTAAGAATAGTGGCTGCTTTCAAAAGTTTGAGAAGGAAACTGCAAGATACAGCACCTTTCTCAGCTGGGAGTAAGCTTACTATTGATTCTAGAAGCACCCTATGCTTTGAAGCTATCTCATTGGTTGAGTCTGAATCCGAGTCAGAGGCTACTTGCTTATTAACATTTCTTTCTCTTGATATGTTAGGTAGCCATCGAGCTGCGTAAATTTTCAAGGCCTCCCCTATGAGATTAGATGGCATCTTTCCACCGGACTTGACTGCTATCATGGTTCTCCAATACAGGTCGATGCCTAATTCTGCCATATCTTCAGCCCACCACCCTTTGCTTGGCGGTTTATGTCTCTGGCTCTCCGCTCCATTACAAGACTCATCATCTCTTTCCCTTCTAGAGTAAATGTGCGACAAACTCACCTTTGATGGATGAGTTAAGACTTTAGAGGCAATCGCTTCAATGCATCTGCTTGTTATTCCAAGGTCTTCTGACCACAAAGGAAATTCTTTGGTGGTCTGTAGAGTGACAATAGAATCTTTCCACCCATGAAGTATGCAGGAATTGAAGAAAACTTCAAGCTTGTATGTTAGGTTTCCCTTCTCTACATCCTCTGTCATCTGCAGGTATTCCGCAGCACATCTCACAGCAACTATGTTGAAGGCACTAAGAGTGATTGTAATACCATAACAGAACTTTGCGCAGAGTTCAAATGCCTCAATCCCACCAGGAAAATCAGGGAGTTGGATTATATGGTGTTGTGAGGTTTCAGGGGATTCAGAGCACAGTCTCTGCAGGCGCAAACACTTGGAAAGCAGAGGAAACTGCAAAAATCAGCATCACGAATACTGAAATTATAATCCAGATGAATCGGAGGAATAGATGCCATGATCAATATCCTTTATTCTAAATCTTTTGGAAAAGAAAACTTATGGACTTTACCTTGTGAAGCAAATATCTACTCCCTTTCACTTGAACTATAAGGTCACTGGAAACTTCAGAGGAGACAGACCTGCATTGCGAAATTAAATTACTGACATCTTTCCTTCAGGATATACGTCATCCGACATTATCTGCAGCCTATTGAATGATTCATAAGTTTTTTACCTGACAGCCTGTGCAGTGTAGAACGTGTCCGGTCGGGATCCGAGTTTCATGAACTTCATGACTAATCCTTTTGATTTTCTTCTTGATTATGTGTTCATCAAATTGCTTTTTAAATATAGTTGAATCAGATAGACCTAACTTCTTCACCAACGTAAGCTTCCCATTCAATGCATGAGAAGCCCCAAAAGGTCCCTTCTTCAGCAGCAAGCAAGAGATGATCTCAGAAGAAGAAGACAGAACTCAATAAGACAGCCTGCTTCCTGTACAAAGTTTCACTACTACTTAGGAAACCAGCAAGTTGTTATTCCAGGCAATCAAAACCTTTATTTTCATCAATTCAAGAAGAGAGAGAGAGAGAGAGAGAGAGGAGGAGACACAGATAGAAATTCTTGGAGGAGAAGAGATATACTAGAACAAAGGAATGGATACCAAGAGCTTTTATTGTGGGTGTGATAACAATATCTGAGTGTTATATATATAGAATTACTTGCGAAAATCATCAATAATGATGCAAACCCAGAAGATCAAACACTCCAATGTCCATGTCCCTTCAGTCAAATTCTATACCCCATATGATTTGGACATGCAAACAAAGAACCAAAGTGCTGCAATGCCGTCAGGCTCAAACAAAAACTTGGTAAAAAAATACCAAACCCAAGATTGTAGAATTAGAAATTAAGAGCAAGAATGTACATTAGTAGCTTTACTTTAACTAGAAGGAAGACACGTGCTAATAAATAAAGAATGGAAGTAAAATAGAAAGATTGCAACCTCAAATCTAAGGTTCTTCTTGATATGCTCAAACAAGTATAAACTGCCAATCACTCACAGCAAGACAGGACCTGAAATATGAAAATCTGTGAACTAAAAGCACTGCTAATGTATTTTTTGTTTTGTTTTTGTAACTAGGACTAGAATGTAGAGAGCTTGAGGCATATTTTCTATGGACATGCCACCGAGCAATGAGAAAAGGCGATGCCCACGTGCTTATCCTGCACCCACTAGTGCCCCTCGCTCTCATCATTGCCACAACATTTTTTTTTTTTTTACTGTACCTTCTCCTTGATTATTTTAGTCAAAACACTATTTTATACGCAGCATCGTACGCCTCTCAAATTCCTTTTTTAATACCCAAAAAGGGAATTATTCCCAAAAAAATAAAAGAAAAGGAGCAATTAAAATGAACTGTGCTTACATTTTTCATACAAGAGCCAACGAAAACAGGGGCGGGGGATTTTGCTAAAAAAAAAAGATTATGTTCATCACTATCAGTGTTGGGATTAACCATTTTCTCTTCTGCAGGGATTAATTTTTGCATTAAATCATTCATGCCATGATTGGGACATCCATAAGAAAATAATTCCATACAATCCAAAGACAAATGCCCTTTAGTTTCTAATTTTGAACATTTTTCTAGCATTTATTATGGTCCATGACCATGAAAGATCTGTACATCATCGGTGAAACGAAGAAACAAAACGTTTTTACTCCATGTATGCAGAGTTACGTTAATGCTTTCGTCAAGGTTTCATAAATGAAACGCGAAAACGGTGTCTTTGTGCAGTTAAGCGTCATTTTCAAACCAGTCTTGCATTGGATTCTAACAGGTTTCCATTTCTTCCTTCCCATCTTTCTTTTATGTTTCGAGTACTCTGATTATTGCAGGCGCTGATATTTATGGGAATATGGGCCATCCATTGTTGATTGATCTACAAGCCTACGAATGATGATCAGCATATGATGTTATTAGCATGTAAGACTTCAACACTTGCACTTTGTTTGTGTTTTAGGATGGTAGTTTTGATGTTGCGGTTAAAAAAAAAGTTATAAATTACAGTTTTTTTTTAAAATTAAGATAGAACTATGGTAGTGTTTATTAATCAATCAAATATTTTTAAATAAACGAACATGCAAAAATACACGCACCTTAGTGCAAGTCAATGCAGCAGAAGTAGTGATATTGTTTATCTAAAGTTAGCAGCCAAGGAATCATATGAATAAATAATATTGTGATTAATTTTGAGAAAAGGGTTAGATTCTAATCACCCCCATCAATTCCTGGCTAGGCTATGTGTAGGCATTAGCAGCAGGACTTCGTGAGCTAAGCTAAATAACCTTGATTTCCAGCTAAACTGGTGTACTTGCAACGCTAATCCATGAAATTAATGGAGGGATTTCTTTTCTTTTTTTTATTGACTTTATTGTCTTTCAATGGGGAGATAGGCATCATCAGTGTTTGAAAATTATAAAAGCAAAAGTAAAATATAGAGAGCAAATCTACTCTCTTAAGCACTGCTACACAAAGCTGATTGACTATAAGATGATCTTCGCAAAGATGATCTTCGCAAAGATAATCTAGAATCCTTATCTTTTTTTAAAAAAAGCTCACTTGGACAAGAATATCTCTCATCTTGGAATTGCGCACCTAATTTGTAAAAAAAAATATGGAAAAGGAAAGAGAGAATACACACACCTAGGAATCCCAGTAGGCACATTTTCCTTGGACCTTGATTCATTTGCTGGAAGGGTGTCGACTTTTGTAAAACCGTCCAAGGCTTCTGGTCCTTCCCTCCTTTTCTTTTGGCATTGAGACAATATATAAGTTAGTTTAAGTTATAGTCTTGGAGAAATGGACGTGTCGTATAATGGCAGTCTCTTAAAAATTGTCTCCAAGATGTAACACAAAATTTGGGCAGGATGGCTAGGGAAATAGGACTCGAATCTGTGCAGGCTTAATCAGTGTCTGTAGGAGGCCTTTGTGAAGCGGAAATCTTGATATTTCATGAGGGAGTGAAGGGTGAAGTTTTGGAATTATGTGGTGTAGGATACAGTAAGAAGGCAGTGGGCATAAATTGATGTCAACCCATCGTGACAAACGGGGTGATTCACAAATGCTGCCTGTAATGGTCCTACTCCGTGCTGCCCAACGGGGTGGCCAGCCGACAGTGGTCTCTTTTATGGGACCCAGCCTCGGCCCCATGATTCTTTTTTTCCACCTCGGTGGACCCCTTTTGCCTCTTGAATACAGGTCGGGACGCTTTACAGTTTGCATCCAGATTTGATCGGACTTGACCTTAGGCCCGTCTCAAGTCTCCACCAAGCTAATTGTTTTCACCTTCCATCAGAGAAAATCGGTGTCTTGACTGAGATTACATGCGTTTTATCAATAGTAGTAAAGAGTTTTTTCCACGCACTCAAAAGATCCCAGTAAAAATCGATAAAAAAAATGGTGGAAATAAATTTGTTAATACTTCTTGATGAATATCAATATCTAAGGTGTTTAATAATAAAGCTGATGTATTGTATAATTGTCTGAACTTCAAGTTTCAGCAATCTGATTCATTATCCATATTCAAGGTATTTGGTGACTGATATGGAAAGTCTAGAGGATTGGTAAGTGGTAGGAGGTGATGTTTGCTAAGCCAGGTGTCTGGTAAGTCAAGTGATTGGTAAACATGATAGTAACAGGTGGTAGTGTTTGGTAAGCCACATGACCGGTACCTGGTGTCTGCAAAAGGTTTTCTTTGATGGATGTAGGGACTCTCCGATAGTAATGTCAGTAACTTTGTAGAGAAAAAAAGTGCAATGATATTTTAGAGAGGTAGACTCTGAAAATATGTATACTAAAAATATTGAGAATAAAGAGATTGTGAATGTTTAACTTGAAGGATTCATGATGTATTTATAGCCCATGAATCTTATTATTTTGTGGAGAGGAGAGGTCGTAGTGTAATTTCACCCTGATGATATTTTAAGTTGTATTCTATTCAAAATAATATGTATTAGATCAATATAAAATACCAAGGGACTCATGTAAGGTCTAAGAAAACTTTTGTGGCGAGTGTTAGCCTTGAGCAAGGTGCCCGAGCCCATTATAGGTGAAAGTGGTTCCGGGCATGCTGCCGGGACCTAAATGTGCTGGGCTCGAGTGTGTTAGCCCAAACCCACAAAGACGCTAGGTGCATACCCAGGACCCTTGGTGCTGGGTAGCATGCCCAGTGTATTGCATGGGCATACATGTACTGGGCGGACACTTGACGCCCTTTATAGTGCTCATGCAGGGAGTATAGGTAGCCTGAGCCATGTTTTTTGGGTGTTTTTTAGGTTTTTTCCTCTTTTAGAGGATTTCTTTAGGTTTATTTTGGGGGATTCTGTTGGTTCATTTTATTTGGATCCATTAGTAGCCCCCTAAGTTTTTATGGTATTAATTCGTAAAAACTTATAAAAATAGTTGGTTACCATGACGAGTTCGTCAAATTTCCTTCATATGAGAAGCGAGGTTAAAACCATAGGTAATAAACCAGAGAGCTTGTGTGTAAGAGTGTGCACCATGTTTGAAAAAAATTGTAAGTATATAGAGGGAAACCATGAATACAAAAGAGGTCATGAGAAATTTATACTTCATATTTAGAATATTTTTTTCAGAGGTTACGGGAAATTTATGGAGAAAAATCTCATATTTACAAAAATTTCTAAGTGGTTGATGAAAACCCATAAAGGATGATCCTATACTTAGAAAATATTCTAAAGGACTAAGAGGAACCTAAAAATTTTATGGGAATTTTTTTTTTCCAGAGGTTATGGGAAATTTATGGAGAAAAATCTCATATTTACAAAAATTTCTAAGTGGTTGATGAAAACCCATAAAGGATGATCCTATACTTAGAAAATATTCTAAAGGACTAAGAGGAACCCAAAAAGGGTGATCCCTAGTGATGCCTATACTTAAAAATATTTTTAAAGGGTGGAGGGGACATATATATAAAGGATGATTTTATTGTATTATGAAAAACAAGTTCATATCTTGGAGAGTAGTCGTACTAAGTGTGAGAGGTATGTGATCTTCTTAGAATGAAATGAGGTATGAAAGCCTTTAATTGAAGAAAGATCTCATTGAAAAGTGGGAGGTCTGTAGCTCTGAAAGGTTTGTAACCTTTTTGTGATTGCATAAAGGCTTGAGAGCCCCTAACTAAAGAATGGTCAAAGTTGTGTGAGAAATATATGACCTTTTTATGATGGCATAAGACATGAGAGCCCCTACTATAGAGTGGTGCTCATCTATGACTACATTGAACAATAGGGATCTAAGATTAAACCATGACAAATTGGTGATAGGCTCTTTGACATCACCTGAAAAATATGTCAATCCGATACTGCAATGGAGAGTGGGGGATCTAAGATGAACCCCTCATGAATTGGTGAGAGGCTATTTGACATCATCTGTAGATGTGCCAATTTAAGACTAGATTGGAGAATAGAGGATTCAAGATTAACCCTTTGTGAATTAGTGAGAGGCTCTTTGACATCACTTACATAATGTGTCAATTTAAGACTGCACTTGAGAGTAGGGGATTCGAGATCAACTCCTGATGATTATAGGGATAATGCACTAGGGAGACCAAGTTAATTCCCTTTAGGGAGAGTGGTCGGAATCCCCCATTAGAGATTTATAGTTAGAAAATGTATGTTAGAGATGCATTATTTTTATTTAAAAAATAAATTTACATTCCTTTTGAGGATTATGCATCCTAAGGTTGTATGAGTGATAGGTATAATGAAGATTTTTAAGAGTAACATACATTGGAGATGACACTAAGGTGTTTTTTTTTTTGACAACCCTAATAACTTAAAATGAGTGATCCTTAAGATACACTAAATGACCATAGGTTGATTCCTTAGGGTTCTTTTTTAAGCTTTCATTCCTACTAGGAGAATGATTTCACTTGAAAGGTTCTTGGTTGTCCACGTAATAAAAAAGGGGGCCTATATCATAACAAATTCGCCTATTCTATATGTATATGATTTTGTATTACTTGTCTCCCTTTAAGAAAATTTTTATTTGGTAAGGCATAAAATTTTCTCCAAAAGGCATATTTCATTACCCATTTCATCAAGGCCTCTAAAGCTACTAACTTAAGCAATTCTTCTACCTTGAGTTTCTCCTTATTGAACCTCTTCAAATATGCCCGTGTAGACTTACCCTTATATTGGGTAACACTAAATAGTTTTGTGAAGCTTGGCATGTAGGTCATTGAACCCAACAATTGATCTTGGCTTCAAACTATTATACCATGCACGCGGAGACCCCCATAAGGTTGTGAGAAAGATTTTGCACATTGAGTCATTGTTCTGGATGACTAATTTTAAGCAACCGAGTACATTCTATACATGCTTTTTTTGGGGGGGCTAGGCCATTATAGTTATCCAGACTTGTTTTTTATGAAAATGTAGTTCATAGAGAGTCGATTGTTTAATACTTATTTAGACAAGGAAGAACCCTTCCACTAATGAGGGTTTTAATCATTCTCCTGTATATGTTCATGTATAGATCTTCTCTTAGTCCTTTGTCCGATAGGCTTTTGAGAGCCCACGAAGTTTGACATGGAGCAATGGTTACGGTAACCGGTGTCCATCTCATAGTAGCTAGGGGGAGGAAGTTCGGAGTACCAGTTCGGAGCAATGGACTCTGAAGATTGTCATGATGTTTTGTCTCCCTTAAGTAGTGTAGATTGTCACAAAATACTGGAGGATAAAAAAAAGCTTAAAAAAGAGGGGATGGGGGAACAAGAAAACTCATGCCAACTTTTTAAATCGGGGTTAATCTTTTAAACCCATAAAGCGTTAAATTCTAGACTTGAACTCAACTAAAAAGTTAAACACTCAGTTAATTAAATGTTAAAGAATGAAATAATAATAATAATAAAAAAAAATCAATCTAAGAGAATCTCACAAGGTAAAAAAATACAATAATAAAAAAAGTTCTAGATTTGACAGGAAAAACCTAAAGAAGGATGAAATTGTAATTTTTTTTTACAAAAACCATATAAAAAAATTGTAATGAAAAGATAATGAATAAAATATGATAGACAAAAATATCTATTGGGGATGAAATTAAAAAAAATAATAATTTAATTTAATAATATATTCTAAAAAACAAAAATTGCAATAAAGAGAATAAGGATGAAATTGAAAAAAAAAAACCCTTCATTCATAAATTATTCTAAATTTTAAAAATTATAATAAAAGGAATAGAGATGATATCTTAAGTATAACAAACCTTAAGGGCTAATTTGATTTTTTTTAAGGCCAATATGAAAATTGAGTAGAAGACAGGAAAAAAAAAAAACAAAGAAATAAAAGGTCACACGTGCCATCCTGGCCACCATTGAGCTACACATGCTATTTATTTATGAAAGTGGTGGATTTTTGAATTTTTTTATTTTTGATTTATCAAATTACCCTACTATTTCTAATCCCACTCAATAATTACCAAATCACAACATCTAAATGACAAAAAAAAAAAACCCAAGTCCAAGACAATTTTTTTTTTATTATTTTCAATTACAACAAAGTAACATACTTGTTTAAAAATTAAGTCAAAGACTAAAAAATCTATTCTCCCAAGTTATTTTATTTTTGTATTTCAAAGACAATATTTAGGTAATTACATTGAGAAAAAAAATATAAAAATACTGTATAACATCTTCTTTTGTAATAATCATCAATGTGTCCTGTGTAAAATACTCTTTCATGTTGATATCTTTTAGGATATGGTATACTAATTAATGCCAAGTCTCTATAGCCTTGCACGTTTCAATTTTATATGGAGCCGTTATTTTTGTCTAATTAATCAATTTCAGCAAAAAAAAAAATATGGACTTTTGGTAATGGAATCCGAGTGTTGAATGATTTTCCTACCTTTCAAAGAGAACAGAAAAGGAAAAAGGTCAAGGATTGTTTATGCATAATTTACCAATAGTGCTATGATGATCAGAAGAATATAAAATTGTTGTTTTCCGCTGGTTTTACGATTTTTAGTGCCTAATTAATATAGTGTTAACCTGTGGATTAATTATTTGTCATATATATCCATTTCAATTCAAAGTTTATAATCATCATCATCTTGATCTTTGGATCATTCCAAATTTTAGATTGGAAACGCTTGTCGTTGCCATCTGTATATATAATATATACTCTTGTTATACATTTTTTCATTACAAAAGAGAGATTTTAACTCGAGATATTTCTTTTAAAAAAAAGAAGAATAATGATGTTAATTAAACTATAAATTCAAATTAAACTTGGGTTAATATTTAAACTATAAAAGAGAGATTTTTAACTCCAGATTTCAGGCAACTTGTTGGTTTTTTAATTGCAAACTAGACCTGGGTTCCGTTGAGCTAGATGGAATTTGATACTTATGATGTGAATTAGCGCAAATCGTAAATGATTATAATTTAACAATTTCGTTCATAAGCCAAGCAGGGAGCCTCTAGGAGTGGTGAATTTGTTGCATGGCCGTGATTATGTAGAATAGTCTCGAGGATCGATGATTCTTGTGCCAGGCGGAACCTGCAGATTCCTTGATATAATCGGGAGAGTTACTTGCAGGAGCTTCGTTTGTTCTTGTGTCTCTCTTCTCTCTCTCTCCACTGGCTTTCAAGGTCCCCGTTTACTTTCCTTATCTCTTTGATGTCTGTAAGTTGTTTTGGTCCTCCTGTGCGCCTACACCTAGGTGTTTTGCATGTATCCATATGCTTGTCAAAAAGAAAAAAGAAAAAAAAAAACAATTTCGTTCATAAAATGGGAATTGAAGGCTTTGTTTTTACGCAATGGATATTTTCCTCCTGTGAATGAAATGATGATATATTTACCCTGAAGCAGACTTTTTCCAAGGTAAACACTAAAAAGCCATCCTTTTGCCTCTTCAGTGTCTAATATTAGGTGGGTGAAGGACAAGTAATAGAGGTTTTCCTAGGAAAATAAAAAAAAAGTTGAGAGAGAGCTTGAAAATCACGATTGTAGTTGGTAAATGATAAGAAAACAAAACTTACGCTTCCCTAGGTTATAGTTTTACCCACCCACCCTCGTCTCCTCCTGTTTTTTCAAAGATTCGAGTTCATTAATGCATGGAGAAGCCAGATGAGCGTGACAGACGAAATGCGCTTCAGCTTCAGCTTCAATTCTTGACCTTAAAAAAGGAAAGCTGATATTGAAATGGTTTCTGTGCATCATCAGTACTCATCCGATGCCCCCCTCTTTGCTTTTTGATGTGAATGCTATTTGGGTGAAGTATTATTATATAATTTATATTATTTTTTAATATATTATTTAAAATAAAAAAATTTTAGGTTTGAAATTTTTATAAGTTTATTTTATGTATTTTATACTTTATTTTTATTAAATAAAAGTCATTAAAACTCTGATATCATGTCAAAAAATTATCTCAACCCAATAACTTAAGCTGCTAAGTGAGGTTCTAAGATATAATATATATTTATATTATTCTCTCACACTATTTACTTTCATTTTTGTTTCTTGATTCTGTTTCATTTCTTTGTGAATAAATTAAGTACTTAAGTTTGGGTGATTTAAGATTTCCAATAACAAATATGACACATTCAGTTCCATTTCTTTGAAATAAATCTCTAGAGAGAAATATTTGCTTACTTTCATTCTTAACGTATTTAATTAATTAAGTGTATACATAGTTTTTCTCAAAGAACATAATTATTGTCCCTCGATCCATCCTTAATAATAGTTGCCGAGGGAAGCATGCAAGGGTGCAAATAAACCTGTTTAGGAGTAAGGTAATTTTCACTTTTTAATGCTTTTTAAAAACATAATTATCTTTACAAAATATTAAATTTATTTTTAAGATATTTTATGATTTTAATATATTGATTCTAAATATATATATATACACACACACACACACACACACACACACATATATATATATATTTAAATAAAAAATATATTTCATCACAATATTAACGAGGCGTTGAATGGTGGAATTGGAATATTAGGATAACAACATTGCAGTTGATAGCATCTAAGAAAGGAAGAATCCCCTAACAAATTTTCTGGTTATTGCATTTGTTTAAATTAAGATTATTTTGGTATAGGTGTAGAATCCTTGTAAAATTTAAGGATGTTTGGTTAAGGAAAGAAATGTTTTTTTAGCGTAAAATTTGCCCTCGAACCGGTTACAAATGGGATTAATTTTTAAAATCTAACTCTGAAATCTAAATTTTATAATTTATTTTCATTCTCCCTTCCTTTTTATCTTGAAATACATCCTAAAATAATTTTTTATTTCATTTTTCTCCAATCCTTACCAATATTTAACTATTTCTCTATCTTTATATTTACAATTTAACCATCAATTTCTTAACAGATCTTTAAAAACAATTTTAAAAATTATTTCTATATAAAAAAATATATATACTAGCACCCGTATGTTGTGGTAGAATATAGTAAACGCTCCAAACAGGGTAAGAAACTTATCAAATTTACATATGAGCTTGTGGCCCAACAGTGAAAAGTTTTTTTTTTTTCAGGGTTCAAGTTTTATTTATGTATGCCTGTTATCCTCGCGGTATTTTATATATTTACTAGACTTGCAGGATGTTCAGTGAGTCTGGAGATTAATTATAGTATGCGAAAACTAGCCCGAATATCCCGGGTTAAAAAAAAAAAGAAACTTATCAAATTTTAATGGAGAAACTCTGGACATCATTTGATTTATTAGTCTTTTAGTAGCCCAGTCTTTTACACCCTGGATTGTATCTCTCCTATAATTGGTCAAGCCCATTTTATTTTTTTTTTCTTTTATTTGAGAATTAAGAAAATCCTCAAGTCGAGTTTTCATCAATCAAAACAAAATCTATAAATTTAATTTCCAAATAATATTAAAGATTTAAAAGATTATCGAATTAAGTAAGACAATTTTAATTTTAATTTTTTCTGTTCCTCGCATTCTTCAACTATATTTTGGTTATTCCTATCATAACCATAATATTGTGGATATTCTTACTCGATAATATTAATTGTGGATATCATAACCACAAAATCCTTAAACTAAAAACAATCAAGCCAATGTTTTCTTCCGATCTTTGTGAAATTAGATTCCATCCATTTTAAAACAATTTGATACCCCCCCCCCCCCCGAGTATTTTTAAGATATAATATAACAGAAAGAATATCAACTAAAACATCGTTTAGTTCAAGGGTCGAAATTAAAAAAAAACAAACCTAATTAAAAAAATCTACAGAATAGGGCTCTCTTACTCGTACATTATCTTGATTTGTTTGGGAGTGAGGACAGATGAACATAAGGAAAAGAGAATAAGAGAAAAGAAAAGAACTTTTCTGTGCAAGCTTTTTTCTTTTGTTTTTTTTTTTAATGATGGCCAAAGCACTTTGTTCTTACTGAAGTAGGTTTAATCAGAACCAATGAGACTGGAGGTTGTTGCCCCTCCTGTTGAAAGACACGACTGGCCATTAATAACAGCTTGATTTTAATTTGCAGAAACATACACGAACTTTGACCTTCTTCTACAAATCATCACTGCGTGGATCATATCAACTTCAATAATAATATATGGAGATAATTACAAGACAAACAAAGAGATCGATAGCCGTGCCTTTTGTTTTTGTGTTCTTGCGTCGGTCAAGATAAACTCTCCCCTGATGACGAGCTCCTGTGCATGCGTCATTCGATGCTTTTTGGATAGTTTCCAATAATTACAGAAGTCATGTCACCTTGCTATTGCTGATATGTTCCTTAATCTCCAAAAGGTAGCATGCAAATCGGTACATTGCCCCTTGTAAGGCTAAGGACTTGTTTATTAACCAAGACTTCCATTATATTATATCGTTGTCTTGAAGATTCTCTGTGGAAAGCAAGATTGCAACTTCAGTTTTGTGCCTATTCGGTTCAGCTGCGGGTAGACAAGTTTTTTATGAAAATTTATGATTATTATTATTGTTATTATTTAATGTATTTTTAAATAAAAAATAATTTCAACTATATTTTCAAAAACCATGTCGTTTAATATTTTAGCAATATTAAAGAGAAGGTATCGTTAAAGGATCCCATCATCCACAGAGTGATATGTCATGTATCTATAGCGAGGTGCAAATGTTGGTCATCTTATTTTATTAAAAGGAGGGGCAGGAAAAGAAAAACGTTTCTAACAAAAAAAAAAAAAAAAACATGCATTTAATGAGACTAGTAAGGTTGTTTATTTGCGTGATTGCTTCTACTTTTGAAGCAAACCATAACAAACAATTGTTTAGTAAAGTTAAAACACAATTTATTATTTATGAGGCTCACTGCATTTCGTGTTTAAAACATAGGTAAAATCAAAACAGCTCCCTGCTGCTTTTTTTTCTTTTGTGCAGCGAACTAAACTCTGCACTGTTTATTTTTTTAAAGTGAACAGTGTGAGTGAATTAAATTTTCTAGCACTGTTTATGTAAATAATATTTTTTTTAAAAAAAATAATGTAGTGAATTAAATTTACTCACACTGGTCATGTGACAAATATTTTTTTTTAAAAAAAACTAGTGTAGAGTGAATTAAATTCACTTGCACTATAATCTTAATTTTATTTTTAATAATATTTTACCTAATTTTATTGCATGCTCAAAAAATCATGAGAACTGTAGTTCTCATCGGATGAATTTTGTACGTAATGGAATTATAGATAGTTTAATGGAACAATAAAAAATATTTTATATAAAATATTATTTATTTCATGATGTAATAGTAGTAGTTAAATCTATAATATTTAAATTTAAAATTATATATATATATATATATATAAAAAAAGTTATTTTAGAACCTCAATTTTAACCACAGTTTTAACCAAACATATATAAATATCAAACCAATCTAAATTAAAAATTCTTGTTATAAAATAATTTTTTTCAAATCAGAACCATAAAAACTACCATAATACCAAATATATTTATAATAAAATTATTAAAATTGATGTGATTCGTCATGTAACTCAAAATCCTAGATTATGAATTAAACATGTTAATTCGTTTAATTTAAAATTCAAAATAATGTAGTTTAAAGTTTTATTTAAAATAAATCAAATCAGTTTTTAAATGGATAATAGGTGGACTCACTAATTCAACCAGGTTAAACTAAATATATTTTATATTAGATTTTTTTTAAAAAAATAAAAACATGTGTAAGAAAATATAGACCGATAGATCAAATCTCGGATAAAGATAACCCTGTCAAGACATGACGCCTGTAATAATTGTGAGGATTATGCATGTTAATCCAGGGTCGTTTAAAATACTTGCTTGAATAAATTCTTTTTTTTTTTTTTTCTACAAGAGTTATTTTTTCTTGTTATTTAACCCTAACTAAAGTTACTCTTTTTTTTTCTGGTTACATCTAGAGTACGATCCTCTTAATTAATAACATGTTAATAATGACATTATAAATCTTGTTCTTTAAATCTAAGTTGTTTTGGTTTGAAATCAAATCAACTATTAGAATTTTCATCAATGCTAACTAAGGAGTAGCCAGTAGGTAATTATTTTATACTAAATGAAATTCTAACAAAAATGTTAAATGAGACTTGAGTTATATATATAACACAAGGGGTGACTTTCCCTCATTTATAAACCCTATCTCATTCTTTTTCGAATCAAAAACTTTCGAGTGGAATTGAAGTCTCAAGCTTTAATGGTTTAGTTGTTTTCTTCATTAGAGATAGGTTAAATTTTCTTTATAAAGATTCAGATTATTTCATATTTAGATAACACGCGAAACAAGCCTAACACCTTTAACCCATCTCAAGTTGGAAAAAAACATATGATCTAAGCATTGAATTGTTTTTTTCATGGATTTCCTCGTGGTGCTCCCTTTCTTTCTGTTTCATTACCCACAGAGCGTCAAGACAAAGTAGATGACCATTGACCGCTCCAAGCTTGCTGGCTTTTTGCGTTTGATCACAGCATTTTATATGGTATAAGTTAATTAGCTCCTATATTGGTCAAAACTAACATAAATAGCAAATCAAAAGTCGGTCGAACGAACGAGAATAAGCAACACTTGGACCATGCACAGGGCTAGAGAGTAAAGTCGAAGCACATTGACGAGGATGGGGGCTCCATATGACAGGAGATAGAAGCTGCTGTGTTGGTGTCCTAAAAGGAGGAATAGCACAGCCAACCCCACTAGCAATACCATGTTGGCGTTGCGTTTATGAACATGGACAAGTGTAAGTATAAGGACAAGACTAGAACACCCATGAGACAAAGATCATTCCTACAAGCATGTGAAGATTGTCTCTAAGAACTCTTGATTATAGGTTTTAGGCTTTAGCATCATTCGTATTAGATTTAGAATGCCTGTGATTGCAGACGTGCATCCTGGTTCTTCCAAAGTACACACGATCCAGGTAGTCTGGGATTGTCAGGTAGCAAAAAGCAGTAGGTAATGAAGTATTCTATTTTATCCTATGTTTATATTTGATCCAATATACCTTTATCTTCTCTAATTTTATCCTTTTGTTTTAAATTTAATAAATTAAACAGGGATACTGAAAGATGATGATAAAAGAAAGAAATAGACTCTTAGATAACATTTGATTATTATCTAAAAATATAAAAAACAAAATTAATTATGATTAATCTATTTTTATATCTTTCGTTTTTATCTTTTTAAATAAATATATTTATGTTCATTTTGTACGTCTTCTTTGCACTAAAACACTAACTAAATGTAACATTACACACAAAATATAGAAGAAAGAGAGAGTACTTATCCACATGTTTACTAGGTTTAGAGGCAAGAACCACCTGGACAAAGTTTAAAAATGCAAGGCCTAGTAGTTGCCTAAATATAAAATGAGAAAAAATTTTTTAGAAAACACAAAGTCTAATTGAGCAAATTTAAGAGATGGGATAAACGTGAATAATTTGAACAAACACGTTGGTAAATTCAAGGGTTTTGCCTCGTCCATGCGTGTAAAATTAAGCTTCAAACTTTACATAAAACATAAACCAGTGCATGCTTCTTTTTAAGGTAACCAAATATTGGGCTGGGTATGTTTTGTAATCGAAACCTTGATAGGAAAACAGACCTTCCTGAAATTCCCAAGACCAACTTAATTTGACGGTGATGGTCCATGCTCATGAAGCTGCCACCGCTTAAGTTAGCCCATTTTCTGATTTGAAACAATAAAGTTGGCCCAGTTGTTTTTATGTAGCTCTTAACGTGGGCCATTGAATTGACCGCCATGGAAATGGTGCGTGCAGGTGTTCACAAAACAACAGTCCTATCAGTGATTTCTAATTTTCCGTCGTTGCTTGAAACTGTTGATGTCAGAGATTGGAGGGGGGAGAAGACTTCTCTTTACCAAGATTACTCCTCGTGCTCTGGAGAATCAACAGGACCAAGGTGTATGCATGGAGTCACCTAAGTTAGATGCCCCTTCAAGTCCAAAAATGGTACTATAAATTTTCCAAGGATGATGTATTCAAATTTCCTTGTGTATGGGTGTTATTTTCCGTGATCATGGGCTTTTTTTTTTTTGGATGATAATAAATATTTATGGTCAAGTTTTATATTAGTTATATCTGAATATGAACTCAAAATAACTATTTGAATCTGATAGAACATAAGTTTTTTATACCCGAACTTAACCTGATTGGGTTATATGTAATCATTGGGTATCCATAACCCAAACTAGTATGTTATAATTTATAACTATTTAGTATAGAACTAGTTTGATATACATGTATTTTTTCAAATATTTATTTATTTTGAATTCAGGTAAATCCAACTTGATTTTTTGACAATAAGTTTTACCAAAAACATTATAAAGTATAAAAATCTATTATTTGTTCAAGTCAATTCAGGTCATTACCTATTAAATTTTGATAAATTTATTCTCTAGTGTTTTTCAGGATGAAGTGGGTAGAGAAAATATTATCTTGTTCGCCAGGTTTTCATTTTTATTTTCGTTTGTAAAATGTAAAATTTATAAAACTTTTAGTTGATTAAACCTGATTTTTTACCAGTGAATTTTACCAAAAACCTTATCAAGTATAAAAAAATTTTATTTGTTAAAGTTCATTCAAGTCATTATCTATTAATTTCCAATAAAATTATTCTCTAGTGCTAATATTTTTCAAGATGAAGAGAGTAGAGAAAAGGCCAAGTTTTCATTTTCATTTTCATTTGTGAAATGTAAAATTTATGACTTTTAGTTGATAAACCAGATTTTTTCTAGTGAATTTTACCAAAAACCTTATCAAGTATCAAAATCTTTTATTTGTTCAAGTCTATTAAGGTTATCATCTATTAAATTCCAATAAAATTATTCTCTAGTGCTAGTGCTTTTCAGAATGAAGGGGTAGGAAAAAAAACCAAGTTTTCATTTTTATTTTCTTTTGCAAAATGTAAAATTTATGAGACTTTTAGTTGATCAAACCTGATTTTTTACCGGTGAATTTTACCAAAAACCTTATCAAGTATAAAAATCTTTTTTTTGTTAAATTTCATTCAAGTCATTATTTATTAAATCCCGATAAAATTATTCTCTAGTTCTAGTGCTTTTCAGGATGAAGCGCGTAAAGAAAAAGCCAAGTTTTCATTTTTATTTTTATTTTTATTTTTATTTTTAAAATGTAAAATTTATGAGATTTTTAATTGATCAAACCTGATTTTTTTACCAGTAAATTTTACCAAAAACCTTATCAAATATCAAAATCTTTTATTTATTCAAGTCCATTCATGTCATTATCTATTAAATTCCAATAAAATTATTCTCTAGTGTTAGTGCGTTTCAAGATGAAGGGGTAGAGAAAAAATCATGTTTTTATTTTTATTTTTATTTTTATTTATAAAATGTAAAATTTATAAGATTTTTAGTTGATCAAACTTGATTTTTTACTAGTAAATTTTATCAAAAACCTTATCAAATATTAAAATCTTTTATTTATTCAAGTTTATTTATGTCATTATTTATTAAATTCCGATAAAATTACCATTGAATTGATCGCCATGGAAATGGTGCGTGCAGGTGTTCACAAAACATCAGTTTTATCAGTGATTACTAATTTTCTGTCGTTGCTTGAACCTGTTGATGTCAGAGATTGGAGGGGGAAGAAGACTTCTCTTTACCAAGCCTCCTCCTCGTGCTCTGGAGAATCAACAGGACCAAGGCGCAGAATGGAGTTTGAATGTTTGATCACGCATGCATGGAGTCACCTAAGTTCGATGCCCCTTCAAGTCCAAAAATGGTACTATAAATTTTCTAAGGATGATTTATTCAAATTTCCTTGTGTATTGGTGTTATTTTCCATGATCACGGGCTTATCTTCTTTTTTTGGATGATAATAAACATTTATGATCAAGTTTGTATTATTTATAGTTGAATATAAACTCAAAATAACTATCTAAATCCGATAAAATATAAATTCTTTATACCCGAATTTGACCCGATGGGGTTATGAATAATCATTGGGTATCCATAACCCAAACTAGAATGTTATAATTTACAACTATTTAGGATATAATTAGTTTGGTACACATGTATTTTTTCAAATATTTATTTATTTTGAATTTAGGTAGATCAAACCTAATTTTTTGCCGATAAGTTTTACCAAAAACATTATTAAGTATAAAAATCTTTTATTTATTCAATTCAATTCAAGTCATTATCTATTAAATTCTATAAATTTATTCTCCGGTGCTTTTTAGGATGAAAGGGGTAGAGAAAATGTTAGCTTGTTTGGCTAGGTTTTCGTTTGCGAAATCTAAAATTTATAAGATTTTTAGTTGATCAAACTAGATTTTTTACCAGTGAATTTTACCAAATACCTTATAAAGTATAAAAATATTTTATTTGTTAAAGTGCATTCAGGTCATTATCTATTAAATTCCGATAAAATTATTCTTTAGTGCTAGTGCCAGTGCTAGTGCTTTTCAAGATGAAGGAAGTAGAGAAAAAATCAAGTTTTTATTTTCATTTTCATTTGTAAAATGTAAAATTTATGAGACTTTTAATTGATCAAACTTGATTTTTTGCCAGTGAATTTTACCAAAAACCTTATCAAGTATCAAAATCTTCTATTTGTGCAAGTTCATTAGGTCATCATCTATTAAATTCCAATAAAATTATTCTCTAGTGCTAGTGCTTTTCAGGATAAAGGGGTAGAAAAAAGCCAATTTTTCATTTTCATTTTTGTTTGCGAAATTTAAAATTCATGAGATTTTTAGTTGATCAAACCTGATTTTTTACCAGTGAATTTTATCAAAAACCTTATCAAGTATAAAAATCTTTTATTTGTTAAAGTTCATTCATGTCATTATCTATTAAATTATGATAAAATTATTCTCTAGTGCTAGTGCTAGTGCTAGTGCTTTTCAAGATGAAGAGAGTAGAGAAAAAGCCAAGTTTTCGTTGTTATTTTCATTTTCATTTGTGAAATTTAAAATTTATGAGACTTTTAGTTGATCAAACTTAATTTTTTACCAGTGAATTTTACCAAAAACCTCATTAAGTATCAAAATCTTTTATTTGTGTAAGTCCATTCAGGTCATCATCTATTAAATTCCAATAAAATTATTTTCTAGTGTTCGTGCTTTTCAGGATGAAGAGGATAGAGAAAAAGTCAAGTTTTTATTTTCATTTTCATTTGCAAAATGAAAAATTTATAAAACTTTTAGTTGATCAAACTTGTTTTTTAAATAGTGAATTTTAACAAAAACCTTATCAAGTATAAAAATCTTTTATTTGTTAGAGTTTATTCACGTCATTATCTATTAAATTTCGATAAAATTATTTTCTAGTGCTAGTGCTCGTGCTTTTCAAGATTAAGGGAGTAGAGAAAAAGCCAAGTTTTTATTTTTATTTTTATTTTCGTTTGCAAAATGTAAAATTTATGAGATTTTTAATTAATCAAACCTGACTTTTTATCGGTGAATTTTACAAAAAACCTTATCAAGTATCAAAATCTTTTATTTAAGTTTATTCAGGTTATTATCTATTAAATTCCAATAAAATTATTCTTTAGTATTGGTGCTTTTCAGGATGAAGGGGGTAGAGAAAAAGTCAAGTTTTCATTTTCATTTTCATTTTCGTTTGCAAATTATAAATTTTATAAGATTTTTAGTTGATTAAACTTGACTTTTTGTCAATGAGTTTTACCAAAAACCTTATTAAGTATCAAAATCTTTTATTTGTTCAAGTCCATTCATGTCATTATTTATTAAATTCCAATAAAATTATTCTCAAGTGATAGTACTTTTCAAGATGAAAGGGATAGAGAAAATGTCAAGTTTTCATTTTTATTTTTGTTTTTGTTTGCGAAATGTAAAATTTATGAGATTTTTAGTTGATCAAACTTGATTTTTTATCAATCAATTTTACCAAAAACCTTATTAAGTATCAAAATCTTTTATTTGTTCAAGTCCATTCATGTCATTATTTATTATATTTAAATAAAATTATTCTCTAGTGCTGCTTTTTAAGATGAAGTGCGTAAAGAAAAAGCCAAGTTTTCATTTTCATTTATGTTTGCGATATGTAAAATTTATGAGATTTTTAATTGAGAAAATTGTGTGTGAAATATTTGCAAATAATCTTTGCTATCAATAGTATCATAAACCATTTATACAATCAATTATTTAAATATATATTTTATGTTTGATGATATATCAAAGAACACTTATATTTGTCGTATTTATTTTATCATCATAATAATAATATAGAGTTTTCTTAGGCTGTCCGGTTACTCGGTTGTTTAATGAATGAAACCTTTCTTAACTGTTTTATATTCTAACACGCGATTATTTTTATATACCATATTATAATTATCCAATAATTTTATTAAACAAACTCAAGGCTAGTAATAATATTTTTGTATGAAAATACATTATCAATTACATTACGTACGTTGTTAAAGAATATTTTAAAATTATTACAGGAATATTCTGGTGTATTCCTGTCTCAATTTAAGTAATGGTGAATTAAACAAGAAAATCTGTTTCGTTTCATTGCACGTTTGTTGCAACCATGTAATCTGATAATAAAAGAAAATATTTTACAAAGGCAAACCCTAAACTAGGATCCGTGCCTGTTACAACACACCATTAAGACAGCAACACATTGACTTTGTTGCATAAGAAATAGACTGTCTGACAACTTCTGCAATGGGAACGCAGTTGCTTTACTGCCATTCTTTTCTTATCTTTAATGCTGCCATTCTCCGTCTTTCCTGGAACCTGCGGCAATGGGCAAATATTAGCCAAATTTGTTTGAGGAAGAACGCATATACATAAAATTGACGTCTGTGGAAGAGCAGCAGCAGCAGCACATTGCCTTGCGATATCTGGCAGACCACATCGTAGGATCTGAAATTGATTGAATGCACGTTAGAAAGATTAGGAATTCATTGTCTTGTACGCGTGCCTAATTATACATATATTAAAATCATATAATTCAAATAAATTAATGATCACTTCTTGACGAGGACTATGAGGATAATTATAACCAAGTATTTGTTGCTGGGACATCTAAGATATTTCTATCGATCTTTATCTTTAACAAAAATATCAAGACTTTACATACAAAGAAGTCTCCGTCGTCGCTGTTTAATCATTCTTTTAAGCCCCTTGTTTCGGTAAATGGAGAGGAAATGAATGCATTTTCATACTATTTAGTAAATAAAACCAAGTATATATATATATATATATATATATATATATATATATATATATATAGGATAAATCGGTTTGTTTACAAAAAATCGTTTTCTAAAATCAAGCCAAGGATAAATCGGTATATATAGGATAAATCGGTTTGTTTACAAAAAATCGTTTTCTAAAATCAAGCCAATCATATAGTGCACGAGCAGGCTCCATATATATATATATATATATATATATATATATATATATATATATATATATATATATATATATAGCTTACGTAATAATTAGAACTTGGTTTTTTGGAAAGTATGGTTGTAATTGTTTTTTAAAGTATTTTTTTTATTAAAATATATCAAAATGATATCTTTTTTATTTTTAAAATCGACGTATTAAAATGATTCAAAAGATATATAAAAAAAAATTAATAAAAAATTTTAATTTTTTTTTAAAAAACATGGGTACTACTGTTTTCCAACGCCCTAGACACGTAAATGTTACAAATTTCAATATAGCATATTCAGGCATCAATATGCATGTCCAAATCAGTAGTCCAAGTCACACGCCACCATAATCCACACTTTTCTCTTTAAATAATTCATTTAAACTATTTAAAATAAATAATTCAATAAAAGCTGCATCCATTTTACTGGTCTATTTTGATCTAAGTCTCATCTGAGCTTCTACACGCGCAAAAATACAGTTTCATGAACAAGACCCGCTTCAGAATTTGTTAGCCAATCTGTACAGGATTTCGTCTCTCTATACAAATGTTAGAAAATAAAAATAAAAATTAAAGGTTTTTTTTTGTAAGTGGAGCAGTAATTATTTTTTAAAGTGTTTTTTTTTTAGAAATATAACAAAATAATATTTTTTTATTTTTAAAAAAATTATTTTTAATATCAAAACATCAAAATAATTTTAAAATATATATATAAAAATTAAATAATTTTTTTTTAAAAAAAACCCTAAATAACAAATTACTTTTACTCCTCCTCTCTTGATTCGTGGATAAGAGCTGCTCAACAATTTGCGAGTCAAAATGTAGTTGTTTGATACCCTTGCTTGACTACAAGTACAGCTCGCCCATGGTTCAGCTTTGATAGCATTTTTGTTACCAGCACTCGCGGTAAACCCTGCAATAAACCTGACTAGATCGTCTTTCATTGTATTTGTTTTATAGAAAATGTGTTAAAATATGAATATATAGCACATTCTCTCGGCATACCTAAGTTATTGCTTGAAACAAAAGAATCATCACTTGTATAGCGAATGACTTTCAAATAGCATATCACTTCTAAGATTTCTGTGTATGATTAGAGAATAATATAAATTATATTTTATAATTTTATTTGAAAGTTTAAGTTTTTAAGTTGAGATGATTTTTTAACATAGTATCAGAGTCATAATGACCAAGTGGTCAAGAGTTCGAATCCCACCATCCTTATTTATTTGATAAAAAATTAAGCAGGAGATAATGTGAACTTGTACAAGTTTCAAGCTTAAAAAACTTTCACTTAAATGGATGTGTTAGAGAAAAATATAAATCATATCCTAGGATCTCACTTAAAAGCTTAAAATCTATTTGTTTCTGCGTTTCAAAAGTATTTTTGAAAAAAATTGAAATTTTTTTATTAACTTCAAATTAATATATTTTTAATATTTTCAAATTATTTTGATATGTTGATATTAAAAATAATTTTTAAAAAATAAAAAAATATCATTTACATGTATTTTGATATCAAAAATTATTTGAAAAGTAATCGCAACTACACTATTATATCAATTCTAAATTATTGGGTTGATATTGTTTTATATATATATATATATATATATATATATATATATATATTGGCATGGAAATTTCCACAAGCACCACTAGGCCTAGGTATGATAACTTTTTCGTAAATCAACGGAACGCGGAGGCTCCACCTTACTGGTTAAGGCTTGAACGTGAAAGGGACCGCCATGTGATAATTCCACTCTCAATTTAATACTGTCAACCATTGTGGTTAACTTAGTAGCTGCTTACTTTGACCAAATCATCCACTGCAAAGGACACAGCGCCAGTGCCATAAAGTGGTTACGTGGAATTGACTTCGTCTTCCTGCATTGAAGACAAATCATTCAATTGAACCACCTCTTTGTCTTCCGTATGTCCTTCGCAGCTCAGATTTGGTTACATTATAGGAATTTGAAGTCTCCTAAATTAGTGAATGTGAAGGTTCCTAGAAAGACCTACCTTTTGAGTTAATTAGAGCCCTGAAAATGACCTAATGTCCTTGACTTTGTCGAAATTGTACTGAATTTAAACGCGTGTTTAAAAATGTGATATAAATTATTTTTTAAAATATATTAAAATAATATTTTTATATTTTTTAAAATTTATTTTTGATATTAAAACAATCTAAAAACACTTAAAAAAATTAAATTTTAATAAATAAAAAAGTTGCACCGCTACCCAGACATGCATTATCGGCCACAGCTATACATTATCGGTTGACTTCCCAATTCTTGATCAGTAATCATTATCAGTTAATTAAAATATATCTTTGATTAATAATTTTGAGCTCGGAAAATAGCATCCTATAGGTTGAAGTTCTTCGTAATAATTTTGGCTCATCTTCAACCAACCAAACTTAAGCATTCATCTCCTCCTGGCCTCCGAGAAAGTGGAAAAACCACACAGAATCAACACCATTCTACATGCCACGCAATCACCATATGGAATGTTGAGATTAGAATATGGATTAGTACTGTAAAGTACTGTAGAGGATATCAAAGTACTGCTAGATGGATCCAAAATATTGTTTTCAAAGTAAATTTATAATTTTTTCTATATTTTATTATGGCCTTTTCACGACTCATGCTCTTTTGGGTTAATTAAATTATGGAAACAAAGCAGCTCTTACCCTTAATTGAAGTGATGTTATGTCACCATGAACTCCCATGCTGGGACGCCATGCAGATGGGGGCATGGACAAATTCAATGATAAAAATTAACTTGGATGGGCAGTGTTATTTGACCTAATCCTCGACACCAGGTATTTGACTGGTTTTTTCTTAGCAACAATTGAATCTGATATAAAAAAGATAAAATCAATCGCAGCCTCCACCGATTAATCCAGGTTTTGGACGAGGAGTGTTAGCAATCCTGATTTTTTCGCATCCTTTTGCCGTTTTGATGAAGCTTTCCTGGAAATGGAGCTCGAAGACTTCATCAATGGCTCCATCCGTTCAACTTGCTATTGATATTGCTTGCTTTGAATTTTCTTTCCTTCTTTTTCAAATTTAAGACGATTAATAAAGGTTTCCAGGAACGGTATGGTCATGAAGACTTCTTCTCTTGTACTCGTACTGGACGTGTCTCATACTTTATCAAACTTGGTGAGTGCGTTTACTTGAAAAAATATACATATGGAGTATAATTTGGGTTGGAATTTTTTAAAACCTAATAAGATATTAATATGATAAAATTTAATTAATCTGACTGATTTTTTAATAAGATGTAATTTATTTAATTAAATCCCATATAAACTCAACTATGTTAATAAAAACTAAAACAAAAACAAAAAAAATTATCATTCTAATAACAAGCTTGTGAATCCATTGATAATTAAAAAAAAAAACCTAAATTCTTTTTCGGACGACTCCACAGTACCACAAGTTATATCTGACATATGCCATGTGCTGCTTCTACTAAGATCAACATCAAGCCATTTTTTGTTTTTTAATTTATATTAGTTGTTTGAATTAATTTACGTGTAAATCTTAATTATATAAATTTTTAGTGATATTTAATACTAACAATGACGGTACATGAAAAGCAAACCAAACTTGCTTTTTTTAAAATAAAAAATCAAGTAAATGTTTTTTTTAAAAAAAAAATTACAGCTCCAGTCCAAAATTACCGCCTGCCTCGAACGCCACCGAACTTGCCATGTATAACAACAGCGAAACAAATCCAAAGCAACAAAAAAAAAAAAAACACGTGTCTGATAGCCGCCAGGATAAGTAAAGTAACCTTAAAGGGTTAAAAGGAATCTTTTATCATGGGTGATATATTCACCAAATCAACTGTGAAGTGTACTTCCTTTGAATTGTTCATCATTTGGTCTCTTGGTCTCCTAGGTTTTAAGTTGTTTTTTAAATCAACAATTCTTCCTCTCCATCCGAAAAATTGTTTTAATTAACTACATATTTCAATTTTTCTGATTAATTATAGCTACTGATAATTTATGTTTGTTTGGTCTTATTTGTTTTCTTTTAACAAATTGTATTAGAAGTATGCAATTAAAATATATTGTTCAAGTTGCATCATTGATTTAATTAATTTTTCGATCGAAACCTATTCTTGAAGGTGGTTACTTTTTTCTTTTGAAATCTTGATCTCCTTTGCATTAACTCATGTGTGATGGAGTTTTGTTTGTTTGATTTGTTTAGATTACCTGGATTTTGCTTCCTGTAAAATGATTTCGTGTTTTTTATTTGGGTCAATGCCTGAATTTAATTGTTGCTTTTGCATTAACTCATGTGTGAAGGTAATTATGAATGCTGACAAAGCTATTTCTTGTAAACTGAGTAGATAATAATAGAACTTGAGAAAAATGTATTGAGAATTGCAATCTATTTTAGGTGTTTATTTTAAAGGAATTGGTCTTCTTTTTTTTTTAATATTTTGTCTTTAACAAATGAGTTAAAGAGCACTAATTACACTTGCATAAACATAGAATTGCACCTAAAATTCAAAATTTTAAGTTAAAACAAGCATTTAATATCAATAATTCTGTTACTTCTTCCTATAACACTTCAATAAGCTTAGAAAGGCAAAAGTGTAGGTATAAATTAGGGGGGAAGAATAGCAAGAAAATGAACATGTCACTCTTATAAGTATCTTGAAATTATTAGAAAGGAAAAAACAAAAGAAGAAAAAAAAAGGAGTATATAAGACCATTTTTTTCCGAAACACAAAGTAAATACACAACATCACAATACATGGTTGAGGATTTGATGAACTTGGTTAGGATACAAAATTCCCTATTTTTTTTTATTGATTTTTTCCATATGAACATACAAAAAACCAACTAACCACTATACAAAAAAAAAAAAACTTATGAGCAAAAATAAAATCACAAAGAATTTTACATTTACGTGTGTGACATTTTAAATAATTTTACAACCACACCTCAATATAAAAGGCATATTAACTAAGTACATGAAATTATTTTTTATTCAACTTCAATCTCAACTATATTTTTAAAGAAACACTTTAATTTATTAAACCAACCTTAACTAAAATTAATTATTATAAAATTATATTTTCGAATAACAACCATAAAAACAATCACGATGCCAAACACATCCTAAGTCTGAATGTGTTTGTATTTGTTTGTATTTATGACTATGTTTCCTTT
Source organism: Populus tomentosa (assembly GCA_018804465.1). Lineage (NCBI taxonomy): Eukaryota > Viridiplantae > Streptophyta > Magnoliopsida > Malpighiales > Salicaceae > Populus > Populus tomentosa. The sequence goes on along the minus strand of CM031983.1, from coordinate 12,740,529 downwards.
GTTGGTTTCAAACTTTTCTGTAAAATTGCAAAAAACAAAAATGTAATGGAGAATGATTTCAAATATCTTATATGAAGATTGGTTTGTGATTATTTATAAATGTGTTTGAAATTGTTGTAAATGTTATTTTTTAAATTATTTTTTGTTTACTTGTAAATAATGTTTTTTTAAAAAAAATATTTTTGACATCAACACATCAAAATGATCTAAAATTACAAAAAAAAAAAAGATTAATTTGAAGCAAAACAAATTTAAAATTTTTCAAAAACACGATTATTTTCCAAAAATAAACACAACCTACATGTGTTTTTGATATTATGGTGTAAGTTGTTTTTTTAAAGTATTTTTTATTTAAAAATAAATAAAAATATATTTTTTAAAAAATTAATACATCAAAACTATAAAAAATATTAAAAATATATTAATTTAATATTTTTTAAAATAAAATACAGCTTTTAAAACCCATAAATAAAACTGCTTTTGAACGCTAGACACCCATTTGTAGGGGTGAGTAAAAAAATCAAAAAACTGAGAAAACCAAAAAAACTAAATCGTTAAAAAAAACTAATTAAACCGATTAAAATTTTAAAAAAATCGATCGGTTCGGTTCGGTTCGGTTTCGGTTTTATAAGCCTGAAACTGAAAAAACCAAACCAAACCAAACCCAAACTGAAAAAATCGAGCAAACCAGTTTGAACCGGTTTTTATCCTAAAATACCAAACAAAACCGAAATCGGTCAGTTTAAACCAGTTTTGGTTGTTTTTTTAAAAAATTAGTTTTGTTATTTTTTTTATATAAAAACCGAACCAAACCAAAAATAATCACCTCTACCCATTTAAGAATATGGTTGTGATTGCTTTTCAAAATACTTTTCGCTCAGAAATGCATTAAAATGATATTTATTTTATTTTTAATTTTTTTTTAATAATATCGCATTGAAATGACCTCAAAATACTAAAAAAAAATATTAATTTAAAATAAAAAATAAAAAAAAATTAAAATATTTTTAAAATATAAAAATTAATAGGGCCAGTAAATAGAGTTGATGTGATTAGAAAATTGAGAGGTGGATAATTAAAAATTAAAATTCGAAAGCGCTTAAAATAGTTAAATGATCTGTACAATCTGATATAAAACTTTTAAATATTACTTGATAAAGGAATAAAAAAAAGTGCTACTTTTCCTATCATAAGATAATCTATAACAAAACAAAAAAGACTCTTCATTTATGATAATGATACAAGAAAAAGTCTCCATATCATAAGATAATCTATAAAATTATCTCTTATCAGTGCGTTATTTTATTTTTATTTAACATATTTGAAACACATGATTTTCTTTTCTTTTCTTTTTTCTTTTTTCCATATTACGCATGTTTTACATATTCGATAGTAATTTCTTCCTTTCATTATATACAAAGATAAATTATAAATTAAATATTTATTTTAGTATTCTATGTAAAGTTTAAAAAATACTCATTGAATATATTATTAATTTATTAATAATTTCAATTTCAAAATATCATTAAATAAATATAGTCTAGGTAGTTTGCCGACAACCATGTGAAATCATATTTTTGAATTTTTCTTATAAAAAGGAAGAAGAAAAAAACATAAAGAAAACACACATTTTAAATTTAACCTTATGAGTTTTAAAGTTTTTAGATTTAAAATTCGAAATCCTTATATTTTTTTAATTTTCTTAATTTTTTATTCTTAAGTTTTCAGATCAAATAGTTCATATTAACGGTTATAAAATTAACGGTTCAGATCTTTAGAATGTTTAATGAGATATTAATGGACGAGAAAACTTTATTACTTTTGTCCTTGAAGCATGTCTCTTCATCGTTCATTTTTTTTTTTTTTGAGGATAATAACTAAACATTACTTTGTTTTTTTAAACGTCCAAACGACACTGTTTTACAGTTACATGAAGATGCTACTATAATTGTAGTTATACAAACAACATTTATTGTTCATTGAATATAATTTTTCTTACACGTATAGATTTAATTTAATTATTATGGATTAAATTGATTGATATAGTTTATATATATAACAATAATATATATCAAATATCATGAAACCAAATCTATCACAAAAGGATTGTCTTGCAGACAGTTATACAAGCTCTTGATGTCATAATATGAGCAGTCCAAGTATATATTCAATTAACATAAAAATAAACTATAAAAACCCTAATTATAAGATATAGAACTTATAATTGTAAAGCATTCGAATAAATATAAACAGTGCGATGCAAAGTGAAAAATACACTATCATAAACAATCCAAATAAGAATATAATATTTTTATTTTTATTATTATTATTATTTCAATACTTTAATTCGATTGTTGAACCATAAAAAAAAAAAAAACACTTGAAAATTAGAAAAGGTCAAAAACAAATGGGTCAAGACAATTAAGAAAGACAACGACTTGGCTGTTCGCGGTTCGCAGTGAACGAGTTATTAGTTTAGAGTTTAGAAAGTCAATAGACGCGTTGGGAAGGACCGAGCCCAACGAGGACACTCTCCAAACCGAAGCCCAGATATTTACCAAATTCCCAAATTATCCACAGGCAATTTTCTTCTACAAGCAACAAATCCAAAAAACCGATGGTGACTTTGGTCATTTACTAATTAACCTCTCTCCCTATATATAGAATAAGAAGACAGACCTTTTCCTTACAACTGCCTGCCACCCAATTCACAGAGAAGCCACATTACTTTAATTTTTTAAACACAAAATATTAGAAAAGGACAATCAAGCTCGTTAATTTTAGAGATTGTTGAGGGACGGCTGACGCTGTCTGCTTGGCTGATTTTTTTTCCGTTGATTTTTTAGAAAGAAAAGCCCATTTTTGGAGAGAGAAAGAAAGTGAGAGAAACGGCTAAATTTACTGGTTTTGCTGCTAGCTAGAAACAGGCGGAGATCGAGGAGGGGAATTTCAAAAGAGGGTTCGTTCCGGGGTGTGGATAAAACCGATTTTTTGTTTTTGATCTGAGTTTTAGAGCAGAAAAAATAGAAAATATTTAGTAAAAAAAATGTGGTGGATGATGAATGAAAATGGCGGCCAATACTGCTCCAAGAAGAGTGATGATATCTGTGCTGATATTTGTGGCCAGGTAATTTCGAACCCATTTTGATGTGTACAAGATTTCGTTAGACTTCTCTCTCTTTTTTTTTACTGATATCCGTTTTTTTTTTAATTCTCGTTATGCCATTGAATAGATATTATGTTATTGGAATTGGGATTTCATGGATTTTCATTTTCTTTGATTGATGAGTTTTTGAGGTTTTTTATTTTAATCTGGGACTTGTTCGAGGATTTGAAAAAATCAAGGATGAGGTTTTTTAAGTTTGAGCATCTGAAATCAGACCTTTGTTTTTGTGTTTAATGACTAAGATTATGGAAGTAAATTAAGATGTCGATTAATTTACAATTTGGGTCTTCTCAATTTTTGCCGTCTGGAAACTCTGCTCATGAAATGTCTCAAATTTTTATCTGGTTTTCAAGGATAACTTTTGTGTTTAAGAAGGTGTAATTATTTAAGATGCGGATTTATTGAGTGATTTTCGTTACATTCTCTCTTCTTTACTGGAATCAAACAGGGCATTACGCTTATAGGAGAAAATATTTATTTATTGATTGATCAGTTTTCTACTAGTGATTGGCTTTGTTTTGTGTTTCTTCTTGAAATCATTTTGACTCATATTGTGAACTCCATTAATTTGCAGGACTCAGGCAGAATTTTGAGCATGTCCAGAATCCGGTGTATTCTTCGTGGCATGGATTTAAAGACATATTTGCTTCTGTTTATACTCGTGCCAACCTGTGTCTATGGTATTTACATGCATGGACAGAAGGTCTCATCCTTTTTCCGGCCATTATGGGAATCCCCACCAAAAAAGTTCAATGAAATCCCACACTATTATCATGAGAATGTGTCGATGGAGAACCTCTGCAAACTCCATGGTTGGGGAATTCGTGAGTTCCCAAGACGTGTTTATGATGCAGTGTTATTCAATAATGAATTGGACATCCTTGCTTTGCGATGGAAAGAATTGTACCCTTACATTACACAGTTTGTTCTCCTTGAATCTAATTCAACCTTCACTGGGAAAGAAAAGCTTCTCTATTTTGCCAGCCATCGAGATCAGTTTAAATTTGTTGAGCCCAGGTTGACCTATGGAACTATCGGAGGGAGGTTTAAGAAAGGAGAGAACCCATTTATCGAAGAGGCATACCAGCGAGTAGCATTGGACCAACTTATCAAAGTAGCAGGGATTTCTGATGATGACTTGCTTATAATGTCAGATGTTGATGAGATACCGAGCAGACACACTATCAATCTCTTGAGGTGGTGTGATGACACTCCTTCAGTTCTTCATCTCCAGCTGAAAAATTATCTTTACTCTTTTGAGTTTCTCAAGGACATTAAAAGTTGGAGAGCTTCAGTCCACAGATATCAGACAGGCAAGACGCGGTATGCACATTATCGCCAGGCAGAAGACATTTTGGCAGATGCAGGGTGGCACTGCAGCTTTTGTTTCCGCCGTATAAGCGAGTTTATATTTAAGATGAAAGCTTACAGTCATGTTGATAGAGTCAGGTTCAAACGTTACTTGAACCCTGAAAGAATCCAGAGAGTAATTTGCAAGGGTGCTGATTTATTTGATATGCTTCCTGAGGAGCACACATTCAAGGAAATTATTGGGAAAATGGGACCAATTCCTCACTCCTATTCAGCTGTTCATCTTCCATCATATCTTCTGGAGAACGCTGACAAGTATAAATTTCTCTTGCCTGGGAACTGCTTGAGAGAAAGTGAGTGATTCTCTTGAATACTTCAGTATCTGTTTTTGTAAAGGTTAGGCGAAGATGCAGCTTGTGTAACTTCTTATGAAAGCTTCAACCGAACATTTTCCATGTGTAGCGAGTGACTGATACAGCATGCTAGATGTCAAAACAGAATATGGGAAATGTTTGAAGAGTTGGGTAATTTCTTGAGTTTTCTAATGTCACATTATGTAAATAGCGTTCTTCCGGAATTTGGGTTTTAATCAACCTGGAGCTTTACTTCACTGGATGGGGAACTTGCTGTGATGGGAACAGCCTATTTGTCACCGGTTTCTTATGTACTTCCTAGCATTCATATAACCTGGCTCTCGATTAATATTTTGAGGTTTTAGTGATTTTCCTGTTTTGGGGATTTTTCTTCTAATACATTTTATTTTTTCATGTTTTTAATTTCTTTAGTCATACCATCTCGTTTTATATAGATCACTTATGTGTTGACTCTCTCTTATCAGATTTTCATGTTTGTTCTTTTTGGACAGCTCTTTTTCTTACCTGACCTTTGTGCAATGAATTAAAAATTTCCATCTAGAGCAGTATTACTTTTTTGCAAGTTGCTATCGCATAATAATCTTCAATTACTTCCTACATAACTTTCTGAGTCCTTGGCACGTATTAGCATCAAAAGACGGGCAAGCTGCGTGTTTCCGTTTACATATGTATGCTTACCACCTACTGTCATCTTTTAGATATAATCGTTAAGCTGTCGTTTCCTTTGTGTTCATGGGACACATTGATACCCTTTACTTTTGTCGAGGTTTGCCTTGTAACATGGACATGTCTCATAATGTTTTTCCAAATCTCGTTGATCTTCGAAAGAAACGCCGTGCCTGTCTGGCACGGAGGCTGGCGATTCATACTATGTTATTCCTTCTTCTTTAGAAGCTTGATTAATTATTTAGCGGATATACTTATGGGTGCGAATTGCAAGGCCTGATCTTTGTCAACCAACATGGTTGTCTTTGCGTTGCATCTATTTAAACATAAAGAAATAAAAAATAGTTGCGACTCTGCTGGTGTATAATAATCAATATTTTGCTGGACGGCCAATTACATAATTTGGTTTTGGCCTTCCGGCCACTGGGACTTAACTGCTGTAGGTCAATGACATTGACATATTTCGTAAACTTGAAGAGCCATGTTCATTTTTTAAAAAAACAAAACTACATTGGAGGGAGTAGATTGCCTTGAGCAATCCAATAGGATATGTTTTATTTTTTTATTTTTTTTTGGTGTTGTGGTGAGGTAAAAATATCACAAGTGTTGTGGAGGTAATATCAGTAAAAGAAATTTGGACACTATTATTCCCAACTTCTCTAATATAGCATTTTCTCTAACAAATTCGTATATCAAAGCTTTTTATTCTTAATGTGATGTTCCTATTGTATGGAGTATCTTTTATTTTATTTTATTTTATTTTATTATATTCATCTTTTCTTGATTCAATCACAAAATCGACCCTTTTGTTTTTAAAATTTGGAGAGTTTTTGGTAAAATTCTTTTTGTATATTGTATGGCACGTCATTTTTGCTTATGGATAACATATCTGGGATCAAACTCCATTGCAAATTGTGTTTGCAATTAAAAAACTTTCTTGTTGTGCAAGTTCCCATTAGGAAAAAATATTGAAGGAACAACGATATATGATTTAATCAAAACCATATACTACCTTTTGCTTCCTATATACTTTCTTAGCTTTAATACCACTAAAAGGTAAAATCTTGTTTCCTCAAATTGGGAATAAAGTGGTGAGTGGTGAACTTGCATCATTCAACAATCAACATTTATTATGTTATGTAATCGTGAAAATATTGTAATAATGATTTTATTTTTAATTCTTTTTTCATGCTTGGGTAAATATTTCGTTGGTTTTCTTTCATAAAAGTATTCAAGTTTTTTCAAGTTTCAAGTATAGTCAAATATGTTTTTTACCTCTGAAAAGACAAAAAAATAATAATTTGTCTTTGAGGGTATTTTGGTATTTTTTAGGTATTTTGTATAATTAAGAGAATCATGAGGATGTTTTAGTATTTTCACGATATATTTTTTTATTTTTTAATTGAAAAGTTGTGAGCGTGTGTTCCTCACGCCTTAGCGGGTGGGCGACACCCTCTTCATTAAGAAAGTGTGTATGACGCTTCCTGATAGTCAAATCTGATCATCCACCATTTAACTGGATGTGCAACCGTGTCTTCTTCTACATGATGTGGTGCGTGTAAACAGATAATAGTTGGATTACTATCGGTGATCGATTGTTTGTGTTTTTTCTTTCTTTTCTATCTCTTGATAACTAAAGTGCACAATTATCTTTTTTATTTGTTATTTATCAAATTTGACATGACTACTAGACCCATGCTTCTTGGGTCTGGCATGGTTGCCAAACCCATGCATCTGGGCCTAGCAACCATGTCATACCCACGTGTCTAGATCTAAAAAATTTAAAAATTTTAAAAGTATGATTGGACTCCAAAACCAAATACCGCCTCGTTCCAGCTGTCATGGGTTTGCCGGACCCATGCGCCTCGGTCTAGCAAACTCATGCGTCTGGGCTTGGCAACCCTGCTAAACCCACGTGTCTAAGTCAAAAAACTTAATTTTTTTTAAAAACATGATTGGATTTCAAAAACAAACATTATCTCATTCACGTAGGATTTTTTATTTATATGCAATAGAACTTAACTGTAAACTCTTTTTTGTTTATGCAACTTATTTTATAAATTAGTTATATTCGAAGAGGAAAGAATGAAAAAACAATGTGGAGTTCTAAGTGATTTATTTCAAGTTTTCAAAAATAAACCTTTCTTTTTATATACATTGTGAATGAAAATATTAATTTTATGTTTCCATCCAAGTGTTAGATAATTTTTTAAAGGATTCATGTTTTTTTAAATTTGAGATGTTGTTGCATGATCTAATTGTCAAATATGTTACAAGGAGAGTTTATTATACATTATAACTATTAGTATATACAAAAATTTGAAATATATGATCATAAGAGAAAACTTTTGAATTGATATATTATATTGTAGGAAAAGAAAATATTATATATGTAAAAGATTTATTATTCTTTTGACTATCTTAATTTGTACAATTTTGTAGATAATTTCTTCACTAAAATTAGAGATTAATTAAAAAAAAATTGAGTGAATTTTAGGGATGTGTGTGGTTAATGTCCCAAAATAAAAGGAACAAAATATAGAAAAGATAAAGATATATTTGATTAAAAAGACAGATAAAAATACAAAATAAATATGTTTTTAGAACAATTATAAGTGAATTTCTATATATTTTTTTAAAAAAATAGATGCATGAGTCTAGCATGACTACCAAGCCCAAGCAGACCCAATGTGTTTGGGTCTGACAAAAAATTAAGTGGAAGTTTAAAAATTAAGTCATTTTGTTAGGTTTAATAACACTATTCAAATGCTCTCAATACTATTAATAATTGTTTTATATTTTTTAAAAAATTAATATTAACCCACTACAAAGCACGAATCAATAAACTAGTATATATAATTGGAAAACATGACAAGATTTCCATATAAGAAACACGTTAGTTCAAAGGACTTGTTAAAAGGGTTGACTCAAATTTTTTTTAAAAAAAATTACAGCTTGTTGGATCACACTATATATACTATAGGCCGAATCAAATTTCTGTAATGTAAAAAAAGATGTTCAAGCGGTGCTGATATTTTTTATAGTAGAAAAAAATAAAGTCACGTTTGAGTTGACTTAATGTGATCCGGTCGACTTGATGGGTTCAAAAACAACCCAAAAATTGATAACAATGTAGTTTGACTAAAAAAAAAATCAAAACAACATTAAAAAAAAAAAAACAATATTGAGATGACGACTTAGTAGATTGACTCGGTTCAACTTGGATGTTGAAGGATAGAAGTAAAAAAAAATCAATTAAAAAAGGGACAAAATAAACAACTCAAATTAACTTGTCAAATTCATGACCTGCGTTATGCGACCAAGATAACCCCACACAAAAATAAATCAAAATAAATTATGAATCCCAATTCTAAATCACCTCAATGTTAAATAATAAAATTGAAAAAATAATTAATTAAAAAAAGACAATAAAAACAATTCGATTCAACCTGCCAAATCCACAATTTGAGTAATGAGACTAGGATAACGCCATAAAAAATAAAGCAAAAAAAATTATAAAGTTCAATTCTCAAACAACGTAATTATGAAGGATAAAATTAAAAAAAAAAAAAAAAACCAAGTTATCCTGAATTAAACTATTAAACTCTGGTATAGGTCCTGATATTAGAATAACCTCATATAAATCAAACATAAAAAAACAACTTGAATCACCCAAGGTTACCTTACTAAACCCGCAACTTAGGTCATGAGATTAGAATAACCCCTTATAAAGTAAATCAAAACAAATTATGAAACTAAATTCTGAATCAACCCAATGTTGAAAGATAAAATTGAAAAAAAAATCAATTTAAAAAAGAATAAAAAAATAAACTAAGTTAACCTAGATTAACTCACCAAACTTGTGATACAGATCATGATATCGGAATATCTTTGTAGAACTTAAACCAAAAAATGACTTAGGTCTTCCCGATTTATCATGTGAAACTCATAACTTAGATCATAAGACTGAAATGACCACATATAAAGCAAATCGAAACAAATTATGAAGAAAAATTCTCAATCAATTCATTGTTGAATAATAAAATTGAAAAAAAAATCAATATTAAAAAAGAAAACATTAGAACAACCCGAGTCAACTCAGGTTAACCCGTAAAACTTATGAATTGGATCATGAAACTGGGATAATCTTATAAAAATTAAATCAAAATAAATCATGAAGTTTAATTTATAATCAACTTAATGTTAAAATGATAAAATTAAAACAATTCCTATTAAAAAAGAAAAATAACAAGTCAATCAGGTTAATCAATAAAATGAGTTATAAGATTATAATAATCATATAAATAGTAAACCACAACAAATCATGAAAATTAAATATTACTAAATTAAATATTAAAAAATAAAAAAATTACTATTACAATAAATAATATTTTATGAAGTTATGAAAAGTAAAAACACTATTTTTAGTTTTTATTAATAATTAATTAAATTAAGAATGAATCTCGATAGACACGTGGTATCAAAGTGGCCAAGGCAAGCACGTGGCAAGATGTACACTTGGTGGACAATCAGCTACCTAGCCAGGCTAAACTTGCCCGCAACGTATCTTCCCCAAGTACTTCTGGACAAGCCACCATGAGGCTCTTAAGAACCATACCCCAGGTGGGATCTCCCCTAGTCAACCTTTCTTTTCACCAGCTAAGGAAATAAATACAGCTCACATCTTTCGCTTAGAATTGACTTGGATTTGTCTTTCGTATTTCGCAATCGGTTGGATATTTCTTTTAAAGAAAGTTAAAAAATATTTCGAGATTCAAGTTATTTGTTCAAATAATAATTTAAATAGTAAAATTTTAAAAAAATACAACAATAATAAATAAACAAAAAAATACACAAAAAAATAATAAAAAAAAACTCAATCCGAGCCAATTTGTATTAAAAAAAACTCAATAATGGTGAAAATAAAAACAAACAGTGAAAAAACAACAGTAAAAAATCTCAGTTAAACCGGGTTAATTTGCAAACTTCACGATTATAAATATAAGATTGAGATAATCTCATAAAAAAAACACATGAAAAAATAATTTAATACCAATTCCTAATAAATCAAAAGAGAATATGATAACTCCATAAGAAAAAGGTAAGGCTCAAGCTCTAGTAAATAAAATGTTGAAAGTTTAAAATTAAGAAAAAAATATAATTTAAAAAGGTTGAAAAAGCTTGATCTTAGCCCACCCGGGTCAAGAAGCAAAATCTTTGACCCCGTCATGATACTAGGTGACCGTGTTTAAAAGTATATTGAATAAAATCATGAAGCTCAATTGTCAAATAACATAAAGATGAATGATGAAAAAAAAAAAAGTTTAAAAGCAATGGAAAATAAATATGAGTCAACCCAGGTTAACTTGCAAACCCTGTGATCATGAAAATTATGAAATCCTTGAACTGGGTTGAATGAAGAATCTTAATTCCTGGTTAATTTAATTTTGAAAAAAAAGAATCAATTTAAAAAACTTTCAAAATAAAAAAAGATGATAATATAAAAAATAGAGATCAAATTTGATAGAAAAAAGCTTATGAAGGATAAAATTATATATATTAAAAAACAATGTAAAAACTAATTGGGATAACCCAATAGAAAAGAAATGACAAAAAAAGTATGAAGATAATTTTTAATAAATCAAATGTTAAATGATGAAATTAAAACAATTAAATTTAAAAATAAAAACAAAACAAAAATTAATTTGTGTTAACCTTTGAAAACAGTAACTTTGGTCTTAAACCTCATACTAACCTTATAGTAATGAAAAAAATTTGAGTTAATCTGAATTATCCCTCAAACCCCGTAATTATAGGCACATAATCAAAATAATCCAGTAAAAAAAAATATAGGAAGACCAATTTCAAATAAATTAAATGTTTTATAATGATTTTTAAAAAAAATTAATTTAAAAAAAAACAAAAAAAAAAGAGTCAACCCACATTAAACTTTTATATCAGTGACTCTTCTCATGAACCTGAAACTAATTTCAAAGAAGGAAAACCATAAAAAATAATAAAGTGAAAATCTAAAAAAATGGTAAAAAAAAATATTAGCTTTGAAAAAGGAAAAGAAAGAACCAAGCCAACCTAAACAATCCTCCTAAACTCAGTCTATTCTCTAAAATTTATAACCCATGAAATCCTTAAACCGGGTTCAATCAAGAAGATTAATTCTTAGTCAATTTTATTTTGAAAGATGATGTTGCGAAAAAAAAAATATCAATTTAAAAAAACTTTTCAAAAAAAAATAACAATAAAAAAAATAATGATCAAATTTAATAGAAAACAACCCATGGAGTATGAAATTGTGAAAAAAAAATCAACCTAAAAAATGATCCCAAACAAAATAAACAATAAAAAAAAATAGGGATCAAATTTGAAAGAAAAAAAATAAAAGGGATGAAATTGGACACAAAAATATAAATTTGAAATAAATAATGATATCTTTGAGTAGCCTTAGAATTTACAATAAAATCAATGCAAAAGATTAAAAAATAGCCCATTATATGAGAATTTTGTTCATAAAGATATCAAAATAATTACAATATTTCAAAAAATTAAAAAGAAAAAAAATCCTGAGTAATAAGTATTATATTATTTTATTTTAAAATTAAATTAGGAATTATACTATAAAAAAATAACCAATATAATCCTATACAATTTATAATAAATAATTATATCACGATAAAAATATCACCTTAATTACTCTCAGTATCTGGTTCAAATGTCTAATAATAATTAAGGGGAAATTTCATTGGTATACTGTAATGAATAATATATATTTTGTCTTTTGGTGAATAGTAATTTTTTATTTAAATTCTTTTTATCTTTGACTTCTATTTCTACATGTGCTAATTAACTCGATTTTTCCTGCTCTAAAACACTACCCTTCCGTAACTTCCTGTCAAACCCAGCCTCAGGATTCAGACTTTTCCTCGAAGGTTTTCTACAACCTCGTCACAAAGCTTCGGATTTTTTATCCATTCCTGAAATGGAATTATTCGATAGAAAAGGCTGTTGGATATTCCATTTTAAGATTACTACTGCAACTTGCTCTTCAATATATCATTTTCGAGGCATGTACTCAGTACGCTGTCTTGTGACTTGTCCCAAAAGCTTAATTTACCTAGCTTGCTTGTCATACCAGACAAGCCAATTCATCCAGGTTAGGATCGACCATTGACAATGAGTTTGGTAAAAAAGCTTTAGCAGAATTGACCACCTGCTTAAATTCATTGAACTAGCTGGCCATTAATTAGAAGCAAGCATGGTAATCGATATACTTCAAGTGATTTGAGCAGCTGAACAAGGGATCGAATAAAGTTGCACCTGGTTTTAGAGGTACCTTTTGCCCCCAATACTGACTCTTGATCTACCTAGTTGATCATATTTATTTCTAGATTCTGTAGCACAAGCTAAATGATAGTTTGGCCGAACATTATTACTATTATAAATGCTCGATATGTCACCTCAAAGGTAAGGGCATCGGATTCTAATCTTATCATTAAAGAATAAAAATGGGCTATAAATGTCCGAAAAGATGATACCAGTGATGTACAAGTCGATTAAAGATATATACCTTCAAGATGCCACTCACAAACTGCCCCCAACACACCAACCAACACCGTGCCAAACACCATAGAAACAATCGGGAGACCATGAATGATCGGTACCAGGATCCAGCAATATTCAACTACAATAGGAACGGCCAAGCTGTCGAGCATGAGAGAGGCGCCCAAGTATGTGTTAGGATTGGTCATTACATGGTTTGTGATGAGAGTGTTGATGAAGTAGCCGAGGAGTTCATCAAGCTAAAGCATAAGAAGTTTGAACTAAGCAAGTCGATGTCCACGAAAGCTGGGTGATTGGCAAAAGGGCTTCTACAGGACCACATTAATTCCCCCATCATCCTCTTCTGGTCCTTACATATAAAGTACAATAACCTTGCCTGTTGCTAATCCATGCGGGGGCAGGCATATTTCAATCGAAATGATATCCCATATTTATAATATGTATTGTTAATCTTTGATGATTTCTTAAATAAACGTTGCCTTTGTGTTTGTGTTTTAGTCACTTGCTCCGATCCTCATGCCTGGTTGAGTTTTGTTTTTGACCTCCACTCTTCACTTCTTTTTACATAGAATTACTAGCTGCTGTCTAATAAAAAAACCATCACGATTTGATATCGGACTATTTATGTTTCAGTGAGCAATATCCGTGGGTATTTTGTATTGTAACTCGTGTGATTTTAGTGATTTAAACCCAAGTTACGAAGACAGAAAATTTGTGTAACAAAAAAAATTGTATTAATTTGAGGCTAATTCGGTATCCTTGTAGTTGGTTTTTTTTCATCAATACCTCATTCGATACATTCTGATAGATTACCGTGTGAAAAATAGTTCGGCAATTGATAGATTAGTTTTCAATTTTAAAATTTCAAGAGGCCTCGCCGGCAGCTTCTCGGATTTTATTTGTATATATATATTTATATTAAATTAAACTCACTTGATTAATATATTTATATTTACATTAAAACTCGATCCAAAGTTAATCCTAGGTTTTCGATCTTTAAATTTTTCAACTTGGGAAAAGTAGCATGAACTGATTTCAACAAGGCATTTTGGCGAATAACTGTATAAGATATGTACGAAATACTTCAAACCCTTCTTACAAGTTCTAACAACATTCTAGCGCTGTGCATAAAGCAAGATCATAAGAACCCTTGTCTAATTTTGCTCAAAAGCCAAACGTGGAGGGGTAAAAAGAATTAAAAAAGAAAAACATAAAGTGGTAACACAATATTCCTCAGAAATTAATCTAACACTCACGTAAGAAAAATATTTATGAATCTAATAAAAGATAGATCGACAAAGAGGGCAAGTAGCCTGTTTGTTATCAAACCACTTGTCTAAACAACCTCTGTGGAAGAAATGCTTGCAATGCAGCTCACTCACCTCTTCTTCTGCTTGAAATCCACAGAGACACACACAACATTCCATTGCAGTACTAACCCTATAGCTTGTGCCATCATGATTCTGCTGCAAGCTCTTGAACTGGGTTATTGACATTCTTCTCTCTCTTGCATTTTCTTGTGGATGTCCATCTGGCTCCTCCTCGTAATCTGGAGGTGTCCAGTTAGCACCGGCCATCACTTGCAGCACTGACCTCACCGTGTTTTTCAGTAGAGCCACTAATAAGATTGTGTTCATGAGTAGCTCCGGTAGCACTCCGGCTGCACCAGGGAAACTTGAGAGCCCCATAGCCCACAAAAGCAAAACAGAAGCACTTCTGTAAATTATGGCGCTCAGATGGAGCAAGAGGATATTGAGACCAAGCAATTCACCTCCACAGACCAAGCATAGACAAGGACTTGTCGTCCTTAAACTGGGCTGATCCTGGAGATAAATACATAGGCTCATCTTAGACCACCAGTACATGTTAGCCCTGGTTATAGCCATGATGAGCTACACGTGGCGACACGTGTAGGGTTTCTATAAGATACTGATTGATGATTGATTGTATATAGGGTAATTTTATACATGTAGTCCCTGCAGTTTCAGTGTCTTTTCATACTAGCACCTATATTCGATCGCTTGGGAAACCGGCCATCCATTTTCATTATGAGATTAGTTAAAGTGTCCATAAATTATCTTTTATATTTTACTTGATTTAAACATTAATATCTCCTTTAACTCTTTGACTTTACCTAAGTTCTATATTTATTATTTCTGTTATATTTAAATGCCATTATTTGTTTCTTCTAGATCTTAATTCAGGGTAATTCTATAATCTAGGTTTTAAAATTCAAAAAATTAAAAAAACAAATTATTTTATTTATTTGTAATTAAACGAGTCATCCAAGATGTAAATCGTTTTTTAGCATGATTTAAACCAATAGCACTAACCTGTTATAAAAAATTTATCTAACAAATAGTAGTCAACTATTAATCCTAAATTCATTATTTCAGGACCATAGAAACAATAATTTCACCACACGAACAAATTCTTTAATACCTAAGGGATAATTTTACCGAAATTCTAAACTCGAGGGACCATTTAAGTAAATTATGAGGCATGCAGAGATCGAAAATGGGGGGGTATTTTTCACAGGGAGAAAATGGGTCCGTTTTGATGAGTGACACGTGTCTTTAAGCTTTTGTAGAGGGCCAAGAAGGTCTTGCCTGGTGGCAAGTTTAGAGACCTCTGAGTCTTTCTCGGAGTGATGTCTTCCTCCTTCTAGGTCCGGGTACTTGAACTGGGGCCCACGTTGATGCGTGACGGTACATACGATTGAGACTGACTGGATGTTGTCCGGTTATCTCCGTGGACGTTGGAGGTAACTTTGAGGGATATATCATACAAAATTTAAAAAAAATGATGAATTGACTAAGAAGCAAAAAAACAATTCGGTGATATATCGTATATTTTTTAGATGTATCATTCTAACAGTGACATTTGATTAAATATTATATTTTTAAATTATAGTAAAATTTTAATTGATATTAGTATTCATAACTATGAAATCAATTAAATTCAATACTAATCAATTAATAGCTCCGTAATAATTATTTAAACTAATTGATCAATTTTAAAATAACAAAAAAAAATTATAAAAACTGTAAGAAAACAAAGCCTCAAAATAATATTTTTTAAATCTAAATATTCGACAATAAAAATAGTTATTCTATATATAACTACTTCAAAAAAAAAACAACCTCAGAAAATTTTTATAAAAATTCAAACGCGATCAAAAGTTATAGTTTTTTTAAGTCATCATTATAGTTTGATTGGACCAAACCTTCTCTTGAACCTAATCTTGTTTCACTAGTTTATAAATACATTTGTTAAATCATCCACATAATTTGTTCAGGGCATGTTATTATCTAATTATAGCATATTCATATCTAATTACTAAGAATCATCCATTATTGTAAGCTTGATTACATCATTAACACTCATAAAATATAATTAGAAGAAAAGGTTTATAAAATTATGATTTTTATGTGCAACAATCAACTGGTTTATACAACTGAATCAACTAATCGAACAATTAAACTAGAAAATTAACAATGATACTATATGTTAGGTTGTCGCGCTTCTGAAACATAATATATTTAAATATTAATATCTAAAAACATGACAACTATCTTGTCGGGTTTCAAAACACAACAAAATATAAATGCCTTACTTCATCAAAAAAAAAATTCAAATGATATTATTCGGCCAAAAATTTCAATTTACTATGCTAATCTATATATATATAAACCCAACTTTGAGCTGATCGCAAACTTTTTCACACAACGTTACTGCTGCAAGTGAAGTAAAACGATTATAAGTAGCTGGACGTGCACAAAAATTGCCCTCCCACAGACAGCATGGTTCAATCTTGCAGCTTATTTTCTACAGCGTTCAGCATCGCCAAAAACACGAAGGCGAGGTTACCAATTTTTTGATATTGGCTATAGCCCTTGAAGAGGTGGAAAATTTATGTTGGTGCAGGACCAAAGCCCTTATTAATTCAAAACAGAGGCCCCGCACCTTGACCATGATGGAGAAAATTTAAGAAACATGAAACTAACTTCTTTCTCCTGCACAACTCTACGAGTGTTTGCGATGTTTTTAAATTAACAAGTGAAAAATTGCGATTCACTAATAAAAAAAGCTGTCATACAATGATGAATTCTACAGATTTGTATCAAACCTAATCTGTGTAGTCGTTATGGTAGTGTACACTAAGCTTCTATAATTGCCCTTCTTTAGTGACCATTAGAATTGGAAGGACCAAGCCCTGCTGCCCTAAAATATGCATTTTCTGCACTGGTCAGCCGGGTCTGAAACATTGTCCACTCCTTCCTGCACCTCTCCCTTACCTGGGACCAGCAGAAAAGGTTAGCATGTATGATCAAAAGACGAGTTTGCTCTGGTTTTGTAGAGCAAATTTGGGAGACGGAAAGGTGAAAAAAGTACTCTCCGTCCTTTTGCATGATAACTCGACGACAGAATATTAAGCGTTTGGATGGTTAATAATAGCAGGGGATGCTGTATGATAACACGCAAACAAAATGAAATAAAATAAATTATACTGATAATGAAGAAACACTTTGCATACCCCTTGCCATGGTGCCTTTCCATTTTGTGACTCGCCCTAGAGAAGCAAAATAATGGAGTAAGTATCTCATTCCAGCATGTATTTGGAGTTTATAGTGGGGTTAAAACAGAGGAAATGAGCTGAGGCCAATCATATTCATTTACCTGGCTCCCAAGAGAGGGAACACTTTGATGAACAATCCACTGGGAATCTACAACTCCAATCTTTTCATGGGCAGGCTGTTTTTGAAAGAGAAATTTTAATTATGGAGTTTCGTGTTGATGTTGCCAATAACAATTCAAAACAAAGCATAAATAGATCAATGAGGATGGAGGTAGGTCATCTACCTCTACACATTTTCTAAGAGCAAAATCAAGACCCCAACCATGGACCAAGTCATTCTGCAAATTCCATAATGCAGTCAAACTCTAGTGCCATATGCTATCAGTGAAAGGGTGAAGGAAACGGATTCTTAAAAGTGATAAAGTGAGCAACAGTAGCACAACAAGCAATACCTGAATCATATACCACACACAGCGCCAAGCATCCCGTGAAAACACTGGAGCCATGATTTCAACAAACCTAAATCCAGAAGAGGATAATCTCTTTAAGCTTTTACGGCACAGTCATATAAGGAACAAGAGAAGCAAGGCATAAAATAACAATAAAAAAGCAACAGTTAAAGATGTTCATACGCTGCACATGGTGGCAGATGTGGGTCAGTGCACCAGCCTGGTTTCTCATCTGTTATTCTAATATAAATTCATTGAAAGAGATAAAAGGGTTAGTTAATAAATCAATCACAACTCCATAACTGTTTTCTAAGATAATATTTGAATCAAATAAAATCAATCCTTAAAAAATGATATGGGCATTCCATAATTCTTTTTTCTTTTTTTTCAAAGAAAACTTTTATGGGGATTATTCTGTCATTCTTACTTGTGAACTTCACGGTCATCTCTTCTCTTTGTCATCTGCCATGTTAATCCTTTGCTAGGTTCCAAACCAGGCTGTGAAATCTCCAATCCATGCTTCTTCACTAGTTTTATATAACTTATATAAAAGTGTGTACAAGAAACGTGGCAAAGTTTTTAGTATTGTGAACTAGCATAACCATAAAATAACTATTTTATATCCAACACCTACTCTTCTGCATTGAAATTCTCAACTCCCAGGTCTTCGTCCCAGATAAATATGTAGTCATATGGTGCCACAATATCAGGATGTAAAAACCTCTTAGCATACCACCTAAGACAAAATTTCAGAGTTCAAAGTTACAAGCGTGGGTCAAATAAAGACTGAAGTGATGAGTTAAACTGTATTCTCCCCCACAGGATAGTGAAGGGGAACTTTAATCAGTGAGCTTCTGTTTTTAAATAGAACTTACCATTTAGTCTGTCTCCGGACACTCACGTGAATAGCATGCTTGGACCACTCAAATTCATCCCATTCAGCAATTCGTCCATCGTAATGGAATAGAAGGATAGTAAAGTTCTCTGAAAACTGTGAGATAGATAGAGACAAAGTTGTTCACAAACTCATACAGGCTACCATGAGCTCATAAATGAAACACCACACAGGACCAACCTTTTTAACACATGCATCAATATTCATTCTCTGATCATAGCCAACAGTGAAGGTTACAAGATATTTTGGTGTGCTGGTCAAGTCCTGCAAAGGCAACTTGATCAAATATATCAAAATTGCAATTCAAGAGTACTACACCACTACTATTGTTATTTCAGGATGATTACTCTGTTATTGTTATGAAACAATGGTGGATGATGTTTGTTTCACAAAAGAATGAAGTCAGCAAAAGTAAACAGTAGGCCATCTATTCATCAACAATATCATTTAATGGGGCAATATTCTAGAGCATGACATTAACTACGTGAAAATAAGAAGAACAAAAAAAAAAAAGGAAGGACGATGAGAGGTAGAACACTTGCCCTCCCAGGTTTTCTTTAGAAATGGTATGTGTGGTAATAGTCAGCTTGTTGCTTCAATTCAAAGTTACGTATTCAATTGAATAAAGATTTCACAAATTGCTATTCAGAATTTCTAATATCTAACTTGACCTCAGCATATTCTCAAATTCCATTTTTCCATTGAAACCGTCTTAGGCAAGCAAACGATCCAGGGACAGCCTTCATTGGAATCACCCTCTCTTTTCTTCTCCTTTATTTTTTATGGAGCGCAGTTACAATGTAACTATATTAAATGAAACAATTTCCAGCTAACTCCCTTTTCTTGACAATAAAATTAGCATGTACCATTTTAAAAGTTAACTAAAATTACAATCAACTGAATCACAACTGTTGAGTCATTCAAAACCAAAAGAGCAGCCTGTTCATTCTGCAGCTAGGCCAAGCTGGTATGCTATAGAGAATTGCATGTAGCATATGACGAAGTTTAAGGTTGAATGTTAGCATGTAAGAGTGGTTGTAGAATGCTCACCTCATTGGGATTACCCCACAATCTGCGTAAATACAAGTCTGACTCTGCTGCAACAATTCTTGGTGGTAGTCGCTCAGCACCACGAGGATTTGAAGGGACCCAAATCTGTGAATAGAATAAGGCAAGCACAAGGTAAGAGTGTGAATATATTATTCTTGTTTTTCCATATACAAGGACAGTGTTATTCAAGTTATGCAAACATCATCTTACACAAAAAATCCATTTAGTAGGCAAAATTGCATACAATGGATCAAAAATAGCATGCAACAGTTGTACCTATGTTGCTTGAACTTGGACAGTCAGATACAAGTCCATGTTCACACGGCTAAGTTCAGTTTTTTTTTTCTGTTTTTTTTTTTCAAGTTCTTGCTTATAATTAAAAGATCATACTGAACACTGAAGTATCAGCTCACACTAATGAGTTTTGTGATAATACATTGTTCCACGGCAAAGGAAGTAAATATAATGCATGTAACCCAGCTACTAATGCTAAATTGAAAATGCTATTTAAACACCATAATATGTGGGTGCCTGTAAGAACCCACGTCATTTAAGTTAAAAGCACACCCGTTTTGCCCCAACAGAAGTATAGATGTTGGAAACTTAATTACAAACACAAGTAGAAATCACAGATACATTCATTTTTATTTTAACATCTTCCCATATATTTGAAGGAGTGCAACCAAGTATCCAAGTCCATTTGTGTCCAGCATGAGAATATCACAGTGGCTTGAAAACTCAGGCCATGAAAAGTCAGGGCAACAATGGACAAAATGGTGTAACATGTTTTGTTTGGAGCTAGATGGTGGTTCAATGTTAGTTAAAATTTCAAACAAGGATGGAGCCTTTTTTCCTGATGTGATCAAGATGAACTTTGTATAATGGAAGCCTCAAACTGGGATTTTTTGTAGTCTCTTATACAACATTAAATTACAATCTTCATCAACATAAAGTAGATAAAAATATAAGGCTAAAATACGTGTGAGAAAAGTATCAATGAACAAACAAGTTCATCTCTCTTATTTTGAACAAACATACAATTCTCTTATTCATGAAAGTGACATTTAAATTAAACTTTCTTGAGAAACTGAAGGTAAAGATAGACAGCATCTAAGTGCACTGATGTCATTTGTTTTGTTGCAAACAATAATATAGAGGAAGGAAAACTTTAGAACCAAGTGGTGATGTGTTATTAGGGGGACATTCTGATTTCACCAAATGCATCCACGTATCTAAATAGGGGCAGGATTTTTTGGTTACTAAGCAGCGGTTCAAACTCAAGACCTCTTAGGGGAGGGGGGATATTAATGCCAACTGAGCTATGGCTCATTGGCAGGAACAGGGGAGTTTGATTTGTATTTTTTTCGCCCAACAAAAATTTAAGGTACAGGAGAATTTATCACCAGTACTACAAATTGAAGGGAAAAAAATGAACAGGGTGGATTATATTACTAGCACTACAAATTGAAGGAAACTAAAAATTCCAGAAAACAAAAAAAGGAAAAGGTTTCAAAGACAGATGATGTGAGATATGGAAGACTAATCTTATTTTATTAATTTCTTTGATTAAAAAGGTAATTTCCCTTATTTCTATTTAAACAGGTTTATTCTTTTAGGTTCAAAATTTCCCCTGGTTACCTGCCACCTAATATATAAATTCTTTTTACTACAAATCCTTGAATAATAGTTGGGAAATATTTACCGAGAAGAAAAATAATACAATTTTCTTGATGTCAAACCAAGACAAGAGCTTGGTATACCCTCATGGTTACGTACGGTGTGGGGAGAAAATTCAAAGGAAAAATGTTAAGGGGGTAAGATCACGAGTGTAAAAAGATTAACATTTAACCCTTTTTTAACCCTTTTTTAAAATTCAATTTCACCTCCTTGATATTTTCATCTACCCCACAAATTACAAATTATGTCAAATACAAGGAGGAGAGTTACAAGGTTACAAGGGTAACATTTAGTCCTCTTATAACTTGCTCACCATTTATCCCCATACCAAACATATCCTAAAGTGCAAAGGGTATTGCTTAGAAGGTACTGATTAGGCACTTCCTGGCTCTCCATGTATTTTTTTGGTGTAAGAGAAGCTCTAGCTTTCATGGATCTTGTAGTGAACATGTAGAGAAAGGTCCATTAAGTGCCTTAGTGGCACCAAAACTTCAAGACAACGAAATTCAGTATCTGACAGTTTAACAATGTAAGGATTCAGGAAAGGAAGCATACCTTTGATGTATTGTTCAAATTTGGTGCTTGCATTGAACTACTATTGTTACCCTTAGAAGACCGAGTGTTTTGAGGTGTGAGGCCCTCTTTGTACGAGATATCAATGGAAGGAAGGAGGTTGGGTGAGATATTCAGCTGCCAAAATTTAGAGACAGCATAAAATGTTCTATAAAATAACTAAAAGAAAGCATCTAAACTAAATAGGATACTCATCCATATCATGTGAACAAAAAAACACACCAAAAAAAAAAATGGAAACGAAAAGAAAGGAAAAATCATACAGGAAAGAGAAAAGGCACTTCTAAATTTGCATACCTTAGTCAATGACAAGGTCGGAAAAGATACTCCTATCAAGAAACCAAAAGCTACTCCAAGAAAGGTCGTTAAGATTATCTTAATGGTCTCATTTGGTTTTCTACCAGCAGCACTGCAAAAAACAAAATGCAAATATTCCATTGATAAAGCTGTGACAAATCTAGACCCAATAAAGATTTGTCTAAAGGACAGAAAATAAAACACAGGCATAAAAAGAATGAGCTCTTCCTAAAAAACCAAAACTATCAGATATAAACCTGCGCGAAAAGATTCCCATTATATTTACAATTTCTGGACTGTATTGTCGACAAGAAATTAAAATCAAAATGTAGCAAGAGAGGGGTCTGCCAGCTTATGAGGTCAAAGGAATGCCAAACCTGATGTAAATCAAACAACAAAAAACAAAAATCAGTCTACAGCAATAACTTCAAAAATCAAGATGAAAAATTTAAATGATAGCCACAGCACTATTTTTATTTTTATTTTTTCTAAATGCCATCACATGATAATTCTGTCACAAATTAAAAAGCAAAGAGTAAAAGAATCGCCAGGAAACAGAACTAAAGAGAGCCTTCAACGTCTCCTTCCCAGAAGCAATTCACTCACTGAGGATTTTACTTGTAGATAACCTCACTCATTACATCTCGAGTCAATCCAGACTTGTTGAACTTATAATGCACAACAACTAGCTATGAAAAAAAAAATTGATAAACAAACAAACAAATAAATAATTAAAAGCATGTGATCCTCCCCTCTTAAACTGCCTAGAATTTGGTTAACTTACCTCTATTATCGGTAATCCCATTGCCTGTTTTGACTAACAACATCTAAACCTTACTCTTCTTAAAATAAATTACACAATAATTATTTGAATTAAGACAAAAATAACAACAACTGCAGTTGCGTAGATTCAAAGATAGAGAAGGAAACGACCGGAAACATAAACCAAACGTTAAAGTTAGCTGCTCTTAGGAATTTGATTCAATTCAATAAAACATAAATTTACTACAACTTGCTCGATATTATCAATAAAAAAAATCAGAAAGAAAATCCTCAATCAAAGCTAAATACCTATTTACTTCTTTAAACTGATGCAATAAATAATAAATAATAATTAGAAATTGTGCAGAGAGGAGAAGAGAAGTAAAGAGAGCAAAAACGCACATGAAAAGAGGTAAGACAGCAGATTGTTAATGGACGAGAGAGAGAGAGAGAGAGAGATCAACTGAAATGGAAAGTGCAGAAGAAATCAAGAGTTCCTCTGAGAATTGAAATGAAGAAAACTCTGTGATCGCCTCCGCTGGCGACCTGCCTTCTCCAGCTCAAGAAACAGACGTAAAACGCCAAGAGAATTGATTAATCCTTAAATAGAATAATTATCTGATTGTTAACAGATAAAAAAAATTACAAAAAAGGAAGAGAGACAGAGACGGAGGTCGATAAATACTATGAAAATACGTTTTCTGTCAAGTAAAAAAAAATATATATATGTTTATTTCACACACACTTGAATACCAAGGGGCTGTTAATATTTTTCTCTCCCATAGGAAGTCAAAATCAGATTTTATTCCCAAAAAAATAATTATATGTAACATAATTAAACTGGCGTAATAGGGGATTTGCGTTATACTTTTTTCTAATGATAATCCAAATTAATTATATGTCACATTAAATAATAAAAAAAAAACTCTCGTATCATATTAAAAATTGCGTTATTTATGATAATATTAGAGGTATTTAAAATGAACAGATGATTAACTGCAAGAATGTGCTTTAAATTTTGGGAAAATATCTTCAACATTCTTTTTTATTTCTCAACAAAATAAAAATAAAAATGCAAACTTTGTGCAAGCAATCTAGAAATAGATAAATAAATGGGGATTGAATAAAGGTTGTGATGTCTTAGGCTAACAAAAAGACAGCCAAAAGATTGGTTTTGATGGCTAGGAGGAATTATTTTTTATTTGGTTTGGTTTGGATTTTATGAAAAAAAAAATTAAACCGAGAAATTAAAAAAAAAAATTAGTTCAAACCAATCGGTTTCGATTCGAATTGATTTGGATTTTTTAGATAAAAACCGGTTCAAACTTATTTGAATCGGTTTGGCTCGGTTTTTTCTAATTTTTTTGGGTTTGAGTTCGGTTTGGTTTTTTTATTTCAGGCTTATAAAACTGAAACCGAATCGAACCGGTTGGTTTTTTTAAAATTTTAATCGGTTTTTTTTCATGATTTGATTTTTTTTCTGATTTTCTCGGTTTAATTATTTTTTTGATTTTTTACCCTATTGAAGACACTCCAGCCATTTGAATATAAAAATTAATTTGAAAAGGCTTAAGCTCAGTTTGATTTTTTTTTATTTTTTTGTCATTTGTTATTGGCACCATCTTAAGTGATTAATCTAATAATTAAAGAGGTATGGCCCCTCCTTTAATTTATTTAACTCAAACATGAAAGCGAGAATTTATTAAATTATTCATCAGATTTTAAAAAACAAAGTACAGGCACTTTTAAAATTTTTTTATTTAAAAGTAAGGTTATCCTCGTTTCAATTATCCAGCTAGGTATATTTCTAGTTGCATTATAAATAAATTATTCATAATTGAATAGATATATTCACAAAGAATTTTTTTTATTTTTTTTTTGCATGTTAGCCCTTGGTTGATATAAAATGATAGTTTGAGTATTCAAATCCCTTCTCGCCGTGCTTTGCGGGAAATCGTCCCGATATCCCTTTGACTCGGTCTCCTATTCAACATCAGTGTCAAGGAATCAGGATTCAGGGCCATGGCCATAACACTCAAAATACGTTGGTTGTTAATATCGAGCGTTATAGTTTAATTCGTCAGTGTTTGAATTTATTTTTAAAAATTACCTATTAAAATTTTATAAATTTTATTAGTATTGAAAATTTATATAGTCATTAACTTTAAAACTCGTAAAATTATTCGAGTCACGCTCAAATTAATCAAAACACTCACATTAATCTAAAAAAAATACATAGGTTGTGTACAAGGATTTATTTTTTATTTTAAATTTATTTTTTAATATTTTTAAATAGTTTTATTTTAAAAATTAAAAAAATATATTATTTTAATATATTTTTAAATAAAAAAATATGTTAAAAAATAAATCTCTGAAAACAGCTTTAAAAATACATTTGACATCGTAAAAATATATAAAATATACAATTTTCGTGAGTTGCGCCTATCACAATCAAACCTCGCTAAAACGTTGAGTTTTTCACCGAGTAAAGACAGTTGTGGAAATAGCTAGGTGCCGCCCATCAAGCGAGGACCAGACCCATTTAAATTAATTCAAGGACTTTGATGTCCCACATGGAACGATGGCTTGCTAATGCTGTGGATGTAACATTTAAGTTTTGTGACCTAACGCCAAAGTCGGTCAACAAAAGACAACTTATTAATTTTTCAATTTGCCCCATCAACAAAATAAGAGGGTAAACTGTAGGCATCAATGGTATGATGGGCCAAACTAAAACCTAAAATTATGTGTCCGTTTCTCCACGTTGCAATGCCGTGTTTTAGACAATTATTTGACTTGAAAAAAATATAAAATATACTTTTTCAAGTCAAACACAATTTTAAAAGTCCAACATTAAAAAGCTATTTGGAAACGTATTTTCAATAACACTTTTTAAAAAAATTCAAATTTTATATATATATTTTTTATTATTTTGATTAAATGATGTCAAATATAATTTTTAAAAATTATAAAAAATATATTTTAATATATTTTTAAGCTAAAAAATACTCTTAAACACACTCACATGAGATTTGTTTTTTTAACTATTCTATTTTTTTAAGAATATTTAAAAATATAATTATAGTAATTTTTTAAAGTATTTTTTATTTAAAAATATATTAAAATAATTATTTTTTAATATTAATATATAAAAATAACAACTTCACTCATCCAAAAACAACTTGTTAATTTTTCAATTTGCCATCAACAAAAGAAGAGGGCAAACTATAGGCATCGATGACATGATGGGCTAAACTAAAACCTAAAATTATTTGCCCGTTTCTCCACGTAGCAATGCCGTGTTTTAGACAATTATTTGACTCGAAAAAAAATATAAAATATACTTTTCAAGGCAAACACAATTTTAAAAGTCTAACATTAAAAAAAATAAAACATATTTGTAATAACACTTTTTAAAAAAATTAAAATTGATTTTTTTATATATTTTTATTATTTTGATGAAATGATGTCAAATATAATTTTAAAAAATAAAAAATATTATTTTAATACTTTTCTAATACCTCAAACAAAGCTTCTAAGCATGAGATTTTTTTTCCTTAACTATCCGGTCCTTTTTTAGGAAGTGTTTAGAAATATAATTACAGTTATTTTTTAAAATATTTTTTATTTAAAAATATATTAAAATAATTATTTTTATTTTTAAAAAATTATTTTTGATATCAACATATTAAAATGATTCAAAAATATAAAATAATATTAATTTCACACAAAAATATAAAAATAAAAATAATTTTAAAAAAAACACTTTTAAAATAAAAAATAAATAATAACAGCCACAGTAACTTCTCTGTGGTTACTGTACCTCTTCTTTCTCGTATCCTGAATTAACCAACCAAAAAAAAGCTTCCAGCCCAGTAAAAACAGAGGCGAGAAGCAGCGAATATGTCCTGCTTTTTATCATGCAGGGCTTGGGAATGCCAGGTGGGCTAAGGCTAACTAGGTGATAGCCTATAGGTGCAAGGGCCAGATGGAATTTGGCCAAGAAAAATTTGTTGGCTGCGCACAAACTGTAATTTAACTGAACGCTTTTTTTTTTTAGGTGTGTGGCCATTAACAAGCACCAGAGTTGTGGGTTCGATCTACCTACCTTTTTCAGACTGGTAGCACGCAAGTTTTTGGATAGCAATGGATCCCTCCACGTGTATAGAATCTATAAATTCTTTTGGTGAATTTACTTTCCAA
The DNA here is from genome assembly GCA_018804465.1 of Populus tomentosa. Classification (NCBI taxonomy): domain Eukaryota; kingdom Viridiplantae; phylum Streptophyta; class Magnoliopsida; order Malpighiales; family Salicaceae; genus Populus; species Populus tomentosa. The sequence continues at coordinate 12,712,952 of CM031983.1, read as the reverse complement.
AAGTTCTTTTTCTTTTCAGCCTCAAAGGTATTCTTTAGGGATGCTTATTAACCTAGACCTAACTTTATACATTGATTCAAAAAATTCATAAATTGAATTTAAACTGAATTTTAAGTTGAATTAAAAAAATATATTAATTAAATAAAATCAATTGATTTGATTAAACCCGACCTAAACTTGATTGATCAACCATTAATTGTTTTTAAATAAAATAATATTATTTTAATAAAAATAATTTACTCGAGTTAATAGATATTTCAATAACTTGGGTTATTTTTTGGATCAATACTCAAATCATATTTGATAATTATATAGACAATTATAATTTTACTATAAAACAATTTTTAGTATTAATTTGACCTCCAAGTCTTTAAAGATTTTCTATTAAGGATTTTTGTCCAATTTTAAAGTTTTTCATCTATATTTCAATCCAAATTGTATTTTTATTTTGTTGTTAAATGATTTCATTGTATATATATAGAGGTAAGGGGTGATCATTTTCGGTTTAGTTCGGTTTTTATAAAAATAAATTAATCACACCGATTTTTTTAAAAAACAAATTCTAAAATGATCACCCTAACTTCTATATAAACAATGACATCTTTTAACAACAAACCAGCTAGGCTTGGCTTTTCCTGATCCGGCTTGTTTTTCCTGATTTAACTTGGTTTCTCAGTTTGGCTCGGTTTTTTTTCTGAATTTTTTTTTGTTTGGGTTCGGTTTGGTTTGATTTTTCAGTTTCAAGTTTATAAAACTAAACCGGTTAGTTTTTTTAATATTTTAATCAATTTTTTTCAATGTTCAGTTTTTTTTTGTTATTTTTTTTCCAGTTTCCTTGATTTAATTGGTTTTTCAGAATTTTTGCTCACCCCAAATAAAAATTAACGTTTTTCATATTAAGTGATTCTAACATGAATTATAATTAAGAAATAAAAATGATTTAGATGTAAATTTGATATAAAAAAATAATTTCAGCTCATAGTTGATATCAACACAATAGTTTGAGGGTATATTTGATGTTTGATTTTTTATTAATTATTTATAAATAACACGTAAACATAAATATGCCATCATAGGGGTATTTTATACATAACGTATAGCCATATATATAATTGATACTTTTTTATTTATAGTTTATTAAGCTACAGAAAAATCCAAACCAAAATTAACTTTTTTCGACAGGGATCATCTTACTAGCATGTCACGTGTCCTATACTAATCTTGCTTTATCGCCTTATAATCAAAGGAAATGATTACTAAGATGACAAACGGAGCCGCATTGATATAATATGAAGACAATTTCATACTTTAGCTTATTTGTTTTAACATTTGTCATCCTAATGTATTAGGGTTTGTTGGTTTATGTAGTCACACTTGTTTTAAAAAAAAAATTCCAAAGTCTTAAGATTATTTTAATATATTGATTTAAAAATAACTTCATGAAACAAATTAATTTTTGATATGTTAGTATGTTTGATGTTTGATTTTTTTTAATTATTTATAAATAACAGTTAAGCATATATTTGCCATCATAGGGCTATTTATACATAACGTATAACCATATATATATATATATATATATATATATATATATAATTGATACCTTTTATTTATAGTTTATTAAGCTACAGAAAAATCCAAACCAAAATTAACTTTTTCGACAAGGATTATCTTACTAGCATGTCACGTGTCATGTACTAATCTTGGTTTATCGCCTTATAATCAAAGGAAATGATTACTGAGATGACAAATGCAACCGCATTGATATAATATGAAGACAATTTCGTACTTTAGCTTATTCGCTTTAAGATTTGTCACCGTTTGTTTGTTTACGAAGTCAAACTTGTTTTTAAAAAAAATTATGTTTTTTTTTTTATTTTTTTCTATATTTTTAAATTATTTTAATATATTAATGTCAAAAATAAATTTTAAAAAAATATTATTTTAATATATTTCTACTTTAAAAAGCAACCACATCTACAATATCAAACACTACCTTTACACTAATATAATTTATTGTTGACTTACACGTTTTTGTGGTACAATAATGATTTTTAAAAATATTTTTAAATTTAAAACATATTTAAATAATTTTTTTTTTTGTATTTATTGTAATTTTTTACACTACATTAAACTCATCCCAAAACAACTAAACTATCAATTTAATATTTTTCTCAAATGAAAAATAATTAAAAAAAAACATGTTTAAAAAATAATAACTCACTAAATCAAAATATAATAAACCAAGAAAACATAGAGAAGCATAGAACCAAATTGATACAGTAGTTTTATGAGAAACTCTTGTTACACAATCAAGAAAGCTGCCAATAAAGTAAATAACAACCTAAAAAATAAAAAATTAGGTTTGATAAAATATAGATTCAGAGGTACCCATGTACCTAAGAACCAAAAGTAATAGAAAATGACTTGGACCTAGAAATAACCTTATATTTAAGAACTTTGAGTATACAAATGACATCACAAAACGAATTAATCTTTAATAGGTTAGTGTACAATATTTATCCCTACAAAGAAAGATTGTTTTGCCACAAATAAACAAAAAGAAAACTCATGTTTATTTTCCAACTTGCTTCTAAAATTTAAAGCTAAAAAAACATAACATAGTCTCCTCTAACTAGCATTAATAGATCTTTTTAGGGTTGCAAGTTATTAGACCTAAATTAGTAATTAACTAATACAAGTCCAATAGTGAAATACATCACTAAAAAATATCTAATGGGCTAGAACAAACCCAAATTAAAAATAATTATTGAAAAATAATTAAATAAATAAAATAATAAAAATAGAGTTTTCGTGCCAAAATGCTTTCATATAGCTTGAATGTCCAATTTTTGCACATTCTTGTAATTTTTCATTTCTGACTTCAAACACATCATTTTCTCTCCTATATATGAATTAATAGGCCTACTATATATGGTTTGAAAGCTTAAGATGTTTAATTTTCAAACCAATTTGAACGAGGAAAAATTTCACCTGTAACTTTATATGTGTCCCAAACAATACATAAAGTTTTAGTTTGACGGATTTGACAAAACTTATCCAATGACTTTGACCTCTAAAATAACATGTTCATGAATTTCATTTGAACTGAAAATTTATCAAAATATAGTTTCATGTGTCTAGTATCTTCCTATAAAATTTCAGCTTGTTATGATGTACGGTTTGAGAGATATGTCAGATCTCGCAAAACCGATCAACATACATTTTAAAGCTAAATTCGGATCTGACTTGATTCGTATCATCCTCCTCTTCTTTAAAAAGATTTGATCTCAAATATGTATCATGAAAAACATCTTATAAAGTCAAAAAATTAGTATCAAACTAAAGAATAGCATCATCATTGAAACCAAGAAGATCTTTGTTAGAAAATAAGATCCCATAATATATAAGCTTTTTTTTTCAACCATCTTCTCCTTTAATTTCAGTTGCTCCTCATATATTTCCTTAGATACCAAAAATACAAGAGTTATACGTTTTCAATTCATCTAAAATGAATACTTATTTGTCATTCTATCATGCATATCTTTCCTATCATATTATTATGGTCTACCAAGCAACAAGTGACTAGTTTGTATTAGCACAACATCACATAACACATTATCACAATAATTATTAATAGAAAAAACAAGGGTATTTTACTGTTTAGGTAGTGAATTTTCTAATTTTGAGCCCTTTATTTTTTTCAATTTTTATTTTGTTCTAAAATTTATTTTATTTATTTTTCATTCATTGAATTTAAGGAAAGAGATAGAATGTCATCAAAAAACAATGAAAAAGAGAGAGTTGATGGTTAGCTAATTTTGATCATGAAACAAGTTTTTTTATATTTTGTTTTTTCTGTTTTAATGAATTTTATTTGATAAAATAAGTTCTATATAGATATGTTTTACCTTCCTGTAAAAAGCTTAGAGCCACAAATGCTAGCCCACCTACGCTCAGAAACTTAACTCTAGACCTAACCTTTTTTTGGCCTTCAAAATCTTTCCTTCCTTGATTTAATTTAAATTATTTTTAATGTATTGAGATATTATAATTTATTTTTTGATTTTTTTTAATTGGATTGTAGCATATTTCTAATATTAACAAGCGCTCTTTTGTGCATGATATTATTTTTCAAAAAATAATTGCAATTCATTTCCTTTATGTGTTTGTTGTCATTTAATTAGATCAAAAAATGATTATAAGAAATAAAGTTCTTAAATTCAGGTCCATGATCCATATGACCGATTTGATGACCAATAAAAAACATTGTCATCTCATAATTCTTTTTTTTAAAAAAATAAAACATTGATGTTTTAGAAATATTTTTAAATCAAATCAAGTTTTAGATAAAATGATTTTAAAGCTGCCAGGTCAAACGGGTTATATTAGGTGAACTTCAATATGATTTAATTATTTTGTTCTGATTGAATTTTAATTTTTTTCTGAATTTGTTTTTACATATAATTAATATAAAAAATTAAACAACATGATGCTATTCAAGATCATGTTTCGTTTACTTGCATCTATCCATCAAGTTTCTAATGTTAATCAGGCTGGCCCATTACGAATGAACATGGCAATTAAAGAGTTAGTACATAGTTTGGGCTTTGCCGTGGACCATGTGCTTCACAGCCAACATTAGAACATGCAGTGTGGAAACTTGCCCATCTGGTTCTAAAACAAAAGCAGCAAAAGCAAGTAGGCTAGCAAAGGCAGATTGTGTTTCCACAATTTGAGCAACTCAAGGGTGTTCCGTTCTACGGCAGGCCATTTTCAGAGGAACTGGTGGGTCTGAAAATGAGCCATTAACAATTTGTTGGAATATCCACTTATTAGCTGCCTCGGTGAAGTGCACACCGTCCCAAATTATCCGAACTGATGGATCTTTGCATGAATTCGCTATCACCACCTCCGTCCCATTCACAGTGATCTTCGCACCACATCTTCTCTGGCTGTTGTAGTTGTATTTCCCACCGTGACCGCAGCATGCTACAAAAGGCTGCTTGAATCCTGCCCCAAAAATTATGATATTATAATATGTTAGGAACTACTGTTAACGTTAATTATGTGAAAACCTCATTAATGAGCCTGGAATTGACGATCAAGCTATATAATTTAATATATTTACCAAATTTTTTGGCTTGGGTGGTTAGAGTATACTTCAGTGAATAGATATCAACATAAGTAATCGCTGCCTGGGGAAGATCTTTCCTGAGTTGAACCACAGCTTCTTTTAATCTATGGTTGAAAAATTGAGATACCTCATTGAATGGGGTGGCGCACCCGTATTTATCTATCTGGGCTGCTGTGATTAGAAACCTGTCCAGCGAGTATGGCAGGCACCCCACCGGGCCAGTGTTATGTATCCAAAACGATCTTCCTCCGACGGCATAGATTTGCTGCACATACATGATCAGATCCAAATGTGTGTATAAACATGAATTGATTGATGTTTATATATGTATATGTAGAGGAAAAGCCTTGCTTCACCTTGATGGCGTTGGAGAACTGGCCTAACATGTCAGGAACATTTGCCTTGACTTGTTCAGTGGTCAAGTTAAGCTTGTAACCAGCAGTGAGATCATTTTGGCCAATGTCAATGGTGTACAAAGCTTTGGAGAAATAATCTGCCTGTGGCATCAAAGTTTCGAAGATCCCTCCTGTGATGATTCAACAAAACTTCATCGGTTTGTTTCAAATCTCCATTCTCCTTTTCCAAATTAATTCATCTAACATCCATCAGAAAAAATAATAATAATTACATTGATTGTAACAGCTAGAAATATGGGATGGGATTGATCACCTTGACTACGAACTACCTGGGATCTTTTCTTGAAATCTGAATACTGAACAGATTGGACGTTTAATGAAATGGGACTGTATCCGCTTTGAGACTGCGTAGTGTTTTGAGGCCTGATGGTTGACCCAGCAGTGGCGAAATTGGCTCCATGGCTGAAGTTTGAACCCACAGAATCTAGATATGCACTCAGATGTGGCACACCCAAGCTTTCCGCTACAAATTCAAGTTTTCAAATTTGAGAATGCTTTCTTTTTCCCTCTCTTTCTTATTAGAATAAACTATAAATTAGTTTTTTAAAAAATAAATTAAATAATAACTCTAGTTTTAAAATTGATTTAATTCGTTGATTAGTGCTAATCAGGCTGGGCGCCGGGGCCCTGTGCTAGCTATCGGCACATAGGGGGTGGTTGCCCGGGTTTCTCGGCCTGAATCACGTCAGATCCTTGTTTTAAAAAAAATATCAGATGCATATAAAAATGAGGTTTGACTTGGTTTCAATATTTCATCGTTGCGGCACAGGCAACACGACAACAATAAAAATAGAAAATATTGTAAATGCGTCGTAGGATCTACATACCGATTAAATCGATGATCAAACGGCCATCGGAGTAGCGGCCGGCAGGGTGGTGGAAGTATGTCTCTCCATTGGGAGAAGGTGCCTGTCCGAATGCTGCTGAGAGACCACCGGTATCTGAATTTGAGTCGCCAAAGTTGAATATTGCAGGGAAATCACATGAAGAAGCTGTTGTGAGGATAATGGGACTGAATGGTAGCGATGCCATCCATATAAAGAGGCCCAACGTAACATGTCTTGAAGGGTGTGCTTCCATTGGAATTGGGAATGGGAAGCGATTAGTGACTGAGTGGTGGGATTAGCAGAGGTGACGATACGTCTTCTCACCCCTTTTATTCGAAATGCTCCTCCTCCAAGGAGGAGAGCAGTGAACGAATATGGAGACGATTAGAACCTGGAAAATCGTTTCTGAAATCACATTTTAAAAAATTTTATATTTATTTTTATTAGAAAAATTAATTAATAAAAATTAATTTTAAAATTTAACTTGATTTTTTAGAAAATTTTTTTATTTTAAATGAAAAATCTTTTCTAAAAATTAAAAATATCATACTATTTATTAATTATATCAAATCCAGTGCTTAAACTTTTGATTCATATATATTTATTTGAATTTTTTTAAAAAAAATTCAACTCTTAAAATTTGATTTTTATATTTATTTTTATGGTTGTTATTTATTTATTTATTTATTTAACTGAAATTTTTTATCTATTAAATTTAATCTTTATTCTTTTGATTGTTACTTATTTTATTTAAAATAATTTATAAAATTTTAACTATTATTATTTTTAATTCCATCATCTTTTAATTTTTTTTATTAGTTAGATTTCATCTCTATTATTTTGATTATTATTTATTTTATTTGAGATAATTTATAAAATTAGATTTTTTTCAATTTCATTCTTATTCAACTTTTTAATTTGTAAGATTTATTTTTTATTATTTTAATAAACTTGAAAAAAAATATTAATAAGTTATTTTTTAGCTAATTTTTCATAACATAACTAAAAACTAAAAATATTTTCCAATCTATTTTCCACGATACTGTTAAACATCAAAAAATAATTTATTTTACAGGATTTCATTGCTTATATATGTTTAATGAGTCTTCTAACCGAAACAATGTTTTTGAACTAGTTGAGCACCTCGGGGACATGTTGTGAAAATGATTGTTTTTTAAAGTATTTTTTATTTAAAAATATACTAGAATAATATTTTTAAAAGTTATTTTTTATATTAATATATCAAAATAATATAAAAACACTACAAAAATTTGATTTAAAATATAAAACAAGTATATTTTTAAAATACAAAAAGAATCGGATAATTACCCTCACTACTAGTCGTGTTTAAGAAACCACCGCTGGTGCGATCATTCTGACCGATGTCAAATGTGTTCAGAGCACGAGAGAATTCTTTGGCCTTAGGCAACAATTTCTTATAATTGATGTTTTAATTCGAGTTAGTGGTTAAATTAAATAACGCAGAAGGTAGACAAAAATATCAGTCCAGATTTGTTTTTTAAAGAACATATGTACGAGGACATACGACAAATTATTTCAATACTAATACGGTAAATAATAACGCATAAATAACGGTGTATAAAAATGTGTTTGGAAATATATTTGAATCGTATTTTAAAAAAATTTTGAATTTTTTTATTTCAAATCAATTTTTTTTTTATTTTTTAAAAATGTTTTCATGTATTAATATTTAAAAAATATTATTATTTTAATATATTTTTAAAAATAAAACAAAATCTTTATCATACTTGCTTTTAAATAGTTGCGTTGGAGCTAATTTACCGATTATTGGTAAATGTCCAAGAAATTGATTATTTATACAAAAGGCATGGTCAATAAACCTGGTGACTTTTAATTTCTAAAATGAATGTTACAGTTTATTTTTTAAAATTATTTTTTAGTTAAGACAATTTTTATTCAATTTTTTAAGATGTTTTGAAATAATTTTAATATATGAAAAATAATATATTTTTAATTAAAAAAATAATTTTAAAAATCGTAGTAAAGACGGAGCCATGGAGCCACTAGCAAGTCTAGCATTAGGGTCATACTGTTGTTGCCTAGGTTAATCATTCAACACATTAAATGAGTCAGGATTTATAGCATGTTTATTTTATTGTTATTGTAATTATTTTTTAAAATAATTTTTTTATTTAAAAATATATTAAAATAATATATTTTTTAAATTTATTTTTAATATTAACATATCAAAATAATATATAAACATATAAATAAAATTAATTTAGAACGAAGAAAAAAAATTATTTTTTTAAAATTATTTTTACAATGTAAAAATAAATAGGCTTTTGATATTATTTTTAATAATTACATATTAAGAGAAATATTAATTTGATTTTTTAGACTGCACGCGCTTTTAAATCAATAATTTGTTGGAGTTGACATCATTGTAATTCTATGTTATATTAGCATCCATAATTTGTTGGTAATCTGCTGAATACTCAAAAAAAGATTCATTACTCAGCAGACACAAAATGAAAAGAATACATAAAAGGACAAAAAACTACATGGGCTCCATGGCCCAATGGATAAGTGTGTCATTTATTAATATCTATATTTTCAGAAAGAAGTCAACAAGGACTCCATGGCCCAATGGATAAGGCGCTGGTCTACGGAACCAGAGATTCTGGGTTCGATCCCCAGTGGAGTCGCTTTTCTAATGAACAATTTTCATATTTTTCCGTACATTGTTTTGATTTTGGAATCACAAAATGGAGCTACAGTTTCCATCTAGCCGTCTTAGCTCAGAGGTAGAGCGCATGGCTTTTAACCATGTGGTCGTGGGTTCGATCCCCACAGACGGCGCTCATTGTATTTTTCATATTAATGTCACCGGTCCGGGATTAAGTGTATCGGTGCTATATGCTCTACTACTACCAATGATGAAAAGGTGAAATCAGGCTTGCCATGCTTCTTCTTCTTTGCCTCGCTAAACAATTTTTATACACATATATTGCTGAGGTTTAGGGTTAGATGATGTCGATTTCAACCGTGGTGCTCCGTCAATCTGGAGGCTGACACCCTTTGCTTCAGTTGCCTGTTAAATTATTGAGCCTCAACACCATGAGATTTCACGCAACTTGTTATTTGGTGTCCATCTCTGAAAGTAGAAATGAGCTGGTTCTCTGGAGGAACCCTTCGAAGTTATTGCTGCGCTTGAGCATTGGATGGGCAGAGAAGTAGGAGGCCATGGTTGATTGATAGCTAAGTGATAGAACAAGATTTCTTCTCCTTTTTTTTTTTACACTAAACCCATAATGATCATGAGTCCAAAACTTTTTAGCTCATTTTTAAAAATATTTTTTAAGAGTTCGAGTAGAACTCAAGCTCATGAGTTTGGACTGAAACCCGAGTTCAAATGCTAGGCGCTTAGCATTTTTTGTTAAATTTAGACACACCATCTAAGTCTAACTCTTAAAACAAACATCTTAATTTACTTTTTAAATCCAAAAAAATATACGGAATTCTTGTTTTTTCATTTATTAATGTTTATTAATATTTCTATAAGAGATATTTTTTTTATTAATACTTATTAATACTTTTATAAAATATATTCAAAGGCATTCATTAAAAATTTTTTAACCTCAGCATCCAGAAAAAAACTATTTAAAAAAAAAACACTTGATTAATTTATTATTTAACCTTTAAAAACTTTTATTTTATAAATATTTTTTATTTTGACACTTCATCAACACGCAACAGCAAAGTCAGGTTAGTTTCCATGAACCGGACAAGCATATTTACAACGAACACACACACTAACATTCCCATACAAAATATTGTGAATACACATGTCTATGGCTAGAATTAAAGCTGGAAATAGCACACTTGCATCTACTCCAATTTAACCTTGATGCTTCTGAACTTTTGGTATCCATTTAGTTACGTTCTTGCTCCCGTCTGCATGAAGTAAAAACAACCCCATTTTGATCCATTTCGTGGCATTATGGACATTCAAAGAATGATGTGGAAACGTCAAAGAAAATCTGAAGTTTTATCAGGGAAGAAAAGCGACAGGAATGATCATGATCACAAATGCAAAGTTGGGAATGAAGAAATGTACATTGCTTCATATTGAGGCATTTTGCTCTCGATCACGAAAGGACACACAGCTGATCTAAAAGTCACTTGAACAACCAACAAAAGTCTTCATTTAACATAATATTTTAAAAATAAATAAGATATATTTATTAATTATACTTTATAAAATAAAAATTGCCTGTACTTTTTTAAAAATAACCGCTACATCAATATTGTAAACCTCAAAATGTGTGGGAAAACATGTTAGATTGGAATTGACGATCAACTGGGTGGTTCTATTATGGGCGTAAATGTCAAATTCTCCACAAATCAACATTTAATTTTACTAACATAGCATGTTAACAACTCCAACTTAATGCAGTCTCATGAAGAGCCACTACCAGGAATATTCCGATGCAAAATCCGACCTGAATCTGGCATACCGGTCGATGGATAGTGCGTACACACTCTCAGTGTGACCCACTATAACCCAAATTGCAACAACACGTTTGCTATTCAGATGAATCCGACAGGTGCAGGAGCACCTCAGCAGTCATCAATGATGAACCGGAGGAACTTCTCTTCATTCTGTTAAGGCAACCCTGTCTCTGTCACTCTTATCCAAGTGGTGGTGGAGCACCTATAAAGCATAAACTAGCATTGCAAAATATTAACGGTGGTATAAGTTATCCATCAGCACAAAATGCAGCAAAACAGGTGAAAATGAAGTAATCCCTCAACCACGTAGGGGGGAAAAAAAAAATCATCTCTCTGCAGTAGAACAGAAGCAATAAAAGAATCAATTGACAGCATAGCAGTTAGCACAAAGCAGCTTCCTGAGCTCAGGCACAACAGAACGATTTAACTTTATAATACTTGGAAGTTGGAACTGTCAAAGGACAAGGCGAAAGAAAAACCTGTACGTCCCGAGGTGTTCAAATAAATTGAGTCCTACCAATAACACAGCTTCCTTGCCTCAAAACTGACTAAAAAGGGGTGGAAATTCAGTTTTACTTGGTCTCAAGATGTAACAACAGATCAACCCAAAGCTAAAAACTCATTAATCCTTGTTCCATTTCCAGAGCAAAAAACAAGAACATGTAAAAGAAAAGAAAAAAAAAATACAAGGAATAAGAAAGGAAAAGAAGTGGAAATATTATTTGGTTTCTGTTGTCAAAGATGAAGAGAACTCAATGAATCAACACCGCCAGCTTCTCACCATCTATCTTCCGTCCGCAGCCTGTCAAGAAAAATCTTCTTAGCATTCAGGAGGGATTTCAATTTTCCTCTGCTTGGAACCGAGAGGAATGCATATGCCATGCAAAACAATAACATGATTATGGCAAAAGAAGCATGGTAGACATTTTTATTTTACCATAACTTGGAGAATAAAACAACCATGAAGAAAAGGTTAGGTTTTAACAAAATTTGATACCTTTTTTATGTATAAATGGTTCCCCTAGTAAGATGAGTAGGAAAAATAATACATCAAGCATTTCATCAAAGTACTCTACTAGGTAATTGCAAGGCACTCGCAAACAGCTGGATCAGTTTAGCCTTTACACTCACAACTGGAGCAATCATGGTGAGCTATTGTCCAAATGGAGGTTCCAAAGCATTCCTTTGCCTTAAACCACTTCTGATTGTTAACTCTCAGCTAGAAGATGATGCTTGTGGCTCTCGTTGCCCAAACTCTTTCATGTTAGCTAGATCTCTAGGCTTTTTGAAATAACATGCTCTTTCGACTGATGGTTTCAAAAATTAAAACAAGGTAAAAGGGTTGCACCTAATTTATTGAAAGAAAACCACTACAAAATTCTCAAAGTTTCATACACTGTTCCAACAAAAAGTTCTATTGATATTATGAGTTCATTCACAAACCTTTTTCTCATGGCCTTCTGGTAAAGTAATTAACTTCCTATATGAAATGGTCAGCTTAAAATTAACCACTGAACCTTTTGGCCATATTAATAGATGCAACCATGGCTGACATTACTTTGAACAACATAAGACCTTAAGGGTCCCACAATGAAAGAGTTGGCAAAAAGCTACTTTTTAGCTAATGCGTCAGGGAAGATCTGAAATACACGAAAGAAACCATTGCTATATCTTTACCTGTCAAAATCTCCGCTACCAAGAAATCCTCTTTCCCTTCCACCTTGAAATGCTCTTCGATCATCAAAAGGCCTTGTCCAAATATCTGGCTTGCCACGAGATCGAGGCCTATCCATTAACTCCATATTTCTAGACTCGTCAAATGATCCAGATCTAGAAGGAGGTCTCTCCGAAAACCCAGAAGCCCTGCCTGCCCCTGAACCTGGCCTTTCAATGGCTTTTGATCCAAATCGAACTTTGTCATCCAAATCACGGACCAACATTTCTAATTCCCTTTCTTTCTCAGATATCATCTCCCTTAAACTGGGTATGTCATCAGCAGAACCTCGTGGAGGTTCCTGGTTCCCTTTTGTTGTGAGTTCTTTCTCAAGCCCCTTCTTCAAATGCTCTATTTCTTCTTTCAATAATTTTTCCTCTTCAGTTTCAGGCCTGAAACAAATTGGTACCAAGAAGAAAAGTTCTTAAGTCAGCATGAGAACTAAGGACACAGTTCATAAAGAGCTGAAAATGAGCACAAGCATAGAAAACATATCATTCTAAAGCATCCATATACAACTAGATTATGCAGACAACAAAAGATGCAAAATTTAAGTCTTTCACACACGGGTATTTCAGGAATTTCAATATTCACTAGAAAATCTGGAAATTTTGTCAAATATATTTTTTTTCTATTTAGTATTTTATTAGTCCTAAACAGTAATCAACTTTATTAGTTTTTTAGACTGTTAGTATTTTCTTATTTACGAATCTAATCCCTTATAAGGCAATCTTGGACAAGTAACATGCCTCCTGTCTCAATATATGCATTGAAGTTTATGGACAGAATTTGGACTTTCGATAAATTCTGTAGCTTTACTAATAGAAAAGGATAATATTTTTTTTAGGATTTTTTTTTCCCTATTAGTTTAGGACACTAGGGTTTCTTGGTGTCTTTGTAAACACCATATCTTCGTCGTAGAATGCTAACAGCATTAATTGATGATAAATTGAGACTCGGAATTAAGTATGTTTCCTTTGTTTATTTTAACTCTCTCTTTGGTCTTTTTTCAATTCTTCAATCCTCTTCTATAGGATTTACCCACTACTATAGGATTTCTTTCTTCTTGCTATATTTTTCCCTTATATGGAATTCTACTTCTTTCAAAAATTGAATATTATCCTACATGACATCAAAAGTACAATAAACGAGCACAATTGAAAAGGAGACAATAGAGACCGAGAGGTGCTTTCACATCTTACTCTGAAATGGATGGGGAGTGGAAAGGTTACATTTTAGGGTATTCCTAGAGACATATCCAACAGAGACAAAGTGGGGCTTATAGTTAAGGATTTGAGCATGTGGCTAAAAAGGGAAGGACCTCTCCCTCGTAGGAAAATCATGATCAAATATGTGAGAAACATATGCATTCATGAGAATTTGGAAGCAACACCTATAGAAAATGAGCTGCTGGAAATCATTTAAGATGTTTTGGTCATGTGCAATGTCGATTTCTGCATGCTTCACTAAGAAAAAATTATTGAATTAAAGTTGTAAAGGCGAACAAAAGAAGCTGGGAAAAAGAAAAAAATAAATAGAAACCCTCACTATGTATATACATGCGTGTGCCTATGTGGGTTCTGTTAAACTACCCCTTGTGCCTACTCTTCTATGGACAGAAATTAACCTCCAGTTTAATATTTTCTGAAGGTATATATATATATCAATTAGTTACAAAGGTCTCTACCTCACACACCTCTCCTTTCTTCGTTTCTAATTGACTGTAAACTTTTTTTTTTCCATGAAGATCATAAACATTCTAGATCAAACGGACAAGATTATACTCTAACCAGCAAGATTATGCAGATATTTTGGCCCCTAAAGTAGAACATTAAAGCTTATAAACACAGAGGATAACATCTTTGCACTACCCATCTCTTTCTTGTTCCTTCTTTATTTGCAAACATTATGTTAGTGGCATGTCACCAGCTGAATTCAATTCAAAACAAACAAATGTCCTGAGATCAAGAGTAACACAAAAGTCTAGCTAGAATTGACCATGACCATCCATTCAAGAACCTGAACTAGTAAAATTGATTTAACAAGACATTAAAACTTTTAGAGCAATTTTAAAAACAGATAAATGACATGAAGGAATTACGAACATTAGTAGATCGGCAAGTTCCTAGTTTCAAAGTGTATTTCCATTCGCATGATGATGGAAAAGATAACATTACAGCATTCAACTAGTGGTTAAGGACAGTAAAGAAGATGTAAAGGAGATAAATAAGATAGGAAAAATTGCCCTACGAAAACTTTTTTTCTTACAAAAAAAATATTTCTGTCAAGTAAAAGCGGACACAATGAGAACCAGCCCAAATAGTCGGTATGTTAACATATATATAGCAGAGGTATAAAATCTAAAAATAGAAACCATGTTTTTTTTAGTAAAACTCACTCTGTTGCACTCAGAACTATTCCCTAACGAAATTAAAAGAAAGTACCAACCACCTTATGACATGAAAACAAGACAACATCATCCATCAAAGTACAGTGATCTAGTAATGAAATTTGGTAAGGCAAGACTTCTCCATCTTATGCTTGAATCAGCTATAACAAAAATTTCTCATCATAAAACATGATGAGAAAACTTACTGAAAATATAAGAAGGCTAAAAAAGCAGGCACAAAAACCTGTTTGCACAAAAGGATATTATCTGTAAATAGAACCAGCTTGTCTGATTTAGAGCTCAGCCTATTCAAATTTGAGTCTGGTCAGTAGCCTTGGCTTTTCAAACCAACTATATCTTTTACATCACAAATCAAGATTCAGATTCGGAAAGGGACAGTATAAGAAGAAATGTTGGCCCATATCTAGCATCAAAATTCTAGTGCAATAGGCATGGTTGTCAGTCAACATGTTTTGCATAACAACAAGGCACTGATAATATGAGCAAAGCATCAGATCATACTTGTAATTCAAAATTATCCAGATTCCTCTCCATGTCCTATTATCATTATAAGATAAGCTGATGGCTAGCATGTTGTATACCCCACAACAAATTGAAAACAACAGAAATATCCACAACAAAAAAGAAGCAGTTTGAAGCCAGATAAGATAAACAAAGCACCCTCGTATTGTCAATATGCAAACACCAAAGCAAGCAAACACACAAGAACATTAATTTCTAAGCAATTCCAAGAAAACCACGTGCACAACAAACGTTCACAGCAATAATAATCCCACAAGACATACCTATCTACACCACGATGCTCCAACTCACGGTCAATCTTTCTCCAATCCTGACCTCTTTCCTGCAACAAAAGCTCCCTGGGCTTTGCCTCTCCAAAAGGATTCACTTTCGGCCTTGGCTTCACAGCCACATTCTCAAATCCTTGTTGCTGCAGCCCTGGCCCTTCAGACCTACTCGATTGCGCACTAGATGGTCTGCTAGAATGCGCACTAGACGGCCTGCTAGATTGTAAGCTCATAGTCTTCTTAGTTTCTATTTCCATCTCCCGCTTCTTCCAATCCAATCCTTTCTCTGCCAATACATCTTCTCTCGGCCTCGCTGTTCCAAATGGATTTGGCCTGTCTAATTTCACAGGCTCGATAACTCCAACTTCACCACTTGGTGAATCGAAAACCAATCTCGGCCTCTCCCTCTCCGGCTCACGGTATCCTCCTCTGCTCCGGCGATCAGGCTCTGGCCCAGAATCACGAAAACCCGAACCAAAAGTCGAAGATGGAGTAGGTAACGGCTTTTTACCAACCGCCCAATTATCAACTTCATCAGCTCTAGAACCACCTCCAAAACCACCGCCGCCACCGCCTCCGCCGCCGAGTGAACCATAATGGCTTTGTCGTCCAGAATCATAGGAAGGCAGTGGTTTCTTAGCCATTGCCCAATTATCAACCTCATCAGCACGCGAAGGCTGATCGTAATCAGATACCCTAGAAGAAGATGGACCTCTTCGTTCATCATCAAAACCGCCACCAAATTGCCTTCTACCACCACCACCACCACCTCCCCAAGATCCATCACTGTCTTCACGATCACGCATACGTCCAGGCTGCGGCCCAGTTCGACCATAATTGGAAAATCCACCGCCGAGGCGTCCATACTGCATTTCTTCTTCGGAACGCTCTTTTGGACCGGTAGGAAGGCGGAACATCTCGTTCGGGGTCAATCCTCTGGATTCAACACCGCCGCCGATGGACGTGGAGTAGAATTCATTTAGAGACATTTTCTTCTTTTTAGTCTTAGCGGTTCCGGCAACTTCTTTCAGATTAGGGGAACTTTGAGAAACGGCTGCTGCAACGGCTGCACGCTCTTCTTCCTCGGCTTGCTCCGCATCGGCTGCCCATGCGCCGATTTTGCTCCTCTGTTTTGACATTGTTTTTTAAAAAAAAATAAAAAGAGATCCGCAAAGGGGAAATGGAAAATGAAAGGATTTTTAGAATAATGAAAAATTGGTGAGTTCAGAGAGGGATACAGATTCGGGTGGGTAATGAGCTTGGGCTCCGTTAAGGGAACCGGAGCACCGGGAACATGAGTTGATGAAGATGAAGAAAAAGGAGGGAGGTTACAGTTGTGAGTTTTGGTGCGTCGATGGTTTTTGTTTTTCAAATATTTTTAATTTTTAATATAAACGGGAAGGGATGAAAGAAGGGCTAAGGTGACCCGCGGCTGATGAGATGGGAGTGATCAGACTTGATGAGATCAGTGGAAGAAAGGTTGCAGGGATACTTGGTTGGTGAGTGGGGGGTAGTGGAGGACTGTGTGGCCCACTTGCGAGGGAGGCGTCAATGATTTTCGAATCCATACAATTGGACGGTCAAGATGCTCTTTGGAATCTCCATCTTTATTTTTGGTGGAGAAGGGCGGGTAGCTTCGCCATGCTAGCTGCGCAGACGCATTGACTAGTAGGCTAGGAGCTCACCCAGCTTGTGTAACTTTTCAGGATTTTCTTAACGGGGAAGATTCACTTGGGCTTTAAAGTAAAGTAGTAAACTTTTCCATGTGACTAAGCTTTTTAAAAGTATATTTAATTAAAAAATATATTTTATATATAAAAAACATTTTTGATAAGATTATAAATAATAAAAAATTTAATTTAATATTTTTTTAAAATAAAAAACATCATGCCAAGCAAAAAATAATTATTTTATTTTTAAATTGAGAAATCTTAAAATGTTTAAGTTTTAACTAGCAACCCACGTTATTAACCTACGTTTATAATTTTTGAAATATTTAATATTGTAATGCATATTGTTTTTAAAAAATATTATTTAATTAAAATAATATTTTTATTTTTAATATTAATATTAATACATCAAAATTATATATAAAAAAAACAGCTGAAATATATTATTTTAAAATTTTTTCTAAAAAACATTAAAAATACTTTAAAAAAACATGTTAAAATTCATAAACAAACACACCGGCTCAACCATCACCTCTCCACCCACCATTATCCTTTTCTCTTTCACCTGTAAGTGCATATTTTTTTCGTTTATTTCTTTCTTTCTCGTTCAAAAAATTCTCTCAACAAACTCCTTGATTTGTTTTCACTTCGTATATTAAAATAGGATTTTATTTAAAAATATATTTAAATAATTTTTTTTATTTTTAATACTTACACATTAAAATCATAAAAAAAAAACACTAAAAAATCAATTTAATATTTTTTAAAATAAAAAACATCATGCCAAACATCTAAAAGCAAAAGCAGTAACTCCAGCAAACTCCCCCCTCGCGAAGTAAGCACCATCGAAACAATAGCTTTTGACTTTTGTATTCATCTTCATGCATGTTGTCATTTTTATACAAGCAAAACTTTTCATCCCCTTTTCACCTCAACAAGGCGTGCGCATCCTCTCCTGATGCTTTTTTAATGGTTATTTACCAGCATAACCTTCCCAGTGTAGCTGTTAATAAAACAACCCGGATCGGCTTGGGCCGGGTTAATAAAAGATAAAAAAGAATTGACCTGTTAAGTCTGTTGACTTTCAGAAAAAAATGTTTTTTTTTTTCCGGAAAATATTGTTTTGACTTTTTTTAACAAATAAGTTTTTCAGTTTGGGGTTATACTGCCGACATGTGATTCAGGCTTGTGCTGGATGGGATTTACAAGTTTGCTTTCTGCTGTCTACAAGTCCATCGAAGGATACAAGGAGAGCGGTAAATCAACATGACATTTCTTAGTGTTTGAGAAGCGTTTGTTTCTCTAAAATTTTATTTTTTATATCTTTTTGATTGTTTTGAAATGCAATTTTAAAAAAATATAATATTTTAATACAAAAAAAAACATTTTAAAAACAGTTATCAAATTCTGGCAGCTCCAACTTAAATGGTACTTAACTTCATTGCCTTTGACACAACAGCCACCTCTGCTTTTCGCTCAGACAATAACAGAGAGTGAAGAAGAAAAGGAAAAGAAGGGGATGGTAAGGAAACAAACTCTGCCGTGTCGGTTTACACTAGGGGCAGTTGAGGACGAACAATGCACAACCATGCACCTCTACCTCCATTGATATTAAATCTTCTATTTTTCCAAAATCTTTTCCACTCCAAACTTCTCTGCCGTGGCATGATGTCCCATTAAAGTTTCTCCCAGGAAGTACCTTAGCCATGTCTGATGTCTTCACTGATATTACTGTCTTCACCGAGTTCAGATTGAAAAGTGCGACATAAATTTCTCCTGAGCAAACAGAAAGGCGAAGGCATTGATGTATTAAGAGAAACAGATACATATGCAGTATGCCGTAGGAGTTTTCAGATCAATGACTGTAGGCATGCTAATAATCAATCATAATTCATAAGTATGGTTAGACGCTAGCAGAGTGCCATACTAGACAAGCAAGTTGGCAGCTAAGAGGAGAAGATCGTTCCTTTTTGAATGAGGGAATTTGGAACTTGTAAAATAAACATATACGCCCAACAACAATAATAAATGAAGGCATGGATATTGATATTGAGCAGACTATTTTCCACCCCAGATACATGGAAAAACATAACAGTTCGATTTAAATAGCTTCCCTTCACCAAGGGGAACGATCATAATCATCTTGGGGGCAACCAGTAAGCATGTAGCTCAGTGGTACTCTTGCGTAGGCAAGAAGGTTGAGGTCTCTTGTTTGAGTCTCACCTCTGCCAAAACTTCAACAAAAATTGGAACGCACTCATCAAGAAATGGAAGATCATCCTAGGGATCAAGTTTCTCATTAAACCACAAACTTCTCTGGGTTCTTTTAAAAATACTGCCAAGGAATGGTGACATTGAAACCAAATTTATCGAGAGTTTGGAGGGCATCAAACCTTTTCTTCCAGTGGCAATCCAAGAGCGAACTCCACTGTTACCAACATTAGCTGCATATATATTAACATGGCAAGGAAAAATCATCGAGTGGCCCTTAATGAACATGTAGAAAATCAGCTTGAACTTCTAGCATATTACCATCAATTGAGTTCACAGTTGCACATAGACCAGAATAGCTGCTGATAAGGGATCCATTATTGTTTAACTCCCACATCTGTTGAAATTGAGAGTTTGCTTTCAAGTATCACTCATATAATGATAATTATAACCATTCTGGCAAAACCATTAATTAAATAATGACATTATAATTTGGAGCTTCAACAATCAGACAGTTATAGTTTCCTGCTTTATGTATTTGTTAATTGTTTACTGTCAATTTATACATGATTCTAAAGAAAGTGACATCTGTCTTCTCTGTTTTCCACTAAAATTTTACAGGAAACTAGCTCCTGCGCCTTCAAATATCACTCATATTATGATAATTATAGCCATTAATTAAATAATGACGTTATAATTTGGAGCTTCAACAATCAGACAGTTATAGTTTCCTACTTCATGTATTTGTTAATTGTTTGCGGTCAATTTATACATGATTCTGCAAGAAAGTGACATTTGTCTTCTCTGTGTTCCACTAAAATTGTACAGGAAACTAGCTCCTGTGCCTTCGTTAGGAATTAGGGAATTGTGAATGAAGAGATACCTGATTGGCATCTGATCTGCAGGGGGAGAAGGAACTGCTCTTTAGTTCTTTTGAAGTACGCTTCTGTCTTGAAGAAGCATCCAAACAAAACTCCATTCCATCACTGGCTAATAAATGGAGCTCTCCTTGACTGTAAATTAACTGTTCATCACTACATTTCCATTCACAGCATCAGAGGATGTCATAATAATAGTCTGTTGTTTGGAACAACTAAGGAGGGTAAAAGAGATTACGAAGCCAAAAGAGGTTTTCGCTTGTATAGGCATAAAGATTCGTGGCTTCGCAAGTTCTCTTTCCAGCATATCTGGTCAAGATGGTCAAAAACTTCAACTAACCATCCATTAACTTTGGGATTATTGCAGTTAGTGAGACCCAGAAACTGTGTACGTGATGCAACTTCCTTCAAACATTTTCTCGATCGTTGGCTGTGAGCCATGGTCTTATGTATAGAACGCTTCATACCAGTAACATAAGGAAACTGCATGTGCAATGTGATGATATATCAGGAAAAAAATCAGTTAATATTCCAAAGGCCTCTAAAAAAAACGTTGTTTCACATGCCTCCATATTGTTCGTGCTAAAAGAATTTATTTCCAGAACGAAGGGATTCGTGATCAAACTATATGTGGTCTCATCAAGCTTTCTAACATCTCCTCCAAACATGAGAGGGGATCTGACCATTGCCCACAAAGTCATCTGCAAAGAAAAAACTTGTATCAAGTCATCAATAAAAAAAGCTTATTTATTAACAGTGGACTGACACACATTTAATGTTGCATATACATACCTGAGTTTTTTGTTCATCTAGATTAAGGTTACACAATCTGTATGGTCCCCTGTTAGAACCTAGGATGCAGAAAAGCAATGTGATTATTCAATTTTTTGTTCTTTTTAGTGGAACTCTTTAAACACTTCCAAGTTGATCATGAATACTCTGCAATTTAAGCTGCAAACCCATAGACCCAAGGTAAAAACTGGTCCAGATGCATTACTTTTCAATGAAGTTGTTACTAGGATGTGTTTTTGTTACTGTTAGCTAACATGATCAATGCTCAAGTGCATAGACCTATGCAAGCTATGCTATTTTGCTACCACCATGTAACAGCAAGCGTTCCATTGCTTCATTCAATACACAGTTCAGTAATCTATGTTTTAATCAGTTTTCCTCCACTCAGTCTCGCCAACTCTCTACAAAATAAAACCACTTAAAAAGTGCTAGAATTAAAAAGAACAATCTGCTAACTTTTCACCTGGATCTGTAAGCCTTCCCAAGGGTAGCATATCTAAGTCAGGCCATGACCTCCCCAGCAAGCCCTTGGCACCAATCTTATTAGCAGCAGCGAAGTCCCTGAAGCAGAAGAACAAGACATCACATCAAAAACATGGAATAATAGAAGAAAAACACCAATTAGAGAGGGCAATCTACATGTAATTTGAATTTTAAGCTCTTATTCTGCATGAAAACTTAGATCCACCTTGCAACATCAAAATGAGCTGCAACGTCTCCCCATGTATCCCAATCATCCCCAGTGACCCTGTACATGTTTACCAATCCACTTATATCTTTTGCCATGGCTGGTGACGCGCTGGTTCCAGGAGACAAAGAATACAGCATGGGACGATCAAGCTTTTGCAGAACCTAAACAAGTGCTCTTCATATATCACCATCACTATTCAGAAAAGATTGAAGAGGTACAATTTATGCATAAAAAATGCTGTATACCTCTGACACAAACGTTATTTCATCTACATCCAAGTCATCACCGAATACACAATCATGTTTCACTGCAAATAAAAGAGAAGAAAAGAATATAAAAATTATTAAAATAGAGATATTGACGTGAAGCCACTCAGAAATCCTAGAGGTATAAATAACAGGAGGGAAGACTGAAATGGACGGAATTCACAATTTTGTAATAAATGCCAGTCAAAACTTTTAATTTCTGACTTGATTTAGATTTTAGGGCAGAAAACCAAGCAAATTGTCCATTACCAGTTCTAAGCTCAACTCCATAAAGATGAACAGATTAACTTGATTTTAAACGTACAAACACATTCAGCACAAACAGGGCAACTAAGCATCCTAAAAAAAAAGCTATAGAGGTCAATCTTTTCAGAAATAAATTATTTTTTTGTAATTTCTTTCCATAATAATCTATATCTATACAACTATAGGTTTGGTAATAGTTTTGTCAATATGACTTGTGTATCTAGAATTTGTACTTCCATTTCTTTGTTGAGTTAACAACCTTGAGCTCAAGATTAATCTTGGAGGATTTTTTTCAAATAAACCATATGAAGCTTGACCTAAGCCTGGTTCAAGCTTAGGATGCTTGAAGAGGTCAAAGCTCTATTTGACTCATTGCAATGTTACTATTGGGTCCTTCCAAGACCTTCAACATATATTTCCTAGATTATTACAGAACACTACTTCATTCATGCTTCCAACAATGCAAACGGTTCTCGAAAGCTGCAATGCTGCTTTGACAAATTATTTTACCATTCTTAACAGGTGAAGTGAAAGAGAAAATTCATTCTCTAGCATATGTTGAGACTTGAGATGCACCCTGTTGGATTCATAGATTTGTTAATGTGTTGGGAAAGATGGAAAAATGCAGATTTCAGTTAATTACTAATTACCAAAATCAACACCCCACTCGGCATACTGTTCATAAAGTGACCTCAAGAAGGCTCTTCCCGCTCCCAACTTAGTATTTACACTCATGAAACCATGTGGCATCCAGGCACAAGACCTCTCCTTGATCCCTATATCTTTTGCCCGCCATCGTCGTCCGGACTCTTCATAAGCACCTCCCTAATAGAAATTGAATTTTAGCATTATGTCTTACATTTCACCTTTCACCTGACCAGTCTATTTTGTATGATGATAGATTTTGCAGGACTGTGCAATCTGAGCTTGTGAAGGAAACAAGAAGAATTTTTTTCCCGAGGGGGGAAAAATTAGAAAAGAAAGAAGAGAGGAGAATGAATCCGCATTGATAACAAGGAGCAATACCTTGGCAGTATCCAAAATGAGGGTGTTCGCATCATATATTCATATGCCTGTCTACTTAATCCTCTCATAACTTGAATCCCAAACTTACCTTGGTAGTATCCAAGATAGGGGTGTTCGCATCATATGCCTGTCTACTTAATCCTCTCATAATGTGAATCCCAAACTTCAAACCCATGCCGTGTACTTTCTTGGATATTTCTGTGAACCCTCTACCCTCCTTGGATGAGGGCCATCTGACTGGATCAGGGATCAACCTCCCCCATTCATCAATTACATCAAATCCACGAGAATCTGTTGAAGCACCTGGAACATCTCTCCTATACCAGAGGTAATCTATCACTGCATACTACATGAAATTGAACAGATAAAAGACAACCTCCATGTCAATAAACTTTCCCATTCTCATACTGATCAAGTAATTAAAAAAATTGATTGTAGTCATCCACCATATTCATACCTCATACCCATAAGGCTTTAGACGATGAGAGATGATTTCGGCACTTCGCAGGAAGTCTACTTCAGAAACAACCCAGCAAAAGGAATCATAAGAGTTCCAACCTCGAGGTGGGAAGCTAGCACGCTCAGGTTGAGATGATACCCTAACATGTGTTTTGTATGAACTATTAAGTTCACAAATTTAGTCAAGAAAACCTTCAGAACAGTTGGAACATTTATGAGATAGACAAAATGAAACATAATTATGAGTTCTTCAATTCAATATGGACATCTATGTTAACAATGTAATTGCATTGTTTAGTTAGCAACTTCAAAAGTTATTGCCTTGCTTCCAATAATCAGATGTAAAAAGGGTTTTCTTATTTCAAAACCAGCGAAGGAAGTTTACAACAAACTCTGGAATTCTACCAGAATATCTCCTATGTTAATTATAACAGCAGTGAATAGAAGAAACGTAGAAAGAGAAGCACCTGTAAAAATAAAAACCGAAGGAACCAAATATGAAGAGAACAGAGAGCTCAGCAGTAGGGTCGTCATTGTTTTAGTATACTGAAATCCAAACACGACCCTTCTGCCTAACTATCTAGGACAACGAGAGAAGGCGTGCACTATATAGTAAACATACCCAGGGCTACAAATGCATCAAGGCATCATACCATCTATAGAAATCATTCGTATATACCATAATTAAATATAAATATACGGAAACTAAATACAAAATACAAGGAATTCACACACACACACACACACATATATATATATATATATTTGGAAAGAGAGTGGGGTGTGTGTGTGTGTGATTTGGTAACCTCATGAAAAAAAACATCTAGCAAGTACAAGAGAGTTGTCAAAGACACAACAATATAGTAAATTTAAACTTGGTAAACCAAGCTAGATGGCTGTAATATATCAGAAATTTCAAAGCCAGAAAAGGAAAATTTACTCAAATAAGTTTCTATATAGAATCTGGCAATTCACACAAAGAGTTTAAAAATTTATATAAAGGAAGAAGAGTCTTCAGGTTCTAGGTTGTTCACGATGGTTGATTGATAAACAATTATGAGAGAGCGAGAGAGAGAGCGACAGAAAAGCACCTGTAAAGAGAGAAACTGAAGAAGAAGAAGAGAGACAGAGAGGTGCGTGGTAGGATAGCCATAATCCCGAGTTCTCAGCTCTTCTTGATGATCAATGAAATGTAAATGCACCATCAGGTTTTTCAAGGACGGTTAGTACTTAATTTTCATAATGGACGGGAGGGTAATCTTCTTATTTTCTTATTTAATTTGCCGGTGATGGTAGCGTCTTGGGTATCAGGAATTGAAACCTCCCTCGTGTCTTTTTCTACTCTACTTGACGGTTGTATACTTTGAGAAAATAAAAAATTAGACGTCGTTGTCTGGTTTAGTTGATAAGAAGAAACAAGTGAAGTGTCAAATTTTGAGTCACTTCTTCCTGTCTGTTTTTAAAATCTGTCGACCTCTTACTGGTTTTCTTTTTTTAAAAAGAATTAGGTAATAGCATTATTTTATATTTTAAAAACATTTTTAAAAAAAATTAAATTTTTTAAATTTTTATATTATTTCATATACCATGTTAAAAATAATTTTTTAAAAATATAAAAATATTATTTTAAACAAAAATATATTTTAACAAACAAACACTATCAAACACAAACACCAACTCCGAGTGAATAAGTGAAAAATTAACATTTTCTATTTCCAAGTGAAAAATTAGAAACAACTACCTAACCTTACCTTCCATTGTAGTTTTTAAATTTTAAAAATATTTTAAAAAAAAATTAAATTTTTTTATTTTTTACTTTAAATTAATATTTTTTATTGTTTTTATATTATTTTAATTTGTTAATATAAAAATAATTTTTTAAAAAATAAAAAATTATTATTTTAATATATTTCTAAAACAAACAGGATAAGTTGCCCCAGTTAACTTTGGCCCCAGTGGAGCATTCTTCACAGGGATACCAGTACCTTGTCTTCTCTATTTCCTTCGGTATTTCCATAAGCATTAGCTATCGACTTACAAATTTTTAACTTGCAATTACAATAAATAAATAGACCAAAAAGAAAAAGAAAAAAAGGTCTCCAGTCATTGGCACACCTGCTCATTTTTTTTGTCCTAGAGACTAAACTGCTGAGTGCCTGCAAATAGGATGAGTCATCCAACCACATGCCCGATTCCTGGTACAGCTAGCCAGCACCTATTTGTGCAGATCATATTCCTCTAGTTCTTCCCATATTCTTACCTTTAAGCCGCTTGGTTCAAATTTCTTCGTTCCAGGTAAAATATAGTTCTTAAATTACAGGGTTTTGGCTCTTTCAGGACATGCTCCTGAAAATGAACTCTCCGTGAAGCATCCAAAACGAAATGCAGTCAGGCTCTACACATACAAGGAGTCAGAGGGTTTTCCCAGAGGTCATAATTAGGGAAAGTCTCCTCTGGCAATCCAGTTCGTGTCTGGTGAGTGACAACCACATCCTCTACAAAAGTCGCCCAGCCCATGTACGGGTCTCCAAAAGATTTGGACATTAGCCCCTTGTCTGGTTTTATGGATTTATGACGATGACCCATGTATCTACGGGCCCCAATAATCAATTTAGCAAAGTTGCCTCCATGGGTCATCACAAACACATCAGACTTGAGGCAAACCAGGAAGTCAAGGGCTGCCAAGCTTGTCACATGCTTCCTGAATCCATCCAACTCTTCTTTGGTTGCCAGCTCTTCCTTTGTTACCTGTCAGAAAACCTTGGAGTCATATATGAGGTTAAAACATCAAACTTTTTATAAGAAAATTCACTTTGAACGGGTCCTCTCACAGGCTAGGCATTTAAAAAAAAAGGCAACTACAAAAATTAAGCCAACAATCACAGCTACGGGTGCTTTGTTTTCTCAATATCCTAAACATTGAGCATGCAAAACCATTCAGCTTCCCATCCCAATAAAATATGAAATTCTCTTATCCAATGGTAACATACATAGAAATACACTCCTAAGCATTTATATCCATGCAGGCCTGGATATTTCAGTAACTGGAAAACATTCTTCCTTTTTTTATCTCTGGCAATCAGTGAGGAACCGATGTGAGTGGTTTTGAATCAAGGGCATAATGAGATGGGGTTGCCCATGGCTGCAATATTATACATGTGGAATTTATACACAATTTTCCATCTTAAAAGCATCAATTGGATGTATATGCTGGGGACAAAGTATGAGCAGATAAGAGAGATGGAAATGATTTCATAAAACATGTTTAGTCACTTCATCAATAGAGAAGGGGGAGCAAAGAAACAGAATCAAAGGCCTTACTAGGCTTGGGAACATGTTCTTTAGTGGAGCTATTCGGTTTTGTCCACCATAAACCTGGCCAGAAGCTACATAAATCTGAGTTTCCTTAGGATATCCCATAGCCCGAAGAATCACAGCTACTTCCTCGGGTTCAAGAGGGCACCGTCCTTCCTTCCGTTTTTGCAGGGCCAGTTGCCATAGATGGGAACCATTCTGCATAATAAATCACCAAAAGCTTATGATGCATCCATGACTGTTTTAGTTTCTGACTAAAACCGGAAAAGCTTATGATGCATGATAACTCACCTTATACCGTCGAGGCCACTCTTTCTTTCTATATTCTGCCATTCTATCTTTCTCATCCCTTGTCCCCACAAAATCACAGAATGATAGACCTACCATCCCCTTTTCAAATCTAAGATGAAGAGCCCTGTATGATAAATAACTTTCAGCACCACTAAACTTCAAATTAACAATGATTGGAAAGAAGCCCAGTCAACTTCAGATTACAATGTCACATACATAAATGGATTTGAAATTCCTGTGCGGTTTCGCATCCTTGATACCAATAAATCAGACATCTCCTCTATCTCAGGAAGAAATTTCAGAGCATGATAATTCACCCTGCACCTTAGCCTGTTGATTTCTGGAGGAACATTATCATATCTACAACATAAACAAATAAGGAAAATAAACAGATTAAAAAAAAAAAAAGGAAAAAAAAACAATAAAAGAATTATTTTCCCCTCAACGAAAGCAAATTTTGAGCCTAGTGCCCCAAAGATGCAAGACATCCATGACTTACCCGAGCCGATCAACAAAAGGCTTTAGGGCCATTATCTTCTTTTCCTTGATTCGAGGCAGTACATTGTCTATGTAGAATTGAGCAGGTGCGTATTTTGGAATGTTTTTCACTGTTCGTCTATAACATAAATGGCAATTTGTTTCCAAATAATCAATGTTAGTCACAACAAATTGTAGTCCACAAATGAATGTACTTAATATGAGAAAATGATAAAGAACACAAAAATCAAACCTTATGCTTGTGAATAACTCTGATTTGTCAGTAAACCACTCGGGTATATCTCGAACAATCCGTACATCATTCTTTAAATAGTCAATGAAATGATCAACATCAAAAATGTCTTCAAATTTCCTGCAGACATTTTGTTAAGAAGCAGGTATTTAAGTTTCTAAAATCATAAAAGATGGCTTGTGAACAGAGGATACAACCTAACTCGTTAATATAACCACACACGTGACTAAGTTTAGCAAGAGAAAAGGAAATATAGCAAAACATATACTAGTAATTATGCCAAAGTCAAATGAACCTATTTCAGACAATTATACAGCCACAGAATATCCATATTTGTTGAGCGCATATCAGAATCACATCAATTTCCAACTGATTTTTTCTTCTTTTTTCGAAAAACAGCAGGAACAGTTCGTGTGGAAGCTGGAAGACCTTAATAAGGGATATGAGGAGCAACGCTATACTTGAGAAACATTATTTCTTGAGTCTCGGAGTCAAAGATAGAATCAAGAGAGAGAAACAAAAACAAAAACAAACATTTTACATTATAAGAATGTTGCAAGACGTAAGCTCTAGGTATCAATGCTATTATATGCATAAGAATATTGGCTTACGTTTGGTCTTTCCAAATCTGATCCTGCTTCAGAACAGGCAAAATAAGGGTGGCATTCATTATTTTGGCCACTGCTACAGCATTGCATATCTGCATTAAAAACATGGGTGGCATTGCATATATTCAGTCTAATTCAATCACTTTAAAGCTTGTTGCTTGGTAAGTAAGTGGAAAAAACAAGCATATTTTGTTTATGAAAATCTACTAATGGAAGTTAATTTGATTAAACAAGAAGAGGGGTAAGGAGAAAAAAAAAAGAAAACTTAATTATCAAACCAGCAAAATTACCAGGATCAAATATTAGCAATTGATTGGCCAAGAAAGGGAGTATCAGAAACCACCTAGTTCAGATATTTTAATTTTTTGACCTACCAAACTAACAAAACATTATACTAAGATCGAAGGATTCTAAGTGAAGTGATCACTTAGGTTGCGTATGGTTAGGTTAACAAAATAGAAGGAACAGATACAAATGAGCCAAAAATGGGTTTGGTTGAATAGACATGGATATAAAATAAATCTGTAGGTCAGTTTTGGAGTGTGTTTTTGTACTCTGAAAACAAAAGGTACAAAGAATCATGTCTTCTTTGTCTCCACTGTCTCCGTCTCTTTTGTCATGAGACAATAATTAGACGCTACCTTAAAAGTGTCTTAGCAAGGTCAACCTCCTTAAAGTGTACCTTGTGGCATGAATTGGGTCCTGTTAGGTAGATTTCCCCAAATATGAAATAAATGCCCCATATTACAGCTAAATAGGAGCTAACTCTAGTTATTTGGAATTCTATTATCCTTAAGGACATTGTGTGGCATGCCAACTATTCTGTGGCCATGGCCAGCAAGGGAAGACACAATAGTGAATTGCATTAGAAAAGATGGGATTTGGGTAGATAAATTACATCACAATCTATAATTAGTTTCCTTTTTTAAAAACAAAAAAATATATATCACTTACAGGGTTAAGACTACATATTTAACAACAAAAGTCTTAAGAGATTTGAGATAGGTCGAGCATGACAGAACCATGTGGTTCCGTGACACATTAGGGCATGCAGAGGATGAAGAGATAGATTCTCAAGGTTCATGCAACTCCTTGCTTTGAATGTGGGGGGAGTAAGAAAAGGAAGCAAATGACAATTTCTCAAAGAAAAATATAAAGAACCACAAGACCCAGTCATTTCACAAATTATTTTCTTTTTCCTTCTTGTGGATGGGGGTAGGTGGAGGGGAAGGGTTGCTGTGATATTTCAATTCAAAACCAAAAAACAAAAAAACAAAGAGAACTTGCATAATTATACTATTTGAGAGAATGAATCCATACAGCAATCCTTTGCTGATTCAAACCACCCTCTGCATGGATAAATATATAACCATTTGTTTCATTTTCAGGAGGCAGATCTGCAAAAATTATAGAAAAGTCAAAGAGTTAAAACAGACAAAATGAATGGATGAGAAGAAAGAAAGTTGCTTTCACTATTAGATTTAATTCATGCTGATCTTTCCAACAACACGACATCCAACTGCGATTTCCTATATCTGTGGATATGTAAACTGGAAATATAGCATTAAAACATGTTAAACAGCACAAGTTTCTTCAAAATTCCGTATGCGAACTGGCTTTTTTTTATTGCCTAGAACATTTCTAATACAGATTACAGAACACTTTTATTCCTGAAGTTGTAAAGGCACAAACGGACAAACAACAGAGGGCTTTTAAATTCCTTTATTGAAAAAAATGGAACAGGTTGTGATAACAAGAAGGTAAAAAACAGCAAAGCTTGCAGGTTATTGTCAAGAATTCAAGGGAGTTAGAGGGGCCATGTGATAGGTGACATCAAGAGCCCAAAGGGGGGCTCGACTCTGTTCATCAATGCTCACAAACAAAATGGTTGTGAATTGGAACCGAGAATAAAATAAAAGGACGGGATCACACAATGTGGAGATTAGTATTGCTGGGCTAGACTACCAGGTACAGTTGTGTTTAGAACTTAGATTTCACACCCACATCAATTTTGTATATAGTCAACATGAATATCTAGGGCTAAACTACTGAGTTCATGATAAAATCACCTGATATCCCATCATCGCGGCGCTCAGCACAAGGCTTCCAAGAGGTTGTGGCGGAGACTGGATTTTCCCAGAGTGAAGGGGCTTCCTTTACCTAAAATATAGAACCTGTTAAATAAGCTGGCATACTTTAATCAAGAACTGTAAATTGAGGCAAAAAGAGAGAAAATTTCAAGAACTTACATGCGGACAATGAAGAACAATGCCATCTTTCTTACACAGGTATGGAGCATTCTACAAAGACAACAAAAAAATTAGAAGTGAAAGTTAAACAAAAACGCAAAGAAATTTCAAAATCGAAATCCAAAAACTCACCAATCGATTAAAGATGGAGAAAGCGGACATTAATCCGACAATAACAAAGATAGAAATCAAGATTAAGGAAATCTTGGAGTTTAGGGGAGAAAAAACCCTAGGATCGTCACTGAGAAAAGAACAAAAGGGACGGTCCCGATCTCTGGAAAAGTGATGGCGGTGATCGTCGTCGTGAGTGCTACCGTGGATGAGAGGGGAGGCGTCCTCGTCACGCTTCATTGGGGAGGAAGAGGCTCGAGCTCCAAGCGAGCTCGAGTACCTCAGCTCCACCATCGCTCTCTTTGGACTGTAAGCCAGCTCCGCGGGTGGTGATGGTGAACCGTCTCAAGTTTAGATAATAATCGGGACAATTGCACTATTACTAAGATGAAATTTAAAGATTTATATTTGTTTTCCATTTTTCGGATAAAAAAAATATTGAAATTTGAGATTCAAGGTAAAAAATACTTGGACCTTCCGGTCATTTTATATACTACGGGAGAAATTACGTATCATAAAACACATTTTAAAAAGAAAAAAAATTAAAATCAAATAAAAAAATTAAATCCCACTAAAAACAACCTATATTGAATACTTTTTTAAAAATAAATCAAATGACATCAAGATCATGGCTATTGATAGTGATAATTTAGCAATTGGAGAGTTTTGTCTCACTTTTTTTATGATTTTTTTCTATTTTCTATAAACATCTAAGGATTGGGATGAAAAAAATAAATTTAAGGATTAAAATGAAAACTTTTAAAAAACAGGCAACGAATATGAAAAAAGTAAAACTTGAAAGACCTAGATGAACTTTACTACACCGTTTGAACAACGTAAGTGGGAAGAGGTTTTGATTTTGTTTTAAATATCAATCTTAATCCTTGATCTTTCTATTATTCTCTTGAGGGTAATTAAAATTTAATTTAATTGATTTGGTTTTTAATCTATCATCAGGACATCTGATGATGAATCTGGTGTAGCGAAGGAATGCAAATAGTAATAAATCCCAACATTAGAAATAATGCTAGCATTACTCGCATGAATTAAATAAAAAAAGTACATTTAAGTGACAAAAGTGTCAAGTGAGAAAACATTCAAGGACCAAGTGAAAATTTGAAAGTGAATGATGACGTGAACTTTGAAATGTGAGAATACAAGCATAGTTGAAATCTAGATCTTTTAGTTTCTTTTATAATATAATATAATTAGAATAGTTATAGCTATAATTATAATAGTGTTTTTTTTTTTTAATAATACATGATGATATGAAAAATGGTGGAATTTTCTGTAAATTTGTATGGATAATTATAAATCTATTATGTTTGTGTCTAAGAAATATACATGGCTGAATGTGTAAATATATCATCCTGAAAAAAAAAATCAACTATAAAAATAAGAATTTAATATAAATCAGTTTAAACAGGTGTATTTAAAAAAAAAAATAGAGCTTGTTTGTGTTCAAGTAGGGCTGTATTTGTATTTCTTCTAAATGTCCTAAATAAATCATTTGGTTAATTATTAAACATAATTTATTATTTATGAAACATAGAATAATTTATGTTAAAAATACAGGGTAACCAAAAACAAGTTGAACCTCCTTCTCTTGCTGTCTCTACTTGAACAATGAATAACATCTTCATTGTTGATGTCCATATTGAGTTTAATCAAAACCTAAATGTATTACACCAGGTCTAGTCCAATAAAATAAATATAAAATCTATTTTTATATATTTTAATTATGTTTTATTCAAAAAACTAGTGTTTATCATTATTCAATGGCACTACATAATTAAATTAGAAGGAGATCATATGATAACATAATATTTGTAGAATTTGATCACAATTCCAATTTTATTCTTGATGATATTTTACCCGGTGTTGTTACACGTTTAAGAAACCATGAAAACTATAGTTTTTGTTGGATGAATTTCGTACTTGATGGAATTGCATATAGTTTAATGAAACAATAAAAAATATTTTATATAAAGTATTATTTATTTTATAATATAATAGTAGTAGCTAAATTTATAATATTTAAATTAAAAACCATAAATATTAATATATGTGTGTGTATTAGTTATTCTATAACCTTGATTATTAAATTATTTCTTGTTTAACCTCAATTTCAATCACAGTTTTAATCAAACATATATAAATACAAAATCAACTTCAACCAAAAATGCTTTTTATAAAATAATTTTTTTCAAATCATGATCATAAAAACTATCACAATATCAAATACAATCTTAATCAAAGCTGAACTCAAAAATATATGTATTAATATTGTATATGTCCACATGCGCATATGTTAATACATACATATTATATTTATAGTTTTTTCATTTCATTTCATATATATATATATATATATATATATATATATATATATATATTCATTTAATAATAATACATGAATTAATATAAAATAACCATAGAATAGTTATAGATATTCAAATTTTGTAATCAACAAACCATACATAAAGAATAAATATTTATTTTAATGTATAGCAACATGTAAATGATGGCATTTGTTATAAATTTTTTTTAAAAACCCTAAAATTTTACATATTTTATTTTAAAATATATACACGTATATTTGTGATGCTCCAACAGTTGACAATAACATATATGTACAATATTTTTATAATTCTTTTATTTAATAATATATGTGTATATATCTATATTATAATAACACTTGAATTAGTATAGAATAACCATAGATTAGTTATAGATGTTCAAAATTTGTATTTAATGAATAATACATAGTGTATAAATCTATTATGTCTGTGTCTAAAAAATATACGTGGCTGGATCTGTAAATGTATCATCCTAAAAAAAATCCATTTATAAAGATGAGAATTTAAAATGGACCAACTTGTTTTTTTTTTTTTTAAAGATTTAGAGCCTGTTTGTGTTCGAGTAGAGTAGTATTTATATTTCTTCTAAATATTCTAAATAAATCATTTGATTAATTACTAAACATAATTTATTATCTATGAAACATAAGAAAATTTATGTTTAAAATGCAGGGTAACCAAAAGTAAGTTGAATCTCATTCTCCTGTTGTCTCCACTTGAACAGTGAAGAGCATCCTCATTGTTCATACTCGGACTGGGTTTGATCAAAACCTAAATGTATTGCACTAGGTCCAGCCCAATAAAATAAAATAAAATCTTTTTTTTTTTATTTTTAATTATGTTTTATTTGAAAAAATAGTGTTCATCATTTTTCAATGACACTACATAATTAAATTAGAAGGAGATCATATGATAACGTAATATTTGCAGAATTTGATCACAATCTTAATTTTGTTCTTGATGATTTTTTACCCGATATTGTTGCACACTTGAGAAACTATAAAAACTATAAACCTTGTCAGATGGATTTTGTACTTATGGAATTGCACATAGTTTAATGGAATAATAAAAAATATATATAAAATATCCAAACCAACCTCAACAAAAAATGCTTTGTATAAAATATTTTTTTTCAAATCATGATTATAAAAGCTATCATAATACTAAATACAATCTTAATCAAAACTCAACTAGAAAATATATGCATTAATATTGTATATGCCCACATTCGCATATATGAATACATACATATTATATTTATAGTTTTTTCATTTCATATATATATATATATATTCATTTAATGATAATACATGAATTAATATAAAAATAACCATAGAATAGTTACAGATATTCAAATTCTGTAATCAACAAATCATACATAAAAAATAAATATTTATTTTAATGTATAGCTACATGTAGATAATGGCATTTGCTATAATTTTTTTTTCAAAACCATAAAATTTTACATATTTTATTTTAAAATATATACACGTATATTTGTGATGCCCCAACACTTGATAATAACATATATGTACAAGATTTTTATAATTATTTTATTTAATAATATATGTGTATATATATATTATAATAACACTTGAATTAGTATAAAATAACCATAGATTAGTTATAGATATTCAAAATTTGTATTTAATGAATAATACTTAGTGTATAAATATTTACTTTAATGCACGGCGACCCATGCTTGTTGTCGTTCGAAGATGATGGCATATGCTGTAATAATAATAATAATAAGAAAATAAGAAAACCCTCAAATCTTACGTGTTCCGTTGTACACGCGCACACCCCGACACTTTACAGTCTACTGGTTTCAAACCCCAAAGCCACTAAGAAAGAGGGTTTAAAATTGCCGGTTCGGCAGCCCCGTCCTGCTCGAAACCCCCCCTCTCCCCTCAATCGCTGCAGCGATGGAGACGGCGAGGCTCCGTTTAGTGCTCGACAACGCTTTGAATACGACGACGGAAGGACTTAGAAAGTGCTGGATTCTCTTAAAGCCCCAACACAAAACCATCTCCGATCTCTCCTCCCATATCCTCCACGTTTTTGACCTCCACAATGCATGCCCCCACGGCCTACTCCTCTCCGTAAGTATTTAATCTCTCCAAAACAGCCTGGAATTTCTCTCACCAGTCCTTAACTTTTTTTCCCTTTTGGTTGCAGATGGAAGGGTTTACATTACCGCCTTTCGAGTCTACTTGTATTTTGAAGGACAAAGATATTATCAGGTTAGTTTTATATAAAAAAATAAATCTTTTTTTTACAATCATTTTTTCTTGTGCTGTTTATATTACACTGTAATGCCTGTAACAGAGTGAAAAAGAAAGGCAGCACGTCTACTGAAATTATCAAGATAGATGATGGGCTGAATGGTTCCTTGAATGTGGTGGAAATAATTGACAAGCCACTGGTAACTAAAGGCACGAATCTGCTTGCAAATGAGGAATTTGAAAGGGAATCTGGTGGCTATGAAACTGAACCAGAGGAGGATGTGGCTGAAGAGGTGGAGGATGTGGAAAATAGTCCAGAGGAGAAAACAGTTTCCAAGAAGAGAAAGGCATCAAAGGATCTTCGCTGCCCAAAGTATGGCTCCCGTGTTCCTCCTCAAAATGGAGTAAAAAACAAGAACAATTTAAATATATCTTATGTTCTACAACCCTTATCACCCATTTTGCGCTGGTGGTAGTGTATACGAGTCAGTCCTTTGGGTTTGGAGACTCTGACTAGTAATTTCACCGTGTGCAAAACAAATTTGAATATAAAGTAGGCAGTCTAGAACGAGTTCTTGTAAAATGTAAGACAAAATGTAAGATCATTATATAATGGAATTTTGATGCTGCAGGAGGAAGAAAACCAAATCTGCTAGTGCTGGAAAATGTCTAGAAGTTCCAGAAAATGTAGGGACTGATGTCTGTGCAGAGCAGAATGGAACTTTGAGCATTGTTAACGCTGATGAAAAAATTAACAAGAGTAGAAAATCCACGTCTGACACAAAGAAGTAAGTTATGTCAAATTCTTATTTTTGCATGATCTTGTTTTACTTCCTTCACAGGTTCTTAACTACAATTCATCCACTAAATCTTGAGCTCTGTGCTCTTTCGCATCAGAGTTATCAAGTATGCCAATCATTATGACCACTTGGAATGGGAACGGGGTGTGAAACATCCCAGAACATCATCTAATGGGGCTAATATTATATACAGCATTGATGGATTGCTTAATTATAAGTCAAATACAATATGGTAGGGATAAGTAAAGTTTGTTATAAGTGTCCCTAAGTAACATTTGTTGTAAATGTTGCTTTTCCCAAAAACTTGATGCTGTAAGTGAACTCTAGGTGACAAAATCAGTGTTTTGGAGTGCACTATGTTTTGGATGAGTATTCCCGAATCAACTTCACTGAACTAGTTGCCACATTCTTAAAGCATCCTGTATTTTCATTGCCAATTTGCGCCCACAACTTTCCATTTTTGTGTCTATTTTTTGTCATTGGTGAATGGGATGTACCTCAATGATGCTAACAAGGAGCTATTTCTAACCTGAGGAACATGCTATGGAGAGAGAGATATATTTCCAAAAAACATCTCTAGATAAAATGGCCACTGTAGAAAGATTCTTGTTAAGTCTTTATATAAATATAAAAAGAGATTTCTTTTGGTGTCATTTGCTGAGAAGTGGTCATATATTTTGCAAAGAAGGTGGTCAATTATTGATATTATGGCAGGTTGGAAACTCAAGAAGCATTTACTTCATCAAGAGAAGAAACTTTCTTACTCAATAGCTGAAGCCTGATTTGAACTGGCTTGCCTTCCAAGTCTTCAATGCTGCATGAAAATAAGAGCATTCCCTTTTATAGATGCAATGATGTCCATGTTTGCATTATTAAGACTATTTCTGCAACGCAAAAGAAAGCTAGCACATGTGGTGTTTAAATCACGCAGTAAAGACAAGGATGAAAAGCGTATCACTGCATGAAACACAGTGATTTTGATCTTTGAAAAGCTCATATATGATTCCTTAAGGGGCACACAACATATTGTTGCATACCGTTCAACTAAAAGATAAATTGAAATCTGAAGCATTGCTAGAAGCAGCTTTATGAGCACATTTTACTATTCTATCGGTTGCATATTCTGTGGCCTTTCATGTATCTCAATACCAGTGGTGATGCAGCGTGAGATTTCAGCAAAATTCTGAAAATTTGGTAAAACTAATTAAAAGATTTCTAAGAATTGGTGTTAGGCGGGGCAAATTGCATTTATGTTAATGCTACATACTTTACCCTTTTGCATGTATTCATCCTAAGGAGGTTGAGCTTTGAGTATTGCAATTGTTGTAGATGTTCTTCTACTTAGATAAGTAGTTGTCTTATTGCATTTTATCGGTCACATTATTTCCAATATCACAGTAATGTATCAGTAATTTGCAGTGTTTGAGGGAATCTTTATTAGGTGCACAGATGCTAATATCATTCACCTATCAGACAATCATTATATATGAAACTTTTCTCACTTCAAGGCATTTATTTAAACTGACAAGCTGTCGTACTTGCTTGGTTATAATAATGCATTTTACAAATAGACTAGAAACCTACCTTTCACTAGAAGCTTCCCTATCAAATTCACCCTAACACTTGAACTAGAACTGAATAAAATACAATTAGCTGTTACTTGGTCATGATCATACTGATTACATTCATGTTCTGGTTACTGCTTTACTACAAAAATTGTGTGCCTCAATGCTGTTCAAGTGTTGTTTTCTCCCACCAAATTTGTTTCTCAGTAGTTTAATGATGTATGTTTTTCCCTAAAATTTTTCTACCAATTAGCACACCTTATTAACTGTAAGTTTTGTTTATATAAGCGCACTTTTCAGTTTTTACAATTTATCTAAGAATTTTTGGTTTTGCACTCAATTATGGAATTCCTATACTGCAGGAGGAAGAAAAATAAATCTGCTATTGCTGAAAAATGTCTGGAAGTTTCAGAAAATGCAGTGACATGTGTCTGCACAGGAAAGAATGGCACTTTGACCATTGTGAAATCAGATGAAAGAAGTAGCAAGAGCACAGAAGCTACATGCAATGCAAAGAAGTAAGTTTTGTAAAATCCATATTCACGCATAGTCTTGTTTTTCCTCCTTACTAGGTTCTGAAATATAAGATTTTCCAAAAACAAATTCACTATGAGAGATTCCTCATCATCCATCATTGTTTGTGGCACCACTAAGTTTTGAGCTATGTATTCTTTTGTGTCCAAGTTACCAAGAATTTCAATCATTATGAACTTGGAATGGGAATGGGAATGGGGAATGACCTGTCCCAGAACATTGTTCAATGGGGCTAGGATTATATACAGCATTGAAGGATTGCCTTAATAGAAGCCAAATGCAGAAGGTAGGCATAAATAAAGTTTGTCATAAGTGTCCTTTTTACCAAAACCTTGATACTAAGTTTTGATCACCAATTCCAAATCAACTTCACCAGACTAGTTGTAAGACTTTCAAGGCATCCTGTCTTTTCATTGCCAATTTGAGCACACAGCCTTCCATAGTCGTGTCTATTTGTTGTTGAGAGGTGAATGATATGTACCTTGATGAAGTTAACAAGGATCATTTCTGACCTAAGGAACATGCTATCCAGAGAGAAGAAGATTCTAGGTCTTGTCTAGTTCCTATACCACAATTTGCAATCGAAAACTCTATTCATATTTGAAATTTATGATCGACTTATCTAGAAACGTCAGCACATGATAAGATGATTGGTTCCCTCCTATATGACATGACTATGCAAAAATATTGCTTGTTCATGAGGAGATGCATCTTCATAGCTCCTGATGTCGTCAATTCTTTTCCACATTTTCCTTTGGTTTACTGAATATCTCTTTGTCCTGCTTTGTAGGTCTTGCCAACCTGAACAAAATGGCAATGGGAGTGTGGATCCACCACATACACTTTCTGGATCTAAAAAGGTTTTGGTCTATCATTTTACTGAATTTATGGCTGCTATTTTTGTGCTTCTAATTATGAGACGTGCTGTGGTTTTTCGTCTAGGAATTGTGTGAAACTCAGCATGATATAATGATTGCTGCCATCTGCACCTTTTCATGGCGCAACAGAAATTTACTGGTGTCAAATTCAATTTTACTAATATTATAGATGTCATCCCCCCCCCCCCCCAGTAAATGTTATTAAAACCTGGCTAAAACCACCATGCATAGTAGTAAACACGTTCTGTGAATGTATGTTTGTGTAAGAGCAGCTCTCTTTCTGATGGCAAACAGCCATGATTTGCTTGTATTTATGAAAGAGTCTGTGCAGTTAAAATTGTCAGAGTCTAATATGATGGGTGTCCTTTGCTCATAAAAGTCTATAGAAGAAACAATATCATGTATTCCCTATTCATTGCCCCTTTTACATGTAAGATGGATGCTTGTGTAGCTATGATTCCCTTACAGAAGACAAAGTAGAAAACATGAACTTTAAAGGGACAAATTAGAAAACATGAACTTTAATGGTATTTGGAAAGAAAAGGAATAGAGCGTTTGCATAATTGAAAGTTGATTTTTATCATTTGAGAAGCTAGGGGTCTAGCAAGTATGACCAGTGGACCCATGGGCTCAAGTCCAAGGCTATTGGCCTCCCTGTGCAAGCAACCATTTTAGGTGAGGTAGGTAGGTAATGAAACACAGGATGTTATACATGACCTTGCTTCTATCATGATAAGCTCTACCTGTTCATCACTTGAATGTCCAGTGTGTTTTTTAACACTTGCATTCCCCTTTCTTGTTAGTTCCCTAGTAGAAGTGCTAGGCGTAAGAAGGCCAAGAGGCAATGGTTAAAGGAACAACTCAAAGCTGAAAAGACAGAGGTATATTGGTGTTCCTTAGGTTTTCAACCCTGTTATTGTGATTGTGTTTATGTGGTTTAGCTGTGTTTGCGTTTGGGCTTGGCTCAAGTGGTGATGGGTACAGTCTTTAAGCAGGTGGTGGGTTAGGAGTTTCACACGTGCATGCACCTGCACAACACACACCCACATCTATATCGGCACTGTTGGTGGGAAAATTGGTCACCTTCTACACTGTTTGTTTATTATTTTGAATTTTACAGCAAAATCAGGGGCAGGTATTTTCAAAAATCAATCAGCAATCGTCTAAAAGGGATAATCAGAATGTTGCTGAGAAATCACCTGAATTGGGAAGTCACCAACTTTCAGAAGAAAAACTCAGGGAAGACAATCAATTGGGAGAGCAAGATAGTGACTTAGAAGGTGATGTTGTTCCCATAGTGATAAGGCCGGGACATATTCGCTTTGAGCCACTCAAGAAAGGTCTGATTCTACATTTTTATCTTACAGCGGTTCCAAGTGATTAACAATTTTGTGTACTGTAAATACTCCATTCAATCATGTGATGTGCCTACATGTTTGTGTTCAGGGGGTGATGATCAGGCTGTGCTGCAAAATCACATTCCCGCTGTATGTTTCATTTATCCAATTAATTTTTCAATGCATTTCTCTGTGTTATGTTTGAGTAAACAATACCTTGAAGATAGATATGTTCCAAAGCATTTGTTTAATCCATTTGAGTTTCATAGTCAAACTTACAAACCATTTCTGCAGAGCATTTTAAGCTCTCCCCCATATTTGCCTTTGTAAGTTTTAAGCTGTTTGTGCTCAAAATCTCTATAATCTTGGTTTCTTGGCTCGCAAACTCTACAAGTATGTCATACTTTATGAGGGTGAATATAGGGGACTGTTAAATATTCTGCAGAATGGTTTATTATAAATATTCTGGATCTGCTTTGAAATAGAATTTCTATGCATAGATGTTTTTATAAAATAATCAACAGGTTCTGACTTCCGTGGTTTCAAAATTTTACAATATCTGTACATGCTCCTTGTAAAATAATGCTTACTTGTTCTTAGCTTCAATTGATGTTAAATTTATGTTCCCATGTCTTGCTTCAGGAAACATTTCACTGGAATGGGATAACAAGCAAAAAGAAGGGTCAAAAGTGGGGTAAAGAGAAAGCAGTGTCATGTAAAAGAAATGATTATAACAATTTCAGGAAAGAGTCTTCCAGCAGTCTTTCTATTGAAGAACAGACACCTGTATATGATTGTACCAACTTTGAAGAGCTTCCACTCTATGCTAGCTTGCCAAAGGTTTTTTTCTTTTAAAACTTCATTGCAATTGCTGTGTTGATCTCTATGACGTTCTATTTTAGAAAAACATGACATTGGCAACTGGCTTTCTATGGTCATAGCAACTGGTAGTTTACATAAATTTTGAGACCTTCTCTGGGTCAGTTGATTGATCTCTTAAATGCTTATTTGTCTTTATAGCGTCGCTGTATGCAAGAGCATGGTCCACATTTGTTTCTTGTTTGGAGGCTAAAGCATCTATTTGTTCTTGAAATTTGCAGGAAGGTGATGTAATTGCTTATCGTGTTGTTGAGCTGTCATCGTCCTGGACACCCGAGCTCTCATCGTACCGTGTAGGCTTCTTTTTCAATAAATCTGATGTTCAACTTATTATTTACTGCAGAGCATTAAAGTTATCATGTTCTCTTTGTGCACAGGTTGGAAAGATATCAAAATATGATCTTGAATCCAATATAGTTATGCTGGTCCAAGTACCAGGATATCCAGTAGATGATGAGGCATCTGCTGCACTACCAGAAACATCCCCTTATGGGGAAGATGGATCTTTAGAGGTATATTAGCTTCACATTTCTTATATATGAATATTTCCTTTTATCTTTTGGGTTGGGGGTGGGGCCGTGTTGGTGATGAGGCATCTCTGTATGTGTGTGCATCTCTCTCTCTATAACCATTGCATAATTTGGATGCGCCTCCCAAAACTTGAGGAATCTGACTAAATTGATTGGGGTATTCTTCTTTAGTTTTGAACTGCTCAAATGAATTCGATTAGGTTTTGCATCTGCATCTTCTATGTTCAGGTTATTAGATCAAGGCTTGGGCATAATTGCAGATAAGTTTGTATTTGTCTGAATTATAGATTTGGTAACCTTAGGCCAGTCTTTTCTTGTTTGTCTTTCTCAATTAAGAAGGTTGACAAGTAAAGCTCTTCTACAGATAAAGTTTTCAACACTTCATGAGGTTCGCGTTGTCTGCCATGGTAATCTAGAGTCAGCAAAATCAGTTGCTAGTGGATCTATTGAAGTCCATGTCAGGGATCAAGATTCTGGAACAGGTTTTAGTCCCAACAATAACCATGAAGCTAATACTTCCGCTCAAGGTATTAATTCCAAGTTTCCAACTATTTTTGCACCAAGGATCAGGTTAATGGTTGAGTGCAAGTAGCAATGATAGCAATATGTTAAATGTAAACAAGCTCACTTGATTTTTCTGTGCTTCAGAAAATGGAAAACGTAATCCATGGGAAGAAATTAACCAGGCTTTGACAGCAAAGAAGGAACTGCTGTCTCAGGAGGATGGTTGGAAAAAAACTGAGAGTTCAAGCAGGAGCCCATGGTCCTATAAGGCCTTGAGAGGCAGCTCGCTGGGTCGAACAATTGCTTTATTAAGAGCACAAAACGAAATATGATGAGCACAAAACGAATTGAGTAGCATGAACTGTGCATTTGCCATCCACTTAATTTTGCAACCTAAAGGTGGGTGAGCATTTCACTTATGATGCCAAGTTTTGCTTTCGGGATGCAATGAAAACATGTAATGCAAGGGATGTTTATGGCTGAGATTTTATGTATAACTCCTTTCTGTCAATTGTCTCCTTCATGCAGTGTGAGATCCTCAATCAATCACAACATTCTCAGTGGAGGAATGTGATTTGTTGTTGAACTAGAAAAGCATGAGAGTCATAACCTTTGTTTATTTCCATAGGTGCTTGCTCTGAAATTTCCATTCTTTTCTTTTATGGGAGGCAAATGAAAGACCCATCCTGGTATCTGGTGTTTGCTTTTTCCTTAACATTACGAGGAAAATCTCGAGGTTAGGGATGGCAATGGACGTTTTGCATTGCCTGCTCCGCAGGTGGAGGTGGAGGTGGAGGTGGAGGTGGAGGCTGTCGGGGTGCAAGATTTTGCTATACAATTTTATGAGTTTTGTCCCGATATGCGTTCTAGTTCTAAATTATTTGCCACGTGTCAAATTTTTTTCCTTGTACGCTCGCAAAAATCACAGTGGAAAAGTTGGTTTAATTTTCAAGGAGCGGTCTTCCATTTTTTGTCTCTGCTCTCCATTTTTAGGAAGAAAATGTTTGGTGCAAGGCTTTCTGGACATTTTTTTTACTAAATTGTTTCTCTGTGAATTTTGAATTACTTTAATTAATTATAAAATAATACCTATTTTTATTTTATTTAGTTTTTTTTTTTAATTTTCATATGCAATTTCTTGAGAATTAGAAGTATAGGATTTTGACAAATTGCAATTAATTTAAAGAAATTGGATTTGATGGCATGATGCTTAACATAACAAATACTATAATTCATCAAATATTTTATATAAAGAAATAATCCATTAAAAAAAATAAAACTGTTTCTTTAGAAAACAAGTAATGTCCTGGATTGAAAAGATAGACTTTGTTTGGAGTGGGAAAATACATGGTATCCTAATTAATCCTTTTAAGCATTAGAGTTTTGAAAAAGAAGAAATAAAAAAAATACTGAGAAACAAACCAGAACAGTATGGAAGCTCTTTTATTACATCTAGGGCAGATCAACCTAGAATTTGGGAAGTTGATCGAATTAAAATCTATGAACTTTTTTTT
Organism: Populus tomentosa; assembly: GCA_018804465.1. Classification (NCBI taxonomy): domain Eukaryota; kingdom Viridiplantae; phylum Streptophyta; class Magnoliopsida; order Malpighiales; family Salicaceae; genus Populus; species Populus tomentosa. The sequence goes on along the minus strand of CM031983.1, from coordinate 12,668,494 downwards.
TTAAATAACTTTGGTTTGGTTTTTTAATAAACAATTTCATTAACTCGGGTTAATGTATAATTAACAAAACTCTAACAGTATTTTACTATAATACGATGAAATATTCATTTTATACTTTCAAAACACAACAAAACAACTTATTATTAAAGTAATTTTGAAATTTTACAAGGGTTTATAAGTCATCACAAAAATTAAAAAAGACAATTAAGTAATTTTATATTTTAAATGCACAATAAAATAATTATTCTATCATTAGATTCAAAATTCGTTAGCACTAATGTCCAGCGTGTTTCATATCTTCAATTCTTTAAGAATAATAAAATGATTTAAATGACAAAGTTTATTTAGCTTCCGTGCAAGGGTATTTTTATATTTTTATTTAGTTTTTTCTTTTTAAGATAGTTTAGAAGAAATTTTGTAATTTTAAAAATATAAATATTATTTAAAAAAAGTAGATGACGTATACAATATACCCGTCAGCGTGTGAGCAACCCCCATACCTTTCATGTAGAGCATGCAAGGCTATTAGGTGATCAAACATTACCTTTTATGACAATATTTGAATAGTTTCTGCATTCTTTTTATGTTAATGTGCATTATATAACTTGTATCAATCTAGTTTAGTAGTAATAATTTTTATTTTTTAGAGCATGTGAGGTTGTTGGGTGATCAAATATTTGAATCGTTTCTGTGTTTTTTTCATGTTAAGATGCATTATGTAACATGTATTAATCTAGTTTAGTAGTAACAACCTTTACTTTTTAGTTTTGCCATTTAATATTGAATTTTTTTATTATTGAGTTTTATAATTTTATTCAATTTGTTTTTATTAATAATTTTTTTTTAATTTTTTTATTGGTACAAATAATTGTTTGATTAAATAAGATATTTATTATAAAAAAAAACAGAATTAATAAAAACAATTGAGTGTATTGTTGATGTTTGTAAAATTAAATATCAACTTAATTAATTAAATAAGTATATAAGATTCTTTTTATGATTGAGAAATTATTTACATTAAAAAAACACATATATTTTTAATAATAATAAAAATTATTCGAATTGTGGTGAAATTCGGTCAAATAACTAGTTAGATAATTAATTAGACATTGGATCAGGTTTAACCCTGGTTGGGTTTAATAACTATGCGCGGAAGGGACTCAGTCTAAATAAAGAAAATGAGAAAACAGATGTGCCTCCAGCTTCCCTCTTTCGCGTCGCCGCTCTCTCGGTCTCACCTGTCCTGTCTCTCCCCTTCTCATTTCTCCATCGCCGAAACCAGCTAGGGCTCAGATAAAAGAAGCTACTACTTCTACAGCTTCTCTTCAGTTTTCTCCATAGAAAAAATTTACTTCATCTTTCCATTTCTATCTGTTGATGATTCCGTGTCTACACTCTCTCTTCTAGCATTGACAAAGCTCATGAGCTCACCATTCAATCGATTAATATGCATATCTCTCTGACATGTATCAACCTCTGGGCGTACACCGCCTCGTATACCGTACTCGCATTGCCAGCTACGTCAAAGCTGGTCTCATCGATTATGCAGTCAAGGTGTTCGACGAAATGACTTTGTCAGAATGTCGTGTTTTTGGCATCGATTATAACCGATTCATTGGCGTTTTGATTCGCCACTCTCGCTTTGATTTAGCCCATCACTACTATTCTAAAATGGCCCCTCTTGGGTTCTCCTTGTCTTCCTTTACTTACTCTCGTTTCATTTCAGGTTTATGCCAGACAAAAGAGTTTACCTTTATTGATAATTTGTTAAAAGACATGGAGAAACTTCATTGCGTGCCTGATATTTGGGCTTTTAATATCTATTTGAATCTTTTGTTTCGCGAGAATAGGGAAGAGTCAGCATTGGAGGTGTTTGGGAGAATGGTTGAGAGAGGGAGAGAGCCTGATGTAGTGACATTTACTATTATTATTGATGGTTTGTGTAAAATGAAGAAATTTGATGCTGCCGTTCAGTTTTGGCTTAATATGTTAGATAAAGGGATTAGGCCGGATAACAAGGCTTGTGTGGCGCTTGCTGTTGGCTTGTGTGATGGGGGGCAAGTGGATTTAGCTTATGAGCTTATAATTGGTGTAATTAGTGGTGGTCTGTCAGAGGTTAGTACATTGGTTTATAATGCATTGATTAGTGGGTTTTGTAGAGCAGGTAGGATTGATAAGGCGTTGGCTATGGTGTCTTTTATGAGTAGGACTGGGTGCAAGCCGGATTTGGTTACGTACAATGTGTTGTTGAATTATTGTTGCAACGAGTTCATGTTTGAGGAGGCGGTGAAGTTGTTGAAGAAGATGGAATGTAGTGCGATAGAACCTGATGTATATAGCTACAATCAACTTCTCAAGGCACATTGTAAAGCTAATCACCCGGATAAAGCTTATCTGTTTATGGTGACGAAGATGGTGCCAAAAGGTTTTTGTGATGTCGTTTCGTACAATACTATTATCAAAGCATTTTGCAGTATTAGTAATAACCGAAGGGCCTATAATTTGTTTGAGGAAATGGGACGAAAGGGGATTGCCCCAGATGTTGTAACGTTCACAATACTTATAAAAGCTTTTCTTAGAGAAGGTAATTCTGATATAGCAAAGAAGCTTCTTGATCTGATGGCAGGAATGGGCCTTTTGCCTGATCGTATATTTTATACAACAATCATTGATCACCACTGCAAGAGTGGGAAAGTTGAGATGGCTCACAGCATTTTTTGTGATATGGTAGAAAAAGGTATTGCTCCTGATGTGGTTTCATATAATGCCCTTATAAATGGATTTTGTAAATCTTTGAGAGTAGGTGAAGTTATGCATCTATACGAGGAAATGCTGCAAAGAGGATCCTTTCCTGATGAAGTGACTTATAAGTTGATCATTGGAGCTCTTGTACGGGAAAATAAGCTTTCAGATGCTTGTAGGGTGTGGGATCAGATGATGGAGAGGGGCCTCACTCTTGACAGGGGTATATCTGAAATGCTGATCAATGCCATCCAGTCATGAGAAGTATCATTGAAACGAGAAACGGTTTGTGTATTTTGTAATTTCTATTTCCGGATCCTCTCCATGTGTGTTTAATGCATGTTCCAAAGCTAAATGTTTTTCCTGCTAATGCCGATTATGAATGGCAAGGTTAAGTGGAGTGATTTTACTAGGGCATTGTTTGCAATGACTACAGATGACTGATGACCATTATCCCAAGAAATCCTATTAAACATGCCATTTCCATGTGCCAGAACTTTAGCAAGAAATCCTCGTTTGAATGATGTCTAGAGAGTAGAGAATAAACAGTTTACTGTTTTGCTAGCCATTACTGATTCTTAGGCACTACATTTTCTGGTGCCAATTTCCGATGCTAAGACATTTTTGTGCCGACCAATCAGTTTGTGCCATTTACTGAATTTGAAAACAACTGCATTGTCGTAAGGTGGGTATGAGCATGCAATTGGCCCCTAAAGGGTGGAGATGACTGATTGGTTTCAATCGTTATACAAATTCTCATTTTCATCAGGGAATGGTCTGAAATGTTTATAGATTAATGAGCAAGTGCATTGCTTACACATATAATGTTGATTCAAGTTCACTGTGTGACAATAACCTCTTACAGTTTATATACACGTGCCTTTTATGACTAAGCAACTGAACCATATAATGCCCCTTCATCTAACCGGTATTTCTCTTCACCTCTGCAGTCAATTGCAAGCCCAAGTTTTGGAGTATTGTGTGGTTGGAGTACATCTTAGCATGCCTAAATTGCTACTACTTCATTGACACATCATCGGCTTCTTTCACGAATTGCAATAATGAGACACTCAGGTTTGAGTCCCTGCCTTTTCTTGAACTTTTCTTCTTATGCATGCATACCTATAATTCTAATATTCTGATGGTTATTTATGAAATGAAAAAAATGGTATGGAAAGGGATATGGGCATAGCAACAATATGATTCCAAGACTATATTTTTCTTTAATTATTTCTAAGTGGCATATCTCTATTTGGATAATTTCAAATTGGAATGTTGTCAAGGAAACTGACATTTAACTGAAAATATGCAGTGCATGGTGGGTTGGTGCTTTGAAGTCAGATGCTTCAAAAAAATATGGGGCTTATCCTCGTAAGAATTGCCCCCTTCTATTGAAACATTATATTCTCCTCATAATGATAGAAATTATTGCGACATGTCCATGTTCCTTTTCTTCCATCTTCACTTTCAGCTTGAGGATGTATATTGTATATGAATAATCTGACCCTTTTTCACTTTGACCCTCGGTCATTGGGGGTGATATAACAGAATCACTAACCATTATGTTTTTTTAGTCCACTCTTACTCTTAACAGAAAATGAAGTGCCAAGAAACAGGGATGCCATCTGTCAAAATTTATGAATTTTTATTTGCATTTTAGCTTTTCATTTTCTCCATAGTCTCCCCATACATTCCCGTAAAGCAAAGCTGTAGGATCTTTATATTAAGAATGTCTTCCAATATCTCTCTCACCATCATAACAAACTATTCATGTTTCTTGAGTGTGATTAGGCTGCTTCAATGGTGCCAGACATCCAGGATCGCTAATGATGGATTTCAAGCTTTAAAATCCAGATGCAGATGTAAGGATTCTCAAATCCTAAATGTATCAAAGGTGACATCCTCGATATCCCATTCTTAGTAATATCATGTTAAATGGAAACAAAACTGAAAGCAGATATTTGATTCGAGATGACTGTTGCTAATTCTTTGCTAGTATCTCTTTGGATCTTGCAGGAGATGAGCTAATTAAAGGGAAAGGTTTCCTCATGCTGTCTGAATATCTGATAGCTGCCCTTTTTGCCGATCTCAAAATTTTAATAAAACACATCTTATTCTGAGGAGAGCTCAAGGCTGAAATTGTGACTCCAATTGATAGCCCTCCTACAAAGATGACATACAGATGAAGAACTGATTGCTTATTAAGTGAGCCTTCTCTTACGGAACTCGGATTTTTTTTCAAACCTGAGCTGGTAATTTAAAGTAAAAAATAGAGCCTTGTAGTGTACCGAGATTTATTATCCTTGGCTAGAAGAAATTGAAAGCATCCAATCATTTATGATTTAAATTTCACTGCCAGTTTTCTTCCTTGCTATAGGACTAGGAGCAGCTAGTTTCTTTGGCACTAAATATTTCCATCTTCTCCTCCACTTCGCTGGCCATTATGCAGTAGAAACAATTTGTCATCGTTGCTCCAGTGGGAAGACAAAATGCGAAAGTGGGAATTCCTCTCTTGTATTTTGCTTCACTGGTGACCAAACTGTTCTGGTGTAGGAAGCAGAAGATGGTTATGCACGTTCAGAATCGCTGTTACAAGCTGCCAATTCTGAGACAATTTCTTACTTGATTTACAGATAGAAGCCAACTCCCGTCTTTATTTTTCTATCCCTATTATTTATTATTTGACAAAGGCGTGGTTTGCTTCCTCCAGCAGTTTATATTCCTGTTCTGCAATTCTTCATTTCTCAACATCTCCATGCTACCATGTTTCGGCATCCAGAAACAAACCCGCATTTTATTGAGACACTGCCACAACAGCTTGAAGGGCAAGATTCCCAGACACCACCTTGCCCTGGGGTTTCGCTTCGCCAAGATCAACAAAATCAGCTACCACATGGCCCACTGGTGAGTCAAACACGGACTGAAGGCCAAGGTTCCAAGACGAAGGGCGAATCGGTGGTGCAACCAAAGCATGAGAGTAAGCATGGCCGTCAATTCCACTGTTACGTGGATCACACCACAACAGCATACGGAGCAAAATCCCGAATCTTCGATTCCACAGCATGATGTAAAATTCCGGAGTCCATGGGTGCTGCCACCACAGCCCCGAGGTCATCCCCGGGCAGATGGTCGAAAGCTTGATGGGGAACCCCATGTACCACCAATACATCAAGATCAAGACCGTGGTCTTAGGGTGACATATCCACGGCATCAAGAACGTCATCCCCGGCAGCCCCACGGTCCAGAGAGTCCCACAAGCACAGTTTTCTGGGATGCCCAGACCTGTTCGAACCAACCCATAACATGGTTAGGTGCAGTTTTCTGCACAATTTTTTGCATCGTAATATTCCTAGGAGGCCTCATTGTCCTTATAGTCTACTTAGTACATCGTCCACGGTTTAATGTTTCCAGTGCCACCTTAAATACAGCGTCCGTCGATGCAGGCTCTCTACTTGACGCCGATATCTCTGTGCTAGCAAGCTAAACCAATCCAAACAGGAAAGTGAGTGTAGACTTCAGTTACCTGATCATTGATCTATACTACGGAAGCACTCTTATTGCTAGTCAAGGCTGAGTCAAGGTTTGGAAATGTTCGTATGGTTTCTAGTCATGTTCGGCTTCCCGTAACGGAAAGCGAACAGCTTCGGAGCAGATTAGCAGAAACGGAGTCCTACTTGATGTGAAGGGAGTCTTCGGGGTGCGATCGAAACTGGGGAGTTTGCTGTGGTATTCGTATAGGCTGTATGGTCATTGCATTATCTTGGTGACAAGTCCTCCTAGTGGTGTCCTTCGAGCTACCAAATGCAGAACAGAACGATGATAGGAGAACCAATCCTGTATACATAACCGGCAAACATTGTTCGATTTTGCACATTGTTAAGAGCATCAGCATTGAAGTGATTGTTGCCTGGTCTTGTTTTCTACTTCTTTTTCCAGGTTCTGATTTTCGTGTATTTCAGGATTTTAGTTCTTGCCCCGTTTCACGTTCATGTCTATGCATCACTGGAAGTTACAAAGTGCATTACCTTCAAGTAGATAGAGAGTGCAAGATGGAGAGCGTAATGTTGTCCTTACTGATTCATAACAAATCACTGAAAATTACAAGATATCTGCAATGGCCAAAGGCCTTGTTTCAACAATTTCTGTGACAGTAACACCAGGGTGGAAAAGAAAAATACAACACAGAGGAGGTACACAGCAAGGCAAATCAGCCTTCGGAAAAAAAAAAACAAAAACAAAAACCAAAAACGTTCACTCTAACCCTAACATCTATGGATGATCAACTTTTGATCGATCGATCAATTAATTAAAATATTTATTTTTCATTGGCGACAGAGGGAGGGATACTTGTCCGGTCGGTAGGGATGATTCTTTTTTTTTTTTTTTTTTTTAAATCAGGTTTTTCATCCAAAAACTAAATTAAACGAGGTAAAGTAGATCTAATAAAATCATAACATAAAATCAAATATAAACCCATAAGCCGATCATTGATAATCCAATTATCTTTAATCAAAGTTGCCTCTCTATATTTGTGATGTGCTTTGTCTTCCCACGCCCTAGGAGGTTTGTAGCTCTGGCAATCAAAGCTAAATTGGTGTTAACTTTGCTTCTTTGGATTGTTGATGGTTGTATTATTTGTATATTTGGTATTGTTGTATATGATATTTTTTAAAAGTGTTTTATTTTAAAATATATTAATTTTTATTTTATTTTTAACATTAAAATTAATTTATTAAAAAGACATTAATTTAAATGTTTTTTCAAATCAATTACATTTTTAAAAACACACCTAAATATAATTGCAAACACAACAACAAACTGCGTTATATTTTTTTCTTTCTTTCATGATTGTCAATGAACTCTCTTTATTTTAAAGGGGTGATTTTTTTACTATGTTTTTAGTTTTTATTACAAAATACAGTCTTGAACAAGAAAACCTCTTCTGAGGTGGGGGAGATGGATCGATGCAACTGAGCCAGGGGCTCATGTAGCTATGGCTGTCTGCAGAGAGTTACAAAAACTTCAACACAAAGAGTTTGGTTGACATGTTTGAGCCCTCTCTCTACAACGTGTAAATTGTTTTGTTTTGTCTAAAATATTAGGGCACAATGGCACTTGTGGCTGAATTTATTGAAAGAGAAGGGGCAATAGGTGCAGAAGCTGAGAAGACAGAAAACAAACAGTAGCAGAGTGTGTGAAATCTCTTTCATTGCAACCCCTTTCTTGTGCAAGTTTTGTACGGGAAAATTACAGCATTTGTGTGATAAATTCAAACGTGTTCTTGAGTGTTATTAGATAAGTAACCAAACCACAGCCCGTTAGGAATCAATTGAGCAATTATGAATTTGTACTAGGAGTTAAATGCTATTAATGAAAAAGATAGCTCCTGGATGACTAGTAACAGTAAACCTTACCTGTTTAAATAATTGAACCACAGGAGGCAACAATCAATAGCCTAACAGGGGCAAATAGTACTGATATGTTTTGTACTCATTGTTGATTTTTAATCAGTGGTGAGGATATTTAGTCTCAAGGTAGCTCAGACATTCTACATGCTAAACTCTTATGGCTCTCTATGATGTACCTTTATGGCTTCCTCTTATCTTACTTGTGGCACTACTGCTTCTATTTATGAAAAAGATGGAAGTTATGAGACAAAGCGAGCAGCTTCTTCCTCCAAGCCCTCCTACGCTTCCAATTTTTGGCAACTTGCACCAACTTGGATCACTGCCTCACCAATCTCTGTGGCAACTCTCCAAGAAATATGGCCCTGTCATGCTAATTCGACTTGGTCGAATACCAACTGTCGTAATCTCCTCTGCTGAGGCTGCAAGAGAGGTCTTAAAAGTTCATGATCTTGCCTTTTGCAGTAGACCTCTTTTGGCTGGGACTGGGAGACTCACGTACAATTATCTAGACATGGCATTTTCACCATATAGTGATTACTGGAGAAACATGAGAAAAATTGTTACTTTGGAGCTCTTCAGCTTGAAAAGGGTGCAGTCTTTCCGGTTCATCAGGGAAGAAGAAGTTGGCTTGCTGGTCAATTTTATCTCCGAGTCATCAGCTTTAGCAGCACCTGTTGATCTTACTCAGAAATTATATGCTCTCGTTGCGAATATAACATTCAGGATTGCTTATGGATTCAATTATCGAGGGACTAGCTTTGATCGAGATAAATTTCATGAAGTTGTTCATGACGCAGAGGCTGTACTGGGAAGCATCTCAGCCGATGAATCCATCCCGTATTTAGGGTGGATTGTGGATTGGCTTACTGGTCATCGTGCAAGGACTGAGAGAGTTTTCCATGAAGTAGATACTTTCTTTCAGCATGTTATTGATAATCATCTTAAACCTGGAAGGATAAAGGAGCACGATGACATGGTAGATGTTCTGCTGAGAATAGAGAAGGAGCAGACTGAACTTGGTGCATCTCAGTTCACAAAGGATAATATCAAGGCAACCCTCCTGGTATGCTGTTCAACATTGCCATTATCATACATTAAATCCTGAGCTTCCATAGATTACCTTTTGTTGTGTTGCTTGGCATGGTTGCTGTACCATTTAGAAAAACCCCTCAGAGTATAATCTCAAAGCTAAGTTGGTGTGCTTGATAAATTTGCATGATTCTTGAGATTCATCTCTGTGCAAGTGTTGGGAATACCAAGAGCAACATGCTAAATGAAGCTGACTGCTGTCCAGCAACATCATGCGCTGTAATTTCTGTTATAAACTAAAGCTACAAAGAAATATTTGCTTGCTGTTATTATGAAATTAATTGCCTACTTTTCTCTTTTGTTTCAACAAATTAATTGTCTAATTGGATTCTGATGTTTGTCTATCAGAATTTATTTCTGGGAGGAGTAGACACTGTTTCACTGACAGTGAATTGGGCAATGGCAGAACTTGTTAGGAATCCAAGAGTGATGAAGAAAGTGCAGGATGAAGTTAGGAAATGTGTTGGAAATAAGGGAAGAGTTACTGAAAGCGACATCGATCAACTTGAGTATCTCCGGATGGTAATAAAAGAAACACTGAGACTGCACCCTCCTGCCCCACTACTTCTCCCACGAGAAACCATGTCTCACTGTAAGGTCAGTGGTCATAATATCTATCCGAAGATGCTGGTCCAAATTAATGTCTGGGCAATTGGACGTGACCCCAGGTACTGGAAGGATCCTGAAGAGTTTTTCCCTGAAAGATTCCTTGATAGCTCCACTGAGAAAGGACAAAGCTTTGAGTATTTGCCATTTGGATCTGGTCGAAGAATTTGTCCTGGGATGCATATGGGATCTATAACAATGGAGATTATACTTGCAAATCTCTTGTATTGTTTTGATTGGGTTTCTCCCGATGGGATGAAGAAGGAAGATATCAACATGGAAGAGAAAGCTGGTGTTAGTCTTACTACCTCTAAGAAGACACCTCTCATCCTCGTACCAGTCAACTACCTTCAGTGACTATCAGAAGATATCACGATCCCATAAGCATATCTATAGTTTCATGCACTTAAGAATGTATGATTGTGCTTTTCTTTCTTTTTAGCTTCTGTTCCGAAGCATAGGCTCGGATCAGAACACCTCTTTCGAGGTGGGGGACATGGATGCCATTGAGCCAGAGGCTCATGGCACTTAAAAAGTACGATTTGTGCACGATTGTAATATATGCAAGTAATGTGTATGTATGTGCTTGTAGTTATGGCTATCTGCAGAGAGTTTCAAAAATTTCAACACAAAGAGTTTGGTTGAAATGTTTGAGCCCTCTCTCTTTTTCTTCCGTGTCTATCTTAAATGCCTGAGGATGATTGAGCTGGAATTAGTGTTCAATAATGTTAAAAGGGTGTCGGTGCTTAATTCAGGCTTCTGTCACTTCATTGTCTAAAAAATGATTAGCAAGTATCCTCCAATATGGTCCGGTTCAAGTAATCAACTTGATAGGTCACAATCAGTCCGGTTCAAGTAATCAACTTGATAGGTCACAATCAGTCCATGAAATACTATAGTGCAGATTGTATTATGCTGTGGGGTGAGAATTAATCGCAGGAGTTTTAATTGGAATAAGCTTTCATTACTGATCTTGAATCAGTTTAAATACAATAATAAAAATAACAATTATTTCTAATTCTGAGATTATATTTCTAAGAATTAGAACATTAACATTAACAGTTGTTATCTACAACAAGTCAATTATGTATTATTAAAAATCAAATAATAACTACTTAACCTATTTTTAAGCAAGAAAGCTTTGTGAACATGACCAACAACTTAGACTTGCTTAGACCAAGTCTTTGGCGCAACTGAATCTTCTCCCTGCATGGCTCCTGCAGATGGAAAATGTATTTACAATGACAGCTCTTAGTCCAAATATTTCAGGTTCTTCACGGGCACTTTTAAAGATCTTTTTGGTTTATCAATACTTCATCCAGTGACAGAAACCTTGTCCTTAGGGTTTATATTGATGAACTTTTCGCATAATTCTTAGTGTTCTCCCATATAGCATCATCGACTGGAAGTCGTTTCCATTGGACCAAGCTTTCTTCAATAAATTTGGATCCTCATTTTACTCAACGTGTATACAATATAACCTTCGACTCCAAAAGTAAGTCATCATCATTAGCCATTGGACGTAAGTCAGTACTAGCAGCAATAATTTCACCCAACTTTTTTTTTAGCAGGGACACATGGAAAACTGGGTGAATACGAGAGTCGGGGGGGGGGGAGCTTGAGTTTATGGGCAATGTTTTCAATTTTTTCCTCAACTGGATATGGCCCATAAAATTTGCTTGCAAGCTTTTAATAGGCTCTTTTGAACACAATCTATTTTCGGTAGGGATGTCACTTCAGAAACACCAAATTGCCAATCTGAAATTCAATGTCTTGGCGTTTGGAATTGGCTTGCTGTTTCATTCGATTATTTGTTGTATGTAAATTGCTTTTAAGATGACGTAACAGAGCATTTCTAGAAGCCAAGTTTTTATCGACTTCATATATAGGACAGTAACCTTCACGGTAATGAAGGATTGTTGGAGGTGGCCTTTTATATAGAGCTTGGAAGGGAGTCATTCTTGTAAATGCTTGATAAGTAGTATTATACAAAAACTCAGCCCATGGAAGGAAGGAATGCCACTTACGAGGTTGTTGGTAAGCAAAATGGTGAAGATATTGTTCAATAAAATGATTGATGACTTATGTTTGTCCATTGGTTTGATGATGGTAAACGAAGCTCGTCTTTAATTGGGTGCCTGATAGTTTGAAGAATTCTTACCAAAAATGACTAGTGAACACTAGGTCTCAATCGTTGGTGATGGACTGAGGCATGCCATGGAGTTTTTCTATTCCAGCAATGAATGTTTCAGCCACTAATTTAGTTGTATGTGGGTGTGAAAGGGCCAAGAAATGTGTTGATTTGCTCAACTTGTCAACAACAACAAGAATTGAAGTTTTGCTATTGGAAGGGGGAAGACCTTTAATGAAATCCAGAGTGATATCATCCTAAACTTGATATGGGATTGGAAGAGGCTACAAAAATCCTGTTGGCAATAGAGTCTTATTTTTAGTATGTTAGCATATATCACAAAAGGCAATGTAATTCTTCATAGTGTGGAACATGGATGGCCAGTAGAATTGTTGTGGTAGTCTCTTGTATATCTTTAATACACTTAAATGTCCACCACTTGGGGAATCATGGAATTCATGTAAAAGTTGTGGAATAATGTTGGCATGAGGAGGCACCACCACATGATTCTTGTAGGAAACCAACCCGTTACGCCAGTTGTAAGGAACACCTGGATTTTCAATTGCTTTGTCACTTATTTTCATCATACAAGGATTGGTGTGAGCTTCTGTTTTAATTGTATCCCATAATGGAGTGTGGGCAACAAACAAGGTATCAAGACTATGACTGCCTGTCACCCGTGACAGTGCATCAACTGTATTATTCTTGTGGCTTAGTTTATAGGTGATCTCATAATTATAGCCAAGCAGTTTAGTTACCCATTTTTATTGTTTAGGTGTTGATATGTGTTGCTCCAAAAAGTACTTGAGGCTCCGTTGATCAATTTGGATATAAAACTTTCGATCCAGCAAAAATGGTCTCCACGTTGAATTGCATGAATAATGGATAACATTTATTTGGCATACACAGACCAAGATTGTTTGGTAGTATCCGAGGCTCGACTCATGAATGCAATAAGTTTCCCTTGTTGACTCAAAACTACCCCTATATCATTGTCGGAAGCATCTCATTCAATAGTAAATGGATCATTGAAATTCAATATTGCAAGTGTTGGTATAGTAGTCATGGCTTTTTTTAAACTCTTAAAAAGCATTTTCAGCTACATCTGGCCATCTAAAATTTCCCTTTTTTAAGAGGTTAGTGGGAGGACATACAATGAGGCTGTAATTGCGAACAAATTTTTGATAATAACATGTAAGTCCTAAAAATCCATGTAACTTAGAAACATTAATAGGTCGAGGCTAATTCAACATAGTTTTAATTTTGTTTTGATCCACCTTAACTCCTTAAGGAGTCACAATATGCCCTAAGTATTCCAATTCTAGTAAACTGAAGGCACATTTACTAAATTTAACAAAAAAACCTCTTAATATTTCAAAAACCTTTTTAACATGTTCAACATGTATGATCCAATTAGGGTTATAAATTAAAATATCATCAAAGAAGACTAGTATAAATTTGCGGAGGTAAGAAAGAAATATTGAATTCATAATTGCTTGAAAAGTAGATAGAGCATTACAAAGACCAAATGACATAACTAAGTATTCATAATAATCATTATGAGTATGAAAGACAATTTTATGAATATATGTGGGATGTACTCGTACCTGGTGGTATCCTGACCGTAAATCAAGTTTGGTGAAATAAGTAGCTTCATGAAGCTCATCGAGCGTGTCATTAACTATAGGAATAGGAAATCTATCTTTTATGGTTACAACATTAAGCGCTTTATAGTCAGTGCAAAACGGCTATAAACCATCTTTTTTTTTACCAACAAAATAGTTGACGAAAAAAGACTAGTACTACATTTTATTAGCCCTAATTTTAACATGTCATGAAATTGTTTTTCAATTTCAGCTTTTTAAAAATAGACATGCCTCTATGGTCGCACATTAATAAGCTCTATTCCCTCATTCAAAATGATGTGATGATCTACTTCTCTTGTAAGGAAAAGTTGTGTTGGCTCTTGGAATAGATCTTTAAATTTTTTTAATAGTTGTTTTATCTCAATATTGCATTATGTGATGTGGGATCATCTAAGGATTAAAGACAAATGGCAAACATAGAACTCCCTTGTCATAAATCTTTGAAAATAGCTTTCATTGATATGGATTGAATTGATGTATCCATCCCTTGTAATTTATGAGTTCGGTTATGCCACTAGAATTCCGTTGTTAAATACTTCCAATTACATACCAAGGTTCCCAATTGTTCCAGCCAATAAACTTCTAAGATCAAATCCAACCCAATTAATGGCAAGGCATATAAAGTGAGGAAAAAAAGAATACCTTGGAGAGCAATATGAACCTTTTCAAATCTTCCTTGATATTTTAATGGTCCTCCATTTGCCACCCTGACATTGAAGGATTCGGTTGGGACTACTGGTAGTTGCAATATATTAGCCACCCTTTCACTGATAAAATATGAGTAAACCCATTATCAATGAGAACAACCACCTTATAGAGCCCTATATTTGCCAGTACCCGTATGGTTTTATATGTTGTTCATCTTAAGAATGCATTGAGTGATATTTTAGGTTGGAATTCCATCGAGCTTTTGATATCGTTTCCATCTGGATATTCACAGTAGCCTTCCAATAGTAAGAGTTATGGTCTCTTCACAATTAAAACATAGCTCATGTGTTCTTCTCTTTCACATTTGATCCCAGGAGAGTCTTTTTATAGGCAAAGCTCTCTTCATAATTAAACAAGAGTCTTGAATCTTGTTCGTGAAGGGTAGTCGATAGTAGTTCGATTGACAGATCATGTGACTTTTTATTAGTGGTTCAGCTGCTTATCTCTCATTCGTGCAAGGCTATTAGCTTCTTTTAAGGATTTTGGTTTGAACATTCTTATGCCATCAGCTATTTTTGGTTTGAGGCAACCTATGAATGTCCCTACTAAAACCTTTTGTGGTCATCCATGCACTCGATTACCCAGCCATTCAAACTCTTTTTGATACTCAAATAAAGAACCTTCATACTTTACCTTTGACAAGGCTTCATCAAAGCCCTCACATTCAGTAAGACTAAATCTTGCCCACAATTCTTCTTGAAAAGTGCTCCATGTTACCTCCCTACCTTCTTTTTTATAGGATCTTCTCAATTATTGCCACCATTGATTAACCTCACCTTGTAAGTGGAAAAAAAGCTAGAGACACCTTTTGAGATTTAGTGGTGCTTTGAAATTAAAAAAAAAAATTAATCCGCTCTTGTGAACCATTCAATGGGGTCATCTATAGAAAATCAAGGGAACTCCAAACTGGCTAATTTAAAAGAAAATAATGGTCGTCCTCCTTCTGAGATATCTTTGGATTCCTCTTTTATGGAACGAGAGTGCCCATTAAGAGAGCTTATAGTAGGGTCAAAATTGTTGCTAATAGATGCAGTTTGGTTAGAGAGCAGGACTTCAGAGAGCTTGCTAAGATCATCCTCTATTTGGTGCAACTTATCATTAACACCAATCTTCATGCGACTAAAGCTAATTTGGAGTTCACCCAGTTCAGCCTCTAAACTTTTGATCATTTTTTTATTTGTACCCATGGCTTTGATATCAATGATAGGTCCTGATCAGGCTATGAAATGCTATAGTGCAAATTGTATTCTACTTAGGGTGAGAATTAACAACAAGCGTTTTAATTGGAATAAGCTTGACATTACTGATTTTGAAAGGGTTTAAATACAAGAATGAAAATAACAACTACTCCTAGTTCTAAGATCATATCTCTAAGAATTATGACACCAACAGTAATTTGCAATAAGCCAATCATGCATTATTGAAAATCAAATAATAACTACTTGACCTATTCTTAAACAAACAAGCTTTATGGACATGACCAACATCTTAGACCAAGTCCTTGGCAACAGAACCTTCTCCCTACATGGCTCCTGCATATGAAAAATGCATTTACGATGACAACTCTTAGTCCAAATATTTAGGGTTCTTCACGGGCACTCTTAAAGATCTTCTTGGTTTATCACAATTGACCTTGAATTTGTTGATAATTTGCCAGTAAAATAGATTTTATCTCAAGGAATATTTTGTGAAACATCTAATCCATAACTTTAGAGAAACGATGTATTGAAGTTGCAAATTCATAGTTGAAATTTTGTTGCCTTAATCTGTCCCATGGCTTGTTGAGTAGGCTAAACATGCTCAAAACTGTCTCTAGTGAGCTTTTGCTTCTACAAAGAGTTCTTGATTTATTTTCACTCAATAAACAAAGAAAAAAATTAATGAAATATCATAGACAATAACTGAGATGGTCCCAAAACGGTGATGACACACGCTAATTGATTTTATGGACCAAATACAGCTGTAGAGGGCCAAAATAATGAAATTTAGTGTGCTAGTACAGGGCTAAGACTGAGCATGCGTGATAGAGAAATGAATTTATACAGCATGTAATCTATAGTACTCTCACCTGAAAGTGTACTCAAGTTGAGATACGCAAAGCATATGAACAAGTTTATTCTTGTGAGATTTCCTTTATGGTGTATTTTCTTGCTTCCTTCCAAGATATTCTAAAGGAAATTAAGTAATACATAATGAGCAGCATAGGAATTTGCATAACCCTCTTGCAGGCTGAAATACAACATCAAACATAGCAAAGCCAAAGCTTATTCTAAATATTGTATTATGGGGTCAACTGTTCATGTTCCATTGTTGTTATAGCTAGATTTAAAGTAAAGAGTTATTTGAAATTGATGTTTGCTTTCAAAAGCAGAACCTTGCTATGTAAGATTATTATTGTCACTATATTTTGCATCTTTTACTAAAAATGACAATAGGGCACTGCATGTCAAACTCAACTAGGCATTTGAAAATCAAATAAAACATGTCTAGTTGATTCCATCAAATTGCTTGATATCTTAACTTATCCACAATGTAATTATCTCAAGTTAATTAGAACAATATCTTGAAAAAAATAACATCCAATTCCAACCTCCTAGTTGGTTATATCCACCAAGATGCAAACTCAACTATTTAGATTGCTTCAAGAGTTGTCAAGATTATGTTTAGTTAATCTTTTATTTGAAGTAATCAATTCATTTCAGGTCAAATAAAACAATACACATATGTTTAGTGTCTTTAACTTTCTTCTTACATTCTTTCTTCACTTAATACTTTTAATTTATATTAGAGCAATTTTCTTAAAGGACCTGTAATGGAAGTTGAAGCAAGTTTTTCTCACATTACTTCTCATATCTTTGATGGAGAGAATTATCAGCTTTGGGCAGTGAAAATGAAGATTTATTTGGAGGTTTTAGATCTTTGAAAAGTTATTGAAGAGGATTATGATGTCCTTCCATTACTAAATAATCCAACTATGATCTAGATCAAAAGTCACAAAGAGAAATCAAAAGCAAAAGCATGTTTGTTTGTTGTTGTTTCAACAACCATTTTTATAAGAATCATGTCTCTTAAATCAACAAAAAAAGTATGGGATTATCTAAAGAAAAAATATGCAGGAGATGAAAGAACTCGTGGCATGCAAAGCCTAAACTTGATATGAGAGTTTAGGCTGCAAATAATGAAAGAATCTGAGATCATAAAGGAATACTCAGATAGGTTACTTGGTATTGTAAACAAAGTTAGATTGCTAGGAACGATGTTCATAGACTCTAGAATTGTAAAAAACTTCTAGTTGTAGTACCAGAAAAATATGAAGCTTCAATTACTACATTGGATTATACAAAAGATCTGTCAAAAATTATATTGACAGAACTTTTAAATGCCTTATAAGCTTAAGAAGAATGAAGACTTATGAGGTAAAATTATTTTGCAAAAAGAGCTTTAAAAGCTAAGCATCAAGATTCTGAAAAGGATAAGAAGAAGTTTTTCAAGAAAAACCAAGCTACAAACAACAATAAGTTTCCTGCGAATCAAGTTTAGAACAAAGGAAAAAATTTTAAAAGAAATTTTCCACCATGTCAACACTATAATAAGATAGGCCATCCACCATTCAAGTGCTAGAAGAGACCTGATGTAAGGTGTAGCAAATGCAATCAACTTGGACATGAAGTAGTTATTTGCAGAACTAAACCTCATAAACAAGAAGAAGATGCTCAAGTTACTTGTTAAGATGATGAAGATCAAATGTTCGTAGCTACATGTTTTTCAGTTTAAAACTCCTCATATCATTGGCTCATTGATAGTGGTTACATAAACCATATGACTTTTGACAAAAGTCTTTTCAGAACATTGTAATCTACAAAAGTTGCAAGGGTTCGAATTAGAAATGGTGACTGTATAGTAGCTAAGGGAAAAGGAATCATTGTCGTCATAATAAATTTAGGTACAGAAACAATTTTAGATGTTCTCTATGTACCTGATATAGAAAAGAATTTGTTAAGTGTTAGGCAACT
The DNA here is from genome assembly GCA_018804465.1 of Populus tomentosa. Taxonomy (NCBI): domain Eukaryota; kingdom Viridiplantae; phylum Streptophyta; class Magnoliopsida; order Malpighiales; family Salicaceae; genus Populus; species Populus tomentosa. Next base: position 12,650,151 of record CM031983.1, on the reverse strand, counting down.
AATAGAGAAGGGCATGAAGGTGATTTTTGAAAATCAATTCTGTTATATTTTTTATGTTGCTAGACAAAAAATATTGCAAGCTAAGATGAGAGGTAAAAGTTTTTTATTTTTACCATTTAAGGTAGACCACACAGCTTTTTCAACAAAGCTAAATGACACAAAAGTATGAAATAAGAGATTGGGACATTGTCATTAACAATGGATGCTCAGTATGAAGAATAATGATATTGTAAAAAGAGTGCCTCTATTTTATAATCAATTACCAAATTGTAAAGCCTATTAGTTTGGTAAGCAAAGCAGGAAACCATTTCCAAAATCAACTTGGAGATCTGCGTAAAAACTCTAATTAATTAGCTGGGATTTGCACAAAAACTCCTACTAATATGGCTAGCCCTCTAAAAATACCTTCATTAAAAGGTGGTCGATATTAATTTGTTTTCAATGATGATTTCACCAGAATATGCTGGATTTTCTTTATGAAATACAAGTTAGAAGTAGCTGGGATCTTTTGAAAATTCAAAAGGAATATGGAGAATCAAAGTAGATGCAGAATTCAAGCCATTAGATCTGACAATGGTAAAGAATACACTTCATTAGAGTTCAATCAATACTGTGAAGATGCTGGCATTGAACATCAACTCACAGCTCCTTGCAATAAAAAAAATAGAGTCGGTGAGAGGAGAAACAAATACATAATGGAAATGGTCAAATGCATGTCACATGAGAAGGATTTGCCCAAGATTTTTTGGGCAAAAACAGCTAACACAGTTGTTTTTCTTCAAAATCAATTTCCAACAAAAGTTTTGAAGGAAAATACATTATTTGAAGCTTGGTATGATTACAAACCTTCACTAAGCTTTCTTAAAATTTTTGGTAGCATATAGTATTTTCATGTTCCACATATTAAGAGGGATAAGCTTGACAAGAAGGCTATACCAGGTTGTTTTTTTTGCTATAGTTCTATTTCTAAAGCCTACAAAGTATATCATCCTCAAACTTAGAGGATGGCCATTAAAAAAGATGTTCATTTTCATGAAGAGTAAAAATAGGACTGGAAAGACTCACAAAACAATGCGCTGATTGGAGTTCAAGATAAATCTCAATGGTAGGATGAATTAATTAATGATTCACCAATTAAAGGCACAAGATCTCTTGCAGACATTTATCAAATGAGCAATGTAGCAGTCTGTGAACCAGAAGGATATGAAGAAGCTCACAAGGACTCTATATGGTAGAAAACAATGGAGAAGGAGATATCAAAGATTCAAAAAAATTGAACCTGGGAACTGGTTGACAGACCATCAGACAAAAACATCATTGGCTTCAAATGGGTGTTTAGGACTAAATTAAATGCAGACAGTTCCATCAATAAACATATAGCCAAGCTGATTGTTAAAGGGTATGCTTAGATATTTGGTGTTGATTATTCAGATGCTTTTGCTCCTGTAGCAAGAATGGACACCATCAGATTATTGTTTGTTGCTGCTGCACACAAGAATTGAAAGGTATTCCAATTAGATGTCAAGTCAGCCTTCTTGAATGGTATTTTATAGGAAGATATTTATGTTAAACATCTAGCTGGGATTGTAACAAGGAAAAGAAGATAAGGTTTACTTGCTAAACAAGACTCTCTATGAATTAAAGCAAACATCTAGAGCCTGGTATATTAGAATTGATGAATATGTGATGAGCTTTGGCTTTCAGAAAAGCTTGTCTGAAGCAACTCTCTATGTAAAGAAGACTAACAATGATATTCTCATAATATCACTCTATATTGATGATCTTCTAATGACAGGAAGCAATGCACAACAAGTTGAAGAATTCAAACAAAAGATGATGCAAGCTTTTGAAATGACTAATCTTGGTCTTATGATATTTTTCTTGGAATGGAAATCAAGCAAAGCAAAGATGAAATATTCATATGCCAGAAGAAGTATGCAAAGGAAATTTTAAAGAAATTTCACATGGAAAATTACAAGCCAAAAGTCACTCCAATTAATAATAAAAAAAAGATTCAGCAAAGAAGATGGAATCAACAGAGTTAATGAAGAGAAGTTCAAAAGCTTAATTAGTTGTTTGATATATCTAATGACAACCGGACCTGATATACTTTATGCAACAAGTCTTCTATCTCGTTTCATGCATTGTCCAAGTAAAATACATTTGAAAGCAACCAAATGAATTCTAAGACACATCAAAGGAACAATCAGTTTTGGTGTTTAATTTTAGAGGAATCAAAAGTTAAGATTGCATGGCTTTTCTGATAGTGATCAGGATGAATTTATTAATGACATGAAAAGCACTTTTGAATTCTGTTTCAACCGAGGATCATGAATGTTTTCGTGGTCATCCAAGAAACAAGATATTGTGGCACAATCTACTGCAGAAATAGAGTTTATTGCAACAGCAACAACAGTGAATCAGACATTAAGGCTTCAAAAGATTCTCAGTGATTTAACATGGAGGAGAAAGAAATAACAGAGATCTCAATGGACAATCAAACAATCATAGCAATTTATCACAATTCATCATTTTATGGAAAAACCAAACACTTTAATATTAAACTCTATTTTTTATGAGAAGTGCATAAAAATAGTGATGTTGAGTTGATCTATTATGAATCTTAAAATCAACTAGCTGACTTGTTTACTAAACCTTTTCCAGACAAAAGATTGAAATTTGCAAGCTCTTAAAACAAGGAGTGTTGAAGATTGCTTCAAGAGCTGTCAAGCTTTTATGTTAAGCAATCAATTCATTTCAGTTCAAATAAAATAGTACACATCTGTTTGCCGTCTTTAACTTTCTTCCTACTTTCTTTCTTCACTTCACTTTCAATATCCACCAAGATGCAAACTCAACTGGCCTTTTAGTTTCGAAGTTTTACTCACAGTGAGTTTTCCAGGATTGAGGGCAGTGCATAGCAAGTTAAACTTAAAAGTCTGGGACACCATCATTCTTTCTCAAAACGTTCTCCACCTTTTGAACCAGTAATGCAGTATTAGCAGGCAAATGCTTCATAAATTAACATGCTTAATACGGAATTTATGGAAGATTCGTCATGTATTCCTTTTGGGATAACAGATGAGTAGCGTAAGTTTCCTGACTAACAAGAGGAAGAGGTTTTTTTTTTATTCAATATGTTCAAGAACACGACAGATGCAAACAACTTCATCTAAACAATTCAACCGACTATCTAAGCCAAATCTGAGTAATAAAACAGTAACAGCGGCCTAGCGAGTTTAACAGTTCATATTAGTTAATTTGTAGGTTCATATATAGCTTGGATATTTAAGAAATAACTGGTCAAGTTGAAGGTACAGAAAAATCTTGAGGTTGTTCAAATGGCTTTCTATATTCTACCTCTGGCACTACTTCTTCTCCTTCTGTTTCTCTTCTGCTTATATTGAAAAAGAAACAACAAAACTATATGTTCTTGAGCTTTTTAGCTTGAAGAGTAGAGTCATTTAGGTTCATTAGGGAAGAAGAAATATCTCTTCTTATGAATTCCATATCCCAGTCTTCATCACCTGCAACTCCAGTTAATCTCACTCAGATGCTATATTCTGCATTTGCAAGTATAGTATTCAGGATGGCTTTTGGGAAGAGTTTTCAAGGAAGTGATTTTCATAATGAAAGATGTCAAAAAGATGAAGCTGAGACCATAATAGGATGCTTCTCTGCAGAAGAATGCTTTCCCTATCTAGGTTGGATTAATTGCTGACAGGATTACAGGTTATAACGCAAGGATTGAACGTGCTTTCCTTGAGCTGGATACTCTTTTTCAGCAGGTGATTGATGATCATCTTAAAGCTGAGAGGAAAGAACGGAAGGAAGACGTTATCAACGTGCTGCTGAAAATGGAGAGGGATCAAACTGAATCTAGTGCACCACAGCTCACAAAAGATAATATTGAGGCAGTCATCCTTTTAAGCTACGAGCCCTTTCCCTCTAAAGCCACTGAGAATGAGCAAATGAAAGGTTATTGTCAGTTTTTTGTCTATCCCATATGAAAGATATTTTTATTATTATTATTGGAAAGAAAATAAGAAACATGGATGCAGAGATATAATGAAACGCTGCAAAGAAAAAAAAAAACATTTGGAAATGCCATTGAAGGTTCGGTAACCAACATGACAGGTATCCTAGTAGGCTGTAAGCAGGACAGGCATGGACCTTGCTACACTCTTGCAGCATCCAGAGTGACCACTTTCATACAGTTGTTTTTCATCTCTCAGCATAATTACAGATGGTTTTTCCCTTGTATAATTATTATTTTTTTATGTTTTCCATGACAGCCATGATACTTTTGTTTCTTACAAGCAGGTCGAGCAGCACCCATTTGAAGCAGGGTGCTACTCTGGCATATCGAGTGGAAAAAAGCCTAGTTGTTGCCATATGTTCCTCAAGTTGTTACAGCAGAGAAGAAACATATTCAGTGCTTATTAACATATGATTTTTTAGGACTCTGTGAAACTAAGATCCTGATATCTAACTTGAATATCTTTTATATGACTAAAAGAAATAAAGAAGTCTTATCTAACTTATCTGTGATGCTTGAGTTTCAGAATATATTCTTAGGCGGAGTTGACACCGGTGCCATCACTGTCATCTGGGCAACGGCAGAGATTGCTAGAAATCCAATAATAATGAAGAAAGCACAAGAAGAAATTAGGAGCTCTGTTGGACAGAGAGGAAGAGCAACTGAGGAGAGTACAGATGAGCTTCAATATCTCAAGATGGTAATAAAAGAAACTCTGAGATTGCACCCTCCTGCCCCCCTACTTCAAATCAATGGTTATGACATTTACCTCAAAACACTGATACAAGTTAATGCTTGGGCAATTGGAAGAGATCCTGAGTACTGGAGAGATTCTGAAGAGTTCTTCCCTGAAAGATTTGTTTACAGCCCCATTGACTATAAAGGACAACGTTTCGAGTTTTTGACATTTGGATCTGGTCGAAGAGTTTGTCCTGGGATACTTACGGGAGTAACAATGGTGGAGCTTGCACTCGCTAATCTCTTATACTGTTTTGATTGGAAATTACCCAACGCAGTAGCCATCAACATGGAGGAGGCAGCTGGCCTTGCCATCTCTAAGAAGATGCCTCTTTTCCTTGTGCCTATCGGCTATCCTCAGCCGGCACAACCAGATAAAATGAGCTGAATATGACTGCTTTCTAAACATACGTGTTCTCAGTGTGTACTGGTTAAAAGTGTTATGTCTTTATGAAAAACTATATCTAAAAATTTTAGGTTTAGCTCTAACGTTTTATCTAAAAATAATATTTATAATATTAATAATAACATTAAACTTGCATGATCCAAGTTTAAATAGATATGGCTGCAATACCAGATCCAATAGCTTTGAATGTAGGTCTGACTACAAGATCGTGTCATAAAAGTATAATAATTAAATAGATTAATTTAAAAAAAAACTGACAGAAAAAAAAAAACTAATGAAGAAAAAAAAAATTTAAATTAACTGGTTAACATGTCAAACCTAGAATTCACGTCATGAAAATTTAATAACTAAATTAAAAAAAAAAAAAAACTCCATGTAAAGGGATAGCGGAAGACTTGGCATAAGACCTTAGAAGTTGAATCATAATAATGAGAAGAAAACAGAGATTGAATTGAAGAAATTTGACAAGAAACTGCTCCATCTTGACTGTAAAGTACATCATCATCTTGGGCAATGTTCAGAAGTATACAGCAGAGAGTCAATCATGCATATGCTTGTGCAAATCTTCTTCATTATATGGGAAAAAAAAAAAACTAACCTTGAAGAATGAAGATGTATTGACTATCATTTCTATAATTTTGAGAGTTCGTGATACATACACAAAAAAGGAAAAAGGAAAAGAGACGATCATAGGAAGGGTTCGGAAAGCTCCATTTCATTTGAACTCTGTTGTGTTTCGGTATTGCGGTAGCCTACAAAGTCCAGCCCAAGCCACTGCCAAGGCCAACATACATATCTAGGCCCATTTCGGCCCCTCAAATCTTCTCGAGTTTCAAGCTCTTCCAGCTGGTGGCTGAGCTCCTCTATCCTATCCCTCAGCCTAGACGCCCTCATGTCAGCCAAACTCAATGACTTCTCAGCAGCCTCTCTTGCTGCCATGGCAGCAGCTGCTGTTTCTTCTTTGAATTTTAACTTCTTCTCTGAGTCTAATATGGCTTGCCTTGCCTCTTCAAGTTCTTGTTTAACTGCCGACAGCTGCAAATACATAATGATTAAGCACAAGATCCAACCAGCACTTCTTCGGAAAGTATTTTGAGTATCAAGATACATAGGGTTTTTTTAATCTTTGCTTTAAACAGTTCACAAGCTGCCTCGCACCATATTAATGTAAACATATTAACCCAATTCCATAATTTAAATATTCAAAAAAAAAAAAGAAAAACAATTATGCCTCCCATGTTTCAATCTGAGTAGCACCAGAAAACTGGATTTGGAATCAACGAGGGCTTTTCAACTATAGCTCTCAAGATATCTCATTAGTCTAAAGCCTCTTCTATTCAACAAATGAAACCTTCTCTAGCCAACAAAACCTGCTTAATTCTGGTTTTGTAACATATCATTTTTCTATTGCCTTTAGCTCCAACTAGCTTCTAGTTTAATTCTCATTATTTTATTTTGCTCAAGCTAAACCGCTCTTGCCAATCAAAGAATCATTATCTCAAAAGTTATCTGCAAAAGCACCTTCTGTTATTATTTGGAAATTCGATGACAAAAGTGATTTGGTTAAATTACGATATAAAGAAAGTGGGTTTCACGAGTTCACACAATCAGCCATCAAATATCAGGTAAAATGTCCAAGCATAAATTTTATGACCAATCTGTTCAACATACCTGAGCCACAAACTCTAGTTCAACTGCTCTACCCGCAGCAGCCTCTTGCTCAGCTGCTACTTTCCACCTTGTAATTTCTTCTTCTGCAGCAGCAATGTCCGTCATAAGTCCTTCAACCTACAATGCCAGAGAGGTGAACTTGGTAATCAGAACACCAAAACGCAAAAGATTATTTGTCCTTCTGAAGTGTTCCATGGACAGTGCAGTTAACTGCCTGATGTTGAACTGATCTCAGCAAAACATTAACAGCTTACGCTTTCATTTGCCACTCTCTCCTTCTCTTCAAGCTCCTCTATCCTGCGCAGTCTATGACTTAGTTCCTTGGCTTGAATCTCTATATGCTCTTTAAGTAAACTTGACTCTGCCCTTAATACAGGTAACCACAAAACATAACAGCCTAGTCAGTACAAAAATAGAACATGTTCAATGTCTACATGCAACCTTACGATTACAGGAATCATTCTAAATACCTTAGTTCCTCCACAGAATGCTGCAGCTCAATGATCTCAAGCTGAGATGCTTTAACGATGTTCTCCAAAGCACCGGCCTGTGTGCAACATGCAAGCGCAACAGCAAATTAGGATTTCAAACATACAAACATAAAAAACAGGATTGAACAAATCAACTCTATAAGACACTTACTAGAGTGTATATTTCATCACTCTCCGTTTCCAGTGAGCCGCCTTTATCACCAGATACCTCACCATCACCAAGGACTTTACTGAATTTGAAATCAATCCCAGCCTCTCTTAAACCATTTTCAGCCACTTGAAACAACTCATTTGTTTTAGAGGATGGATCTAATTTCATCCTCTTCGACAAGGCGCTCCTAAGTAAAGTACCAATGTGTTCTTTCTCCTTCATTAATCGATCCACTGTTTCATTCAAATTCTTCACTTCATGATTCTTCTCCTCTACTAAATCCCTTGTTTTTTCAGCAACAATTCTACTCAAATCATAAATTGATTCCATCCCTGCTAAAGAAGCACGGATATTCTCCTCCACATCCGTTTGCTGGGGAAGAAACAGCGACTCTGACACCTCGGAATTCAAATGACTACTGTTAACTATCTCAATAGCATCATAAAGCTGGTCATGGATTTTCGCCACCAAATTCAACTGATCAAACAACAAAGGTCTATGCGATTCCATCTTCGACTCCAAATTCCTCAACTTGTCATCATACTCACCAACTAAGTCCCTCATCTCCGAAGCCTCCTTCTCTACCAAATGCATCTTCTCCAACATCTCTCTCTCAATCTCCGACACTTTCCCCTCTTTCTCAACCACACTCTTCTCTAAACCCTCAATCAGAGTGGTTTTCTTGGCAACTTCATCTCTCAATCCACTGATTGCAGCTTCAAGCTGAGAAACCTCAATGGCAATCTCGTAATTCCTCTGCTCTATCTGCTCTCTCGCATCATTTCTAGATTTTGCAGTGACATCAATCTGCCTAACAAGTTCCTCAACAATCTCATTTGTCCTCTTAATAACTCCATAGGCAACCGCCGGTAATCCACTGTATTTCTGCGACCTAGGCAATCCTTCCGCCGCGAAATTCTTGAAATTACTAAGCTTCCCCGATATCTTCTCAATTCCACTCACTAACATATGCCTCGATTTCTCGGTCTCCGATTGCAAATCATCGAATTTTTTCTGAGTCTCCTCTTTCGACCTGTTCACTTGAATCAATTCATTCGATAATTTCTCGTTAGCTTTCAACGCCTCTTCTTTCTCTCTCATCGCTTCGTCTCTCTGCCTCGAGCACTCGTCTCGCTTTTTGATTGCTTCGTGCGCGAGAGCTTTTAATCGATTGAATGACACTTGAATTTCGGATTTCGAAGCCTCTGCTGCCTCCCGTGCGGCTCGCTCTCGATCGAGGAGCTCGCGGAATTTCTCGACGGAAACATCTTCTTGACTCGGACTTTTCATTACGATCGGCACCGGTTCATCCCCTTCCACATCGCTCAACACCGCATCGGCGTCATCGTCAACGGTGTTCGCCATTTCAGAATAATTCAAATCAAAATTCCCAAACCCTACTGTTTTTAATAATTATATATAATTTAGGTCTTCTTTTTTAAGCCCTAAAGTAAAGAGTGATGGAGCAAGCAAGGATTACTTGCAATAAACAGATAACAGAAGGGAAGGAGGAGATGGAATTTGTGACGGATTAGGAAACAGAGGGATTAAGGAAGCAAAATTGACGGAAGGAGATGGTATCGTACCTGACGTGGAAGGCGGGGAGAAAGACAATGTGAACAACACAACACAACAGCGAAGCTGCTTTTTTCGTACCAACCGGTCTCTTGTCTGTTTTTTTTTTTTTTTCAAAAACAAATTAACAACACGAACAGAGAACTTCAGAATTAGTCCTTGGTTATTTGGGATGGTAACGATTAGCCCCTCAATATTTATAATTTTTAATTAGGTCCAGATTATTAAATAGCATACGTTATCTTTTCTTTGTTGATGTTATTTATACTGTATAAACATGTCTTTATGCATAATATACGGTATATATTCGTTGGTTGTTTTTTTTTATTCATTTATTTTAAAACACGCATAACTAATCCAAACCATTAATAAAACACACCATCATATCAACTGCATCATATAATTAGATTATAATTATGTGACGGGTCCATAGATAAAGACTTAGGAGGCCTAAAGAATATATTTATTTGAATTGGTAGAAAAAAAATACAAATACTCTAAAAAAATCCCCCATATCCATATCAAGCTCATGCTGGACATGGATATGCATTGGATCCGTATTAGATTCATAGGGATAAAGCAAAGAAATCAATTTAATTTCGAATAAGTGGAGGATATTGGAGAGATATAGCTAGGTCTAAATCATTCAAACGTCATGTACGTTGCAGGGTAAAAAAAAATTAATATAAACAAAATATTCTTTCATTTTTAATATATATTTTTATAAAAAAAATAAAATCAAATAAGAGTTAATTTAATATATTCTAATTAATTTAATAGATTCAAATATAATTTAGATAACTTGACTTAAAAAATTACAAAATCATACTTTTTTTAAAAAAATATTAAGACGATAAAATATTTAATTAACTCAAATGAATCTAAATTAACTTGTCAGATTCATGATTTATCCTATAAAATTATAATAACCTTATATAAAGCACATTGAAACAAATTATAAAATTGAATTTTTAATCAACTAAATGTTAAAAAATAAAATTAAAAAAAAATAATTTAAAAAAATCAATTCAGTCTGAATTAACTCGTCAAACTTATTATCAAAATTATGAGATTGAGATAATCTTATAAAAAATAAATTAAAATTAATTATAAAAATTAATTTTTAATTAGTTCAATATTTGAATGATGAAATTAAAAAAATTAAAAAAAACTTAATATAACCGAGTTAACCTATTAAATATATGATTTAGATATAATACTAAGATAAACATTAGAATGACCCTTGCTCCTTTAGGTTTTTGGTTTTTGGTTAATAAGTGTATCATAAGTGTAACATTTTAGTGTTAAATTTATAACATGTTTTTGAAAAAATAAATCCAAATATAGTTTTAAGTTTTGTGACTTAAAAAAAAAAAACCAAACATTTAATACTCTTACTTCAACATTTTTCAATTAATTATCTATGATTTATCAACCTTTTTATATATAATAATGAGAATTAATGCAGTATTATGTGATGATATGATCATATTTTATGCAAGAGTTATTTGAAGTGAAAAACGCAAGGATCATAATTTATATATATATATAAATTCAAAACAAGACATGACATCATTATTTTTATTAAAAAATATTTTTTTCCATAAATAAAAAATAAAAAATGAGCAGTAATAATTGCATTTTAAAAAATAGTAATGATATCATTTCATAATACTTATAATAATTTTCAAGATAATTTAATTTTTAGACATTCAAAATTATTTTTGATTTTAAGAAAAATAAAAAAAATGATATGTATATACAATTCATTATATTGATTTTTTAGTGCTGGTTTTTATCTACTTTCTAAATATATTTTTTTCGTGTGTATGATATAAAATAATTTAAAAAATTTAACGTTCCTCGCATATTGTATTTTAAAACTATCGTATCTTCGTATCTATATCATGACGTAATTATATCTTGTATCTATGTCCATGACGTAATATAGATTGGTAGAGATTAACACTTAAAACTATGTTAAGCGATTATTTTTTCTTGTGATTAAATCAAATAATTTTTTTAAAAGAAATAAAAACCATATTTATCATAGATGTTGAAAAAATACCTTATGGGAAAAATTGGAATATAGTTTAAATTTACATGGAAGAAACTGTGAAATTTTAAAAACAATTAATCAAACTGATTGTATATTTAAGTTGCGGGAGTCCAGCGTTCTTTTCCTATTTCTCGGTTCCAGAATGCTGGTAAGTAGCCGTTATATTTACTTTCTATTTATTATTTATTGACAAGAAATTTAGAAATTATCTATTGTGTATATATTATTTAATTATTATTTATCATTTAATAAAAAAATAAAATAATATATATATGTATATATATTAAATGATAAGATTATAAATACTATATATATCATTTTATACCAATATTGAAATATGTATATATCATATTACGGTTAAAACAATAATTAAACACTTTACAAATATATCTATATAATATAAATATAATTAAATTTAACAATATTCATACTATATTTATTATCTATTGAGTAAAATAACTTTTTTAAAAATACTCACTTATTTAAATCAAGACAAAATAAGTCTATATCCATTAAATTTGTATATCTACTTAGTTAAATAATAAAAAATGTCATCCACCCTAGAACTATACTATAAAGTGCTTGGGATAATTTAAAGTATTTTAGAAAAAGAAATTTCTTACAAAGGTTTTCATTTGAAAAATAACATACTAATATCATTTAAATTAAAGTTTATTGGAAAATAATAATATTATGAATGCATATAAATTCAATAGTAGTAATAGAAATGTCATGATTTAAAAAAAAAATTCCTAATAAACATTCTCCACCATTTAAATAGTACAGGTAATAGAAAAACTCAAAATAGTACCCCTAAAATTACTTGAAAACTATTTTTTAAACCAACGTCACTGAAAAATTAACAAAAAATGATCAAGTGTTAAAGAATTCACTACGGAGTTCAAACGCGCTCATGCATGCAACAGCAATGCTCTACCCAGCCAGCCTCTTCTAATTATCAAATAGTTTTATTACTATTTTTTATTTTACGATTTCTTTCTTCGACAGATGATTTTATTTCTATAAAATTGATTGTCGTAAATTGGTAACTAAGTTAAGAAATCTTTATTGCCTGTTTCATGAAGAAGTCTATCCAAACAGAAGCAAATCAAAGTTATTAAACCTAATCTATTTTAAGAATTGCTTATAGATTAAGTTAAATTAGTGTTAGTAATTATAGTAATAATTATTTTTTAAAATATATTTTACTTGAAAATATATCAAAATAATTTATTTTTTAATTTTTTAAAATTTATTATTTATATCATCAAATTAAAACAATTTAATATTATAAAAAAATATTAATTGAAAAAAAAATCAAAAAATTTTAAAAACTTTTTCTAAATTAAAAATAAAACATATTTAAATTAATCTCAATCAATTAAAATAATAATAATTTTTTTTAACATAAATCAGTTATAAGTTAAGCCGATGACTCCAAGTTGAATTTTTTAAGAACTCAACCTGGACCTGTATCTAGGCCAGGCTGGTATTGTAACTATGCAAGAAATAGACCATGTTTGGTATTGGGTCGAAAAATACCTTTAAAAAATTTAAAAATTTATTATTTTGTTTTATTTTAAATTAATATATTTTTAAAATTTTTAATTTATTTTGATGTAATAATATTAAAATTAATTTATAAAAAATAAAAAAATAATTTACACCACATTTCCATTCATCAAATTGTAAACCAAAGCGTGGTGGGTGCGTGTTCTCGTGCCATGGCATGGAAATGCGGTCAAGTTGTGCTTGCTTGAGGATGCGTGTTCGAGACTTTGAGATATATAATATATATTAAGCTAAAACAAAATGCTCATCTCTTGCCTCTTTCCTCAACTCTTGGAAAATTTGAAAATTCCAAAATCCTATCATTTATTTTTGGAAAAGATTTTTATTTTAAAATATAATAAAATAATATCTTAAAATTTATTTTTAATTTTGTTATATTAAAATAATTTTAAAACATTAAAAATTCTAATTTGAAGAAAAAAATAAAATAAAAACTTAATTTTTTTTTAAAATGCTTTTAATATAAAAAAACAAACAGATTTTAGTTTAGTGCTGCAAGTGGCATAAATATTTTTTTTATTTTTTTTATTATACCAATTATTTTATAAGATTTTTTAAATGGATGGGTAATTAAACAAATAAAATCTTCAAACAGAATTTTTTTAAAAAAATTAATTTACATTACTCTTGCTTTAATCAAGGAAAGTTAATTTGGTGTTGGTTTCATCCTACAATCTATTTTTACTATTTATACAACAAAAAATCCCCAAAATTATGCTTTTCAAAATATATTATAATAACAAAATATTCTAAAACCCCATTTTTCCTTGCAAATAATTTATCGCATAAACGCATTTTTCATACGCCATCACGTGTTTCACTACTAGCCGACAATTATCTATTAATAATTTAATATAGGGAATGAGTATTTTGACTATTCACTTTTGAAGGAAGATTAATAATGGTGGGGCAATAAAATAAAATAAAAAGGGTGCAAATAAAGCCTTTCATAGAGCCACTAAAGTGCTTCTAAAATTTTACTCTGCAAGACTGCGACATCATTAATTGTAGAAATTAAGTTATAGCTGCTGCCAGCTGCCTATCTTTCTTTTTTTCCTGTGTCCATGGGTAGAACTTTCTTATCTACCCTATTGGTTTCCTGCTTCCATGGCCTCCGTCGGCCCTTTGTTATATATATATTAAAAAATCTTAATTAATTTTATAAATTTTAAAATTAATAACTATTTAAATCTCTAATTATTATCATATTAATAATTATATAATTCAAACCTAAAATAATAAAATAAATAAATTTTTTAGTTTTAAACTTATTATTAGATGATTTCGAAACTTTGATATTGGATTTTGTACGTTAAAGAGAGAGAAATTGAGCTCAACAAATGGGTTAGAAATTCCCCTGAATTTATTACTTCTGCTGTTGTAATTAAGCCAGACTCACAAAAATATTTTGATATTCTAAAGAATAATGATAAAAAAAAGAAGCTGAAGAGGACCTTTATCTCTTTGTTTTATTGGTCCAAGAGCCATTTCGAAGTGCATGTCAAAATCTTCAAAACTCTTAGCTACTACTGTTGAATGCGTCCTGCCCTGTTCTCGAAAAATAGTTTGATTTATCCTCTACTGTCATTTCCCCAGCTTCTCCCCTAAGCAAACATATAGGGATGTGAGAGAAGTTGCGAGACTGTCCATCTCTTACTCGGTTCCTTCTCCAAGCAACACTTGATGAAGCTCCTGAATTCCTCTGATGCTTCCTCTGAATTCTCCAAAACATATCACCAATACAAGCTCCATCCAATTAGTGGGTTTCTTCCCAGCTGGGAAAAATGGAAAATGGTCCACATGCAGCTCCAATAAAGTGACTCCCAAGCTCCAAACGTCCAAAATCAGCAATTTTCACTTTCATGTCCTTGCTAACTAGAAGATTCGAAGGCTTTATATCTAAGTGGACAATATTGTGTTCATGGAGGTTCTTGAGGCCATTGAGTACTTGGTAGGGAATGTGGGCAAGTGAAGCTTCGGAGAAGGGACCATTAGCTCTAAAAATCCCATCAAGTGTTCCTGCATCCATGTACTCCATGAGTATAGCTTTTTCACCAGCCCGAGGCTCAAAAACCCCGTGGCATTTGACGACGAAAGGAGAGTCCATGCAATTTAAGGTTTCTGCCTCGTGGGATACACAAGCTTCATTTGTATCCTGCTTGATGATTTTGAGTGCATAGATGGCTGATGTTTGCCCTTGGCGTACCTTGCAGACAATGCCATGATTACCACGTCCTAGAACGCAGAGTTTTCACCTATTCCTTGAATCGTAGTGTCAGACATGGGCTTAGGCAAGTATGGACACAGCGTGCTGCATTCACTGATCTCTAATTCTGGACGGGGAAGCACAAAGCTTCGTCCTCATGCCCTCTCTTCTCCTTCCTCTCTTTTCCATCTTTTCCTTTTCTTTTCTACAGTTTTTTTTAGCACAATGCTGAACAAATTTGGTGTCAGAACCACTTCAGGGCCTTGATTCCACGATTCATTCAACGTATGGAGGAACAGCTTCAGCATCTGCGCAGAATTCAATGCAAGTTTCTATGGAAGGCATTCAGAAGCAATTTGGTGATCAAACTCAGTGAGTTCAACTTCAGATTGAAGCAGAATTCGAAGTTCAAAATGGATCAGAATTACACACGGTATGTCTAAAAAAGTCCAACTTGGAAAAAACTACTTAAAAAAGAAAAGAATTATATAAACAATGGAAAATATAATTTCAATACATTACACGTGATTGATGATCTTGTGATAGTATTTTCTTGGCATGCCACGTGTTTTTTTAACAAGATTTTTAGATAATATTAGGATAGATTTGATTAAATCAAATCATAAAATTGTTAACGTGCAATATGTGAATTGTCAGTTAAAAAATAATTAAATGCAAAGAGCCAAATTTACCAAAGTAAATAACAAGCAAAGAGGCATGTGAAAATCAATAGGCATTTAAGTAAGCTTTTTGCACTTGCAAGCCGTCACTATTTTAAATCCTTTATTTAAAATATTTGAATTTAATATCTCATTAAAAAAAAAAATCAGAAAGCATTCCATCTTTATAATAGCTGTAGACTGGTAGCTCGACTGGTAGCTCGAACTGGTGCAGGTGTTAGAACGCGTGCTGCACTAAATTTTTTTAATATAAAATATGATGATAGTGGTTTTCTTAGAACAAAAATATTAGGGGTTTTTGACTTGATTAGATGTAATAAGATTAATTAATTTAATAATAGTAAATATAATAATAGTAGATAAATTAAACAAAAAAATTATAATAATTAATTATAAATAATAAGTTGCTAATATTATACTTGAGGAGAGAAGAAAGAAAAATATGTTGAAGACTCATTATTGCTCTATCATGAATACTGTATCACTACTAGAATAAACTTACTGAAATGATTCTAACAACACTACAAAAAGCTACATGATAATACTGAAAGAGATTGCACGCATTGCCAGAGCAATAATCTAAAAAGCAAACAAAATAAAATATCATAAAATAAATATTTATCTCATGTTTATATGTAATTAATTAGTTAATTTAATTCAAAAACAATTTTTTATATGTAAAAAGCTAAATTAACAAATAGCGACAAATAAAAAGACTTGAGATAACCGGATTCATTTTTAAAATTAGTGAAAAATCATATAGAAAGAAAATAAAAAAATAATAGAACCCGATATTTAATTAAATAATTAAATGCTAAAAGATGAAACTAAAAAAACATGACTTTAAAAAAAGAAAAAACAATCAAACCTAGGTCAATCTTTCAAACTCATAACCCATAAAATCCTAGATCCGGGTTCAGTCAAAAGGTTTAATTCCCAATTAATTTAATATTGAATGATAAAATTGAAAAAAAAATTAATTTGAAAGATTTTTCAAAGAAAAAAAATAACAATCAAAATAATAATGATCAAATCTAATAAAAAAAACTGATGGAGGATGGAATTTAAAAAAGAATTAAAAAATTATCTAAACAAAACAAGTAATAAAAAAATAGAGACTAAATCTGTCAAATAAAAAATTGAAAGAGGGTTAAATTATATATATAAAAAATTAATTTTATAAATTATTTCAAATAAAATAAATAAAAATAAAAAAAATAAACCAAGTATGAAGGGGAAAAAAATTTAAAAGATGCTTTAAAAATTTAGAAGGTCAAATTTGAAAGATGAGACGCAGAAATTAAAAGGGAAAAAAAATATCATCAACATCAAACTCGAAGTTAGTAAGCTACATATGATGTAGGGTTTACCACAACAATTACAAAAAAGATAAAGGGAGGCCTTCTTTGGCTCCCATAAGTCGCCGCATATGCCACCTAAATATGACAAAATAGTATGTGATGCACATATCAACTAGTTTTAATTTTTAAATTATATTTTATATTTATTAACATACTAAATTTCTTTTCATTCAACTTGATTATAATTATAAAACTAAGATGAAAAGATAAAAAAATAAAATAAAATCCATGGACACCACTTAAATAAAATTTTCTTTTAAGAGTAATTTAATTATTTAATTATACTTTAAAAATATAAAAAACCAAGTTGTTTTTAATCAATTTAATAATAACTTATAGACCTTATAAAAAGATTGAATTACCCCAACATCCAATTCATTGATTATTTTTTGAAAGTATAAATTTGTAAATCCAATGTTGCAATTCACGTTATAATTAAGTTGCTTCTGCAATGAATTTCTGATGTCCTTTAATTATTTTTTTTAGTTATATCATATCTTATTTATTAGTGATATCTATAAGAAAAGCTAAAATATATGGGAAAAGATTTATAGCTTTCCTTATAAAATATTGTAAATTACTATAGTGTTTTTTTTTTTCTTTCATGAACACATTATTTTTTTTCCTTTCCTTTTTGTTATAATTTTTTAAAAAAATTATTTTTGTCAATTTTATTTTTTAATATTAAAATGCTTAAAAATTTAGCTTTGTAATTTTATTTCTTTTTATTTTGTATTTCTATGAGATTAGTGTGGTTTATGAGTTTATCAAGGTAATACAGGTTGCCACAATTTATGGATTTCATTGTGGTTTTTTTTTAATTGAACTTGAATTTTTTTATAGTCTATTTTTTTCTTATATTATTAAAAAAATAATTTTAGAGCAAAATCATGTTATTAAACTTTATGAAGTAACAAAAATTAAGAAGTGTGAGGAAACCACTATTCACCCACACACACTATGAATGACAATAATAATCCATAATGTTTTACTCTTTTTTTTATTAATTTCATCTCTTAATATTAAAATAATTGAGAATTTGATTTTATAATTTATTTATTTTTTATTTTACTTTTCTATAAGGTGAGTATGGTTTGCAGATTTCCTAGGGTAATCTAGGTTGCCTTAATTTACGAGTATGGCGAGCTATCTTTTTTTTTAATTGAACTCAATTTTTTATTGTCTATTTTTTCTCACATAGTTAAAAAAATAGTTTTAGAACAAAGTTATGTTATTAAACTTTATAAAGTCGGTAAACTTATTCACATACTTTGGTTGATTGACTTGGTTCGCAAGTATGACAAGTTTAACTATTTTAAATTAGTTTTTTTTTTTCATCCTCAGATGTTGAGTTAATTGAAAATTCAGTTTCATAATTGATTTTGTTTCTCCTTTTATGAGGTTATTGCGATCTAAAACAAATATCTCAGTATTGTGTTGGTATTTGATTTCGTAATCATTTTTTTTTGTTATCATATAATTAAATAAAAAATAGTTTTTAAAAAATTAGAATCTTAATGAAGTCTATAACCCAGTTCACAGGTTCGACATATTAACCTGGCTTACCCGATTCACATGATTGATGAATTTATCCACTAATAGGATTATTTTTTTGATTTTTTAATTGTTTTTAATTTATTCTTTTTTGATTTAATCATTTAATATTAGATTGGTTGAGAAATTAGTTGCTTTATTGATTTTTGTTTGTTTTCTAGGGATAATTGTCTTAAATAAGTGTCTATTTGTATGTTAGTATTTAATTTTATGAGCATCTATTTTTATCATATAATTAAATAAAAAAAATTATTAAACTCAATATAGTCCATGACTTGGGTTACGGGGGGCCAAGGTTGATACAATATGCTACTATCTCAATACTTTTTTAAAAAAATTATTATTTTAAAGTTTTTTTAAAAAACTAAATCATATTTTTATTAATCATCAATATTGAATTTAGACTTATAAAATCAATCAATTTAAATCAAACTAACTCTCATATAGTTTAACTAAAAACTTAAATCAGGCAAAAATTAAATTGAAAAGTTTCAAAATTAACTCACTTGATCATATTTAATAACATTATTAAAAATTTCTTTATATTTTTACTAATTTTTTTTGTATTTTTTTAAATAATCCAATTGACAGTAAAGTATGGGCTAATATACTAGTATATATATTGGACAATCAATTACAGCATGCCATATTGTTGTAAGATTCTAAAAACGATAAAATAAAAAACAAGAAAAAGAAAGAAAAGGCATGCGAAACCAAAAAGAGGCTAAATTGGGAAGTCGATCGTGCTCTCCAATTGAAGAGCGGTACGTATGTGTGCCTTTAGTAGTTGACACGTCACTGTCTCTTTTCCTTGTGACACTCTTTTTTCCACGTGCTAGGTAGACGGGAAACCTTTGGATTGAAATTGGAACCTCGAACAAATTGACCCGTTGACTCACTGGAGCCATTGCTAAAGTATATCAAGTTACCAACTTTTTATGCACTTAAATTCTGAGGACATGACACTTTTAATAATTGCAGTTTTGCTTCTTCTTCTGTTTTTTTTTTCGCCTTGTAACTTTAAATTTTGAAGAACCAATGGATAAAAAAATATATTTGAAAGTGTGATGAAAAATATATTTTAAAATATTTTTTATTTAAAAATATATTAAAATAATATTTTTTTATTTTTTAAAATTTATTTTTGATCTTAATACATGATTTAAAAATATTATAAAAAAATAAATAAAATAATTTAAATTTTAGACGAGCATTATTTTAGCCGCACTGCTGAACGCCTCCAAAGAAGTGTTATTTTTTTTACCAATGAATTCACTTTTTCGAAATTTTTAGACTTTTTTTTTTTTTACAAATGTACTTTCAAATGCCAAAATAGTTTTTTTCTCGTTGAAAACATATTAAAATAAAACTAAACTATAGCTATAAAAACACACAAAGTCATTTAAATCCAATCCAATAAAACTAAAAAACACACAAAATCATATATCTACAAAACTCATCCTAGTCCACGACTTGATTTAAAATTTATATTATGAATTTGATGAATTAATATATATTGATTTTAAGTTGGCTATGATTATTATTTTTTAAAAAATAAAATATCAAATTGAATTTCACATAGGTTTTGATATGGTATTTAGATTGTAAATTGACTTATCAACTCATTGAGGTTGATAAAGTTAACTTCCAACTTGGTTTGATATAAAAAATCTCAACTCGGGTTATATTATATAGATTAACAAATAGATTTCTGAGTTTAATAAGAAAGAAATTATTCACCTCAAGAAACCCATGGAAAAAATTTTGTTGGTCTAAGCTTTTTTTTAATGTAGTTATGATTATTTTTTAAATAATTTTTCGTGCTAAAATATATATCAATGATTTTTTTTATTTTTTAAAAATTATTTTTGAAATCAACTCATCAAAATAATTTGAAAACACTAAAAATATATTAATTTAAAAAAAATTAAAAAATAATTGTTTTTTAATATTTTTTTAAAATATTTTTAAAATATAAAAACAAATATACACGAGACATGATAAAAGACATCGCGAGCATGACTTGGCATCTCAAATTTAAACATGAAGGGCTGATTCTACGGACAAGCCCCTGACTTTACTCGTGACTTCGTATTCAATTTTATCGTTGTATTTGACCAATTGGACCTTGCGTGTCTACTTTATCCAACTCAATCTATTTTAAAATATTATTACGAATACATCTATCTAAGGATAGATAACCTTTCTAAAATTTATAAAAAAATGACAAAATCTCGAAGAAGAAAAAACTTATCTATACCTTATATGAAATATGTACCCCACCACACCACTCTTCTTGAATAGTAAAGTATATTTATTTTTGTATTTTAAAGTATTTTTAATAAATTTATTTTTTTTAATTTTAAATTAATATGTTTTTAGTGTTTTTAAATTATTTTGATGTACTGATATCAAAAATAATTTTTAAAAATAAAAAATATCATTGGTATATATTTTAACATGAAAAATTATTTGAAAAAAAATCATAATTATACTATCAACTAAACTAAATTTTCATTATAATTAGTATAATAATAATTACCTATAATCTAATACAGGGGTGGTTACTGGAGGAGTTGTGAATAAATATAAAAGATTTTATTTTTAAATAATAATTCTAACACGTGGAGTTTGAATAATGTGTTTTTTTTATTTAATTAATTTAATTTGTATTTGTATTTTTATTATTGTTTGCTTGAATAAAAAAATTATTTTAATTAATTAATAAATTTAGTAAATGCAACCAGATAAATGTCTCGGTGTGTGAGCTTAAATATTTTGATTTATATTTTTTTATATTTTTAGTGATTATTTTTATTTATTTATTTATTTATTAATATATATAGTTCTCAATTTATATGTATGTCTATATTTTTTATTTTCACTTAAAAGTTCTTTAACTACAAAAACAAGATGAAAAAAAATCTATTTATACGTTGTTTTTTATTTTTTAAAAATATCCAATCCACATATAAGCATTATGAAGTATGTAGTTTAGAAATATAACTCTAATCACAAGATAAAATTAAAAGTAGTTGACAAAGAAATTTTATAATAGGATTGGGTTATGTTATGAGTTGAATTGAAAAGATAGATACAATAAATATAAAAATATATATATATTTATATAATTTATATTTTGAAAATATAAAAATTTACTTTAAAATTATATTATAAAATTTATTATATATATATATATATATATATTTTTAACCAAAATATTTTTGTTTTTTATATTTTTTTATTTTAACATATTAAATAGAACCAGAGTGTTTGATGTTTTTATTTCAATAAGACCGTAAATGCTTGAGAGTATGATAACTTATATTTTTAGTGTTTTTTAAAGGTAAATTTTAATTAAAAAATATTAAATAGATGTTTTCCATATGTTTTTCAATATATTAATATTAAAAATAAAAAAATTTCAAAAAATTAATTAAAATAAAAAATCAAAACCCACTTGGCATCGATGCTTTGTTTCTTCTCTCTTCCTTTGGGTGCTTAATCGTGGAAACTTACAGATGAGATGAGTGAACAAGCTTTCTCTTTGCAAGCAAAACATTTGTGTAGTCTGAGCTGATCAGGTCGGTGGTGCCCTGTTCTGTCTTGGAATTGGTCTCCTTTTAAATTTCCTGTCTCTGTTTCGTACGACTTTTAGCCCTTTTGCTTTTCAACTCGGAAACTTCCTTCTAACTCACTTCTTCTTCACCATCTCCAACTCTGATACCCCATAATTAAAAAAACATTCTGCAATTTTTATTTTTTATTTTTGCATTCCCCAATCTGTAGTTTCTGTGTTAGAGTTTAGTTTCAAGCTTTAAGGTATGATCAACATGTTAAGAAATACTATATATACTGTGATACTGTTTTCTTGAGTTGACTTAATTTTATTTGCAGCTGGAAAGGAGATATTTTTTTTCTGTTTGGAATCAATTAGCTTGCTGATGGGAGGTAAAAGCTCAAAAGGGTCAAGACGGAGAGATTATTCCTCTTATGGTTCAGCCAATTCTTCATCTTCATGGAATCGATATGGATATCCTCCAGCATCATCATATCCATCTCCTCAACATAATCCCTATTGGGCACAACAACATCACCATGCACCTGCTCCTAATCCATCTTATCCTTATGAATCACAAGTGCCCCCCCAACAACCAAACAAGAGGTTGGACAGGAAATACTCGAGAATAGCTGATAATTACCAGACTTTGGATCAGGTTGGTTGGACCATCAATTTATTTAATTACTCGTAATTTTATTTATTTATTTATTTTTGGCGTCTATGTGATAAGACTTTTATGGGTGGTAGTGACAAAGTGAAAAACTAGACGAACGTTGAATGTTACAGACAAAAAAACCCTTCTGACACAACTTCAGCTGCTAAGGCCTGTTTTTAAGATATTTTGAGGACCCATGAGATAAATTTGATCAACGCCTAGTGGGAAATTCTGTTGAAATTGGTGACAGATAAAGAAAGAAGTTGAGCCGATGGCTACCATAGAATGGATCCAGGTTTATGATCATTTGTTATAGCTTCTATTTAGGATAAGTCTGAAGAATGCTGTTGACAATGATGTGAACTAGCATGTGGACTTCGACATGACAGCTTGAAATATAACACAGGATACAGTTTAAGTGTATAATAAGACTCGGGCAAAATCACCGAACGCTTACGCTTTCCTCGGAGTTTCATTATCTGTAAGCATAAACATGTGGTGAATTCTTGTGTTTGAACTATTGGTGATAAAGTGTGTGTTTAGTATTGTAGTGTAGGGTGCTTTTCTAAAGTGTTATTTTACTTAAAAATACATCAAAATGTCTTTTGTTAAATTTTTTTTTGATATCAGCCTATCAAAATAATTGGAAAGCACTAAAAAAAAGCATCAATTTGATGTTATTTCATGTCAAATGCATTTTTAAAACGCAGGTTGAAACGCAATGCCAACCAACCTCAAAATAGTCCCTTATTATCTAATGAGGATTTCCGTGGGGACATTCCTATGAGGGCAGCTGGCATTGACACTTCCATCTTTATGGTCAGGGACTGAGAAAGGATTAGTGGATGGATACTATAAGTTGGTCCTATATCTTCAAACCTGTTTCTAAATCATTTGCTTGCTTATTTCTATCTATATTCGATGATTTGCTGTAAAATTTGTTGATGGTCAAATGCAAATTTGTAAGATAATTCTAAGTATTCAACATGCTTCTAAGTACTAAACAAAGTCACTGTCCACAGGTGACTGCTGCTCTTGCTCAAGCTGGTTTAGAGTCTTCTAATCTCATTGTTGGAATTGACTTCACAAAAAGCAATGAGTGGACAGGTTTAGTCGTTTCCTGGTTTGTTTAACGTGTGGTAACATTTATGATTCAATCATAAAAGGTATGCTTAACCTTTTCTCAAAATCATATCAGGTGCAAGATCATTCAATCGAAGAAGCTTACATGATATTGGAAATGGTCAAAATCCGTATGAACAAGCAATATCAATTATTGGCAGGACTTTGTCTGCATTCGATGAGGATAACTTAATTCCATGTTTTGGATTTGGAGATGGTAATTTCATGTTAAGCTTCTTTTTTCTTTTTTTTTTAGTTTATGAAGAATTCTCTTGAATTATTCTCAGTAGAATTATTTTTTCACGAGGAAGATGATTTTCACGTTACTTTTTGCAGCATCTACACATGATCAAGATGTCTTTAGTTTCTTTCCTGAAGAGAGATTCTGTAATGGATTTGAGGAAGTGCTGACACGATACAAAGAAATTGTTCCCAACCTTCGGCTCGCTGGTCAGGTTCTGTACATTGTCTAAAAACAGCATCGTATTCAAAATATTTTATCAGGTGGTCCTAAGGCACACTTCGTTTATGTTTTGTTATCGTAGGTCCGACATCTTTTGCACCTGTTATTGAAATGGCCATTACTATTGTTGAGCAAGGTGGTGGGCAATACCATGTTTTGCTGATAATTGCTGATGGACAGGTATTCATGTTTTTTCTTTTCTTTTGAATTCACAGTTTATTATCGTTGAAAGGCAGTTATTTTTTGTTGCTCTGCCTTTAGCAATTCATTTTAAAGGTTTTGAGTGCCAGGCAATACTAATCCTTTGAAAACTGACATTAAAGCATCAAAATTGCAACTAATATTTATTATATAAGCTCGGTATGGATGCATTCCTGAAGAAGTAAAAATGGTCAGAAGAATTTTCACCTGTTCAAAACTCAAGGAAAAGAAACATTTGCAGATCATATATGCCCTATTTTGCAGAAAGACTGCCTTCCAAGCAGGTCTCTTCTTGGTGAAATAGTTTAGTCAGTAAGAGGCAGAAGTGAATTGCCTGTTTCCAATCATTCCATGAAGCTGCAGTTGCTTGTGATTGTCATGACATTTGATTGGTGCATGGAAAATGCAAAACAGAAGGATATGTATTTTTTATTTTATTTTTGATAATTAGGCAAAACAGTTATGATATTCCTGCTGCGCAAAATCCACGGTTTTTCTATATACTTGGCTTGTCAATGCTTTCACTGTACCACTTCCGCTTATAAGAAAACTTTTAATCAATGAAGGTGACTAGAAGTGTTGACACACATCATGGCCAGCTCAGTCCACAAGAGAGAAGGACAATCGATGCAATTGTAAAGGCAAGGTAACGCAGTTTAGCTACGTGGGTCTGTGGGAGGGGGGGAGGTAGATGTATATGATATTACATTTTCAATAGCTAGTTTTAGATTTTCCTGATCAATTGCTTACGTGCTTGACAATATCAGTGAATACCCTCTATCAATCATTTTAGTTGGAGTCGGTGATGGACCTTGGGAGATGATGAGGGAGTTTGATGACAACATCCCTGCTCGAGCCTTTGACAATTTCCAGGTAACCAGTAGTTCTGTCATGGAGTTGTTCAGACATTGCAGCTCTGCATCTACATATATACTAACTAGAACTATTTCTTTTCTGTCTTGTTAGTTTGTGAATTTTACAGAAATAATGTCCAAAAATGTGAGTCAGTCCAGAAAAGAGGCAGAATTTGCTCTTGGAGCATTGATGGAAATACCTTCTCAATACAAAGCAACTATTGAGCTTGGCTTATTGGGGTAAAAACGAAGTCTCCAGTGCAGTGCTTTTCATTGATACACTTAAATTCCCAAGTCATGTAAATTTTTATAAATCTCATTTGTATGCTTCCATGGATAAAGCAGTCACCACACAGGGAATGCACCAGAGAGGGTTCCTTTGCCCCCACCACTTTACGGTCAAACTTCTTCAAGCAAATCGAAAGCTTCCCGTTCAAGCAGCTTCCAGCAGCGTGTACCTTCTTACTCTGCATATGATACAGCAGTTAGTGGATATGAAGCAACAGCAGAGGGGGCTTCATCTTCATATGGTACACCAGTTAGTGGATATGAAACAACAGAGAGGGCTTCATCTTCTTGCTCTGTGTATGATAATCAGGTGTAAAAATTGTTCCAGATACAGTTCATTTTATTGATCAGTATTTTTTCTTATGTTACATTACTATTAAATCAGCCTTTCGTCCTTGATATGGGCTTTAACAAGTAAATAAATAACTCTTGCTTTCAATGTTCATATCCATACCATCACATTTAGTTTCCCATTGCAATTAACACTTTTTTTATGAACTTTGACAGGTTTGCCCCATTTGTCTCACTAATCCAAAGAACATGGCCTTCGGTTGTGGGCATCAGGTGAACCATGATCCTGTTTCTATCTATTTATTTAAAACAGGAACCATATTCTATATATGATATTTTGTCATGACAATGTGATCATAACCACAAGTACTTTATTGCCACCTCTTCATATTCTGCAGACTTGTTGTGATTGTGGTGAAGACCTCCAAGTGTGCCCCATATGTCGAGGTCCAATACAGGCTAGAATCAGGCTCTATTAGTAAATCTCAATGCGTTCTCTGGGATCATCTCTGCTCCCCGCATGTTTGGTTCGGTGGGAGCTGAATCAAATGCTCATTATTCTGAATAGCCATTCAACAGTGTTTCTTCGGAAAGCAGGGAAAATAAATGGTTTATAAATAACCTTCATGAACCAGTTTTAAGATTGTGCAGAGTTGATTTGTTTCTTGGTGGATGTATTTTTCGGCGAGGACAAACGGGAAACTAATTAGATTTATGCAATCTTGTATATATCATGGCTGAGAACTCTGCCAAAGACGTGTTTCATAAGTTGGTTTTGCAAAAAGGAGTAAATGAACTACACTTGGATTAGGACGAGGTAGGTTTTTCTAAGCTGTTGATGAACAAAAACTAAAATCCAATTTTTTTTTCACTATGTATGTATCTGTGGTGTTATTTCTGGTTTTGGACAAGGATATTTGTATTTTTTTTTGTCACATAAAAAAAAAAAAAAACTAAAAGAGAATAGGGTTTTACTGAATTTTTTTTCATATAATGTTATTTATTGGAATATATTTTTTCTCTATTTTTTTTTCAATTTTAATTGCATTATTTAATATGAGGTATGTTAAAGGATATTATTTTTTTCAATTTATTTTTTATGAGGTTATCCTGGATTCATAACTCGAATTGCAAGTTTGTCGGGTTAATTTGATTGACTAGATGTTTTTTTATTCTTTTTTTATTTGACTTTTTTTTTTTTAATTCTATCCTTCAAAATTTATTTATTAAGAATGAGTTTTCGTGATTTATTTTGATTTATTTTCAATAAGATTATCTCTGTGTTATGTGTTTAGTAGATTAACTCTAGTTAACTTGAATTATTTTTCGTGTTTTTTTCTAAATTTATTTTGTTTTCAACACAGGTTGATTGAGAATTAGATTTTATAATTTGTTTTAATTTATTTTCTATTAAGTTATTTTGATTTCTTGATCTAGATTGCGGGTTTGACTTGAATAATTTTTTTTAGTTATTTTTTTAATTGATTTTTTTAGCTTCATTTTTTAATATTAAATTTATTGAATATTTGATCTGTATAATTTATTTTAATTTATTTTATATGAAATTATCATAATTTCATAACTTAATATGTGGATTAGCAGGTTGACTCGAGTTAACTTGAATTTATCCATTATATTATTACCGCAATGTTTATTAAAATAATCTCATTTTCAATATTTATTTTAAATTAAATTATATTTACCGGTCATTTAAATTGTCTTAAATAATTTTAATTTTGTTTTATTAAAAAGATATTAGACACTTATATGGTATTGGCCACTTTTATTAAAAAAAGAATAATATAGTCTTTGTACTAATGTTGAATTAAAGGTGAATTATTGAGTCAGTAATATTGGATTGGATTTTATGTATTGTGGAGATGCATTTGAGCCCCGTTATCTGGTGTAATTATGCAAACCGGAAATTTAATCAATATATCCTGATAATAAGAAAAACCAAATTAATTGAAACTTGTATTTTGTTGAAGTCTCCAATAGGTCCTTCCATTAGTGATGCTTGTATATTAATTAAGCATCCAAAATGCCTTGGTCCACTTTAATTAATGACAAACAAAAAACTTTGAAATTAGAATGAAAAGTTAAAAAAGAAAAAGAAAAAGCGTGATTAATTCCAAAAATAACAATAAAAGCAAATAAAAAGGAAAAGGGGATGGTATAAAAATACCTAGAACGATTTAAAAAATAAATAAAAAACTTATTTGATTTTTTTAAAAAAACTTTCGTTTAATCATTTTAATTAGACACCTATTGACGACTACCTCTTAAGGACGTGCTGATTAATTTTTCCCAAGAAAAGCATTATAAAAGAAATGTCAGAAAAGAAAATCTGGTATTGGCCTCTTTTATTTTCAAGGAAAAAAGAGCTTAAATTCAAAGCAAAATTTATTTTTTTAAAAAAAAAAAAACAGCCGTGACAAGTGATTTAGATAGTGAAATTAGCAACAAAAAAGATAAAATATATCATTGTGATATGAGCACCCCCTAGCCGACGCAAGGACCGCATAATCTAATTAACATTACACAAAAAATTTCTATAAATGACGTTCAATATCAAATATCACAATTCGCGTCAACGCAATACATATTTGCTATTATAAGAAACAACAATCGGCAAAAGGTGTGATACTTCCACTCTTTTTTTCCAGCAACCTGCATTCGCCAAGGCAGAGTCGTGAGGGGATACAGCAGCTCTCATATAAAAACATGAAGGACATTGTACCTAATTTCTCCATCCAAACACATTCACACTCTAAGTGTCAAATTCGGGTCAAATTTCTAATTGCATTTTAACTCCAAGAAGGTACAGATCAATCTTATGAAATTACAGATTCCGACTGGGTATAAATATGTTAAATGTTCTCAAGATGATAAATCAGCATCAATGCAAGGTGGGGGGCTTTCGCATTGGCTATCTGGGGGTTCCAATATATTCGTTCTGTTTATACAGCGATTGATTATCTTCCGATTAATTGAGTACCGAAACTACATTTATACTCATGAAGCAAACAGAAGATTAATATGATAACTCTGCATTCTATATTATTTATGCAAAAAAGAGCATTTGGGAAAATAAGGATTTTATTTTATGATCAAATAATTTTTTCTAATTGCATGCTTTCTAAAGAAAAAGATTTCCACCCCCATGATAGATGATAACATCAAATCTCTATTAATCTCAGAAGATCCAATAGATTGATTGTTTTCTAACAAAATTCATTGCAACAAAAACAGACAGCAATTGAAAAGTAGAATCCATTAATAATTTGTTCTTGATAACCAAATAATTTAACCTCAATTAAATGCCACAAAAAAATTATTAAAATGATAAATGGGCCACCAACATAAAGTTCAAGTAACTAGGTACTGGGATGGTGGCTAATTATTACTTATTGTGAAGGCTTGTTGACATCTATTATAGTTGCCTTGAGCTGTATTCAGACCATACAATTGCATCCATGAAATAGAAAAGAACCACCAACAATCTTATTTCTATGCGACATTGATGATAGTAAAAAATTTCAACAACAATTAAAACTGTTAAAAATGTGTGTACAGACAGATATGCATGAAAGAGACAAATACCTGGAGGTCATTTGATAGAAGTATGCTTGATTGAATTAATCTTTAGCAGTAATAACTAAAACCTCCTTGTCCCTGTAGATATATTGAAATTATTGATGTATTAATACCACATTGCCATACTCTGAGAAAACAAGTATCTAGATAATTACAGAAAAAATGAAGACACGGAATTAGAGATAATATGGATTGGGAAAGAAGATGTTAAATTGAAGTGTTAAGCAGAAAGAACACAGCTAACTATAAGAAAGTAGACTAATTGTCAATTGGCCGAGAAATGCCATCCTACCTTGTTAACTTAATAGCATGTCAGTCAATAGTAGTAACCTCTACTTGGTTCTGACTCGGGTACCATGACACTAGATAGCAATTGACCCTGCAAGCTCCTTCCTTCAGGCTCCTGGCGGAACTTATTGTCCTCTATGTAAGACTGAATTTCTAGAATTATTGGATTTAGTTCTGAATCCTCCCGTTCTCTCAATGCATTTAGAAAGTCATTTAAGATTATGTGGAGCATCTTCGTAAACTGAGATTTGTATTTTCTGAAGAGAACAAATCCTGCTGTCTGTGGAAACATAGAATTTTCTCAGCTCCATGGGTCCTTTTCTAAATACCACTATACCAAGTACATCAAAAAATTCTACCAACTTACTTGCAGGAAGGCATTCAATGCAACAGCAGTATACATATTGGCAGGGAGAACATTTAAGAACCTTGCAAGCCATGCCCAGCCTTCTTTTGGACCATGAATGTTTGGGACTCCCTGCACTTCTGTCTGCAAAGTTACAAGTGACCTGGGTCAGCTGCCACTGATAATGTATGAAGAGGTTAAAATGAGAGCCAAGACATTAATCCTCAATGAGAATGGCCAGGCTGTCATCCTAATAATGCAGACGAAAACTCTTTTTTTATTATTAAGAAAAGAGAGTGGCAAACCTGAACCAGAGCCCCATACAGTTTCATGTAAGATTCTAACCGTTTCAAATAATCCTTCACACTCTCAAGCTTCCCACCATCTTCTCGATGTCCAATGTCTTTATAGTAAGCCTCTTTTGATTCAAAGGTCGACTGAAAATGGAGAGAGAAAAAAGCAACAATAAATAATGGGAGTCGCAACAAAAACAAGGGAAGAAATGCCACAAGTAAATCCTGTTCTCTCATCTTTTACTACTTGCAGACCACTACCTGATTATTAGCCTTTTTACTTCTAAGTTAGATTTCTATCAGAGTGGCAAGAGTGGAAAAGATAATCATTTAAAATTGCTGATAAAAGATTTTTCTGGAACTGTATTTCTGTGAATTTGAAGAACACGGTAGGTGGAACAAGGATTTTTAAAGGATGCTGACGGAAATTGAGGTGAGATTCAAGTAACACTCATGAAATACACATAGGAATGGAGGTCCCTTTTCAACACTTTACCAACTGAAATCCGATGTTAGTCAAACAGGTTCAAAGGTAATGAAGGAAGCACAAATATAGATAAAAGAAAATTGTAGAGATTTTCCCTATGGTGACAAATGATAATTGCCACAAGTGATGGGTTGCAACTTGGAAGAAACTTCAGAAAACATTTACTTTGACACAGATTTAACTTTAGGCTCTTCCCAATTGACAATCTCAAGTGTGCATAGC
The DNA here is from genome assembly GCA_018804465.1 of Populus tomentosa. NCBI lineage: Eukaryota > Viridiplantae > Streptophyta > Magnoliopsida > Malpighiales > Salicaceae > Populus > Populus tomentosa. Next base: position 12,618,979 of record CM031983.1, on the reverse strand, counting down.
TAGCCACTTTCAGGACACTTTTCAAGATTGAAACTAGAACAGGGATATTTAATAGGTTATCTGAGAAAATCATTTATATAACAGGAACACCTTCATATGTACTGCTATTTGTTAATCAAGATGAGATGTTTGAGAGATAAAAATATGACTTCATAAGGTCATCCTTTGATCTACTGATGCATGGCAGATTAGAATTCTTTGACGTTAACAAGAAAAGAGCACTGAGAATGTTGATAAATAGACTGTATCAGCCCAGTAGAGTTTTAAGTTGAGGAACTCTTTCCTCCAGTTCCCAGTCTCTCTGATCTTGCCTTCTGTATTCTATATCATTCACAAATGCATGTACCATATACAGGTTAAGCAAGATTCTTTTGATTTTATTTTAATGTATTATTTTAACACATTTGTGGAAAGCTCAAGGGATTAAATGGGTCACCTTTGAGTACACTATGTGCTTTGGGACAGTGTAGATGCAAGCTCTATGGAACTCAGCAAGAAGAAGATCCATTGCTTGTGGGACCTGATTCACAAATAATTAACATACATGAGAGAACAGAAGATACCCAAGCATAAGGGCATACCTTCTGCTGAAATATGATTAAAACATTCCCTAATCTTCCTTGGAAGGCATAACCCCAACCCCCTAGCCTATGCTTATGTGAAAAATCCTCTACAGACCAATAGGGCCACATCTTCTCATTTTAGAATCAAATGGTGCATTGCAAAGTCACTCAGGTAAACAGCCGCAGTTTGCATGTCTTATTTTCCTTTTCACCATTAGCATCTTCAAACTTACAGAGCATGATAACAACTTAAATTCTCTCACAAAACCCACCCCTGTTTGAACAAGACAGAAAATAAGAAAAAACAGAAGAGAAGAGAACAAGTTAAATTGAAAAGCTTTACCTGTGAAGTAACAAGAACAATGACGTGTCCACATGCAAAAACAGCATTATCAGGACTTTCACAATGGGAAACAACCTATGGAATCATAGACACCAAATCAGGGAAACATATTAGTGTGTCCTTTACTTCCACATTCCGTGATTGAACAAATTACCAAGTAAAATACTGCATACAGACAATAGCTGCAATAAGAGGGCGAAGAACCTAAATGGACTAAATAAATTTTGCACCACAGAGCTTCTTAGCAATATAAATAGAGAAAAGCTTATGTTTTCGAAGCTTGTAATTTACAAGGAGAATGCAAACTATAATCAGATGTATGCACACTTTATCTTTAGCTTTCTTAATTACACATGCTAATCAAAGTGCAGAAATAAAAATTTGCACGTTTTTGTTTTTGTCTTACTCTATAATTACATAAAAAATGTGGAATGCATTCCATCACAATGGATCTATAATGATGTTTTAGGACCCGCTTCCTGAACTTTCTCACCACTAGATTCTCCCAAATACCTTATAAAAACAACAAACAAGACTAACAATCCAGATTACCTTCTTTGCAAATGCCGCAACACTGATTGACTGAGGACAGGAAGGATTCTTTAAAATCTTAACAAGCTCACTTGCCTTTACTCTGTAACAAAATTAATAGAACATTTTAAAATATTTTAGGATATACAAGGTCTCTTAAAGTAATCATTTGTTTCTTGTAAGTAACTAGAACAATGAACAGAATACTCAAAACACAAAAGGGTATCCACCTTACCTAACGTTCTCTGTTATCCCCCTTATTTGTCTGATCAGCCTAGAAATATGCCTCTCATGGTTGCTAAAATCCTAATGAAAATGACACCAGAAAACAAGTCAGAGTATCAAATACAAGATTTAAAAGTTATGAGATCCCTTAAAATCAGATAAGGACCACATTGAAAAACTGGAACATAAATAAAAATCCAAGAATGACCAAAGGAAAAGATGCATGTACCCAATATGAAGGAACTACAATAACAAATAACAAATTTTAAAAATTAAGTAATTATAAGATCAGTGCCAGAAATTGTAAATCACAATGACAAGCATTCTTTTTAATGAAGTTAACAGAACATGAGATTTGAAATCTTAACATAACATATTCTAGCATATACCATATTGGAAGTCATTATCAATGTCCGGTTTGCTTCTTCAAGCTCTTTAAGCTTTAGCAATCTTCCCTGCTCTAAAGTCAGAGCAGTTTGTGCAGCCCTCACAACATCACCTGCAAAAATTGTCTAATTCAATAAAGTGCACAAAATACCGATGATGGGTATAATGAAATGTAAATAGTGAAGCTTCCTTTCCGGAACTTGGCATCATGGTAACATATAAAGTTTTTAAGAGAGAAAATAAACAAACAAAGAGACGAAGAGCCAGGATTGAGCCCTGAGGAAGTTGAAAAGGATAGCCAACTGCAAAATGATGGGCATTCTGATATAGAAAAATAGAGGGAAGCAGAGAAGGGATGGAGATCATAAGGTTTTAGGCTACCAGCAATATATTTTCCTTTTATCACTACCAAAATAATAATCTGACACTGGCCTTTACATTTTCCACTTAAAAACTTCACAAAAAAGAAATATGTGAGAGAAAAATAGAGAAGAATTGGAGAGGTAGGAACAGGGAGGGAGGGAGGATAAAATGTTTTAAAGAAAAGTTCAACATAAAATCAAAATGGACCACAAGCATATCTATTTGAGACCCAAATTTCTTTTTGGGCTCTGAAACCTTTCATAATTCAAAGCACTAGAAATTTGAGTGCTTGCATGGGAATAAAAACAGAATACCTGTTGTTTGTGATTTCTTAGTTCTATTAGATCCAGACGCCTGGGGTTGAAGGTTCATATTTGAAGAGTCAGCATTTAGTTGGGGTTTGGCAGCCTCCTGTTGCGAGGCTACAGCAGCTATCCTTTTTGAGGCTTCAGTAGCTTCCTTTTCAGCTGCTTCCTTTGCTGCTCTCCTCTCTGCTTCTAAAGCAGCCATTTTTGCTTCCTCAAATCTAAGTTTGGCCTGCATTCAGAACTGTAATCAATATGCTGACAACTAATATCTACCAAGAAAGTTATGATAGATATACCACAATAAATTTAATCAAGGTTGGAGTTAAAAAGTTTGATCAAGAATGGTTAACCAATATCATTACAGAATTCCCAAACATGCAATACAGGTATTTCTTAGAAAACAACACAACACATGCAAACAGCTTGGAAAAATAACTTGCAGGCAACGATACTTATACAGACATGGTGGAATTAAAGAAATACCAGGTCTCTCAATGAAGCAGGACTCGCAGAAAATGCAATTCAAAAGCCCTAAACTTCAGGCATGAAGGGAGAGGCAACGAGCTCATAAGCCAAGAAAGGAATGCAGCAAACATTGTACATATATTCAGAAAAAGCATGTAAATTACATGATCACAAATACCATGCCCAGAATTACACAGAAAAATATTAAAAACCCAGGTCAAATCAACAAACCTCTGCTTCTGCTCTAGCTCTTTCTTGCCGTAATCTTTCCTCATGAAAAGCCCTTTCTTTTCTCTTGGCCTCTTCATGAGCTGCATCACTTCTTATTCTCCTTTCTTCTATTTGTGATTTTAGCTCATGATCTCGCTGAATGGCAGTTAAATGATTGTCAAGTGCCTCTGCACTACAACATCATAAATAAATGTCATAAATCATTTCAGGTTTCTCTAGATGAATTGTCCCCAGCCCCCAGGCAAACTGGTGTGCAGTTCACTTTAGACCTTATATATTGTGCATTCACATTGTGCTAAGCCCCACTGGTGTGCAATCAATACAATTTAGATACACACATCACAACAGAGGAGTAATTGCATACACAAGATTAGCATGCACTTACTTTGAACATGTCATCATGCCCAGTCCTCAAAATTAGAATCCCCTTTGACACATGACTTATACTTTTGTACACTAGTTTTTACTAGATTAAGATTATAACTTAAACGTAATTTCAACAGGAGTTGATACTTTAATCAACCACCACTTGTATTTCCTGCCATTGTCTAGTAGGAATGTACTTAAATAAAACAATTGCAAACAACCAAACATTTAAAACCTCTAGAATTTCATGACACTTAGATCCCTAATTCATTGGTTCCTTCTAGCTTATCAACTCCTTTCTTTCTCGGTTTCTGTCTCCATTGAAAATTTCAAATTCCTTCTATCAGAATTATACATTGAGAAGGAACAATATGAATTTTGGAAAGCATGGAGATTGCATCCACTATGGTCACTAATAATACATTAAGCTGTCAGCAGCCAGTTTTTTCATTGTAGGTCGATCACACGGTATTAACAAGAAATCGACAGAAATGACTGTAAGGCGTAGGCCAATTAAGAACAGTATCATGACTCCATTATTTCTTATGCAATTCAAAATACAATACAATAGAACAGAATAATGGGCCAGAAATCTAATCATTGAAACAGGATTTTCTAACTATCAACTTACATAGGAGTGTAAAGAAATAAAAGAACAAGAAGATGCAGTCTTACATTTTGCGTTGATAGTGAGTATCAAGTTTTCTTTCCAGTTCCTTCCTTGCTTCCCTATACTTCTCAATTCGAGCAAATGCAGATGCAGATTTTTCCTGCTCAGTCATTAATTCCGCCTCTATTGCTGAAAGTTGGTTCCTGATATCCTCCTGCTAATCAAGCGCTTTACCAATGTTAAACACCCAAAAACAAGTCTCAATAAACCTCAACGCAAAAAAATAATGATAATAAAATAACAAAATAAAAAATCTTGGGCCTCCCTCCTTCTCTGACAACTCAACATGGCTGTTATGTATTTATGTAATGAAGACAACATAAGGCACATAGCAACACACAAGAAATGACTGCAATTTAGATCCACACACCTGCACTTGAAGATGATGCTCGTGACTTCGCTCAAAAAGAGCACTTTCAACTAACCCTACTTCATCCATCAAGTAGGACTGAGCATCGAAAGCTAACTCATAATCAGAACCGTCACTGTCACTGAAAGACAAGCAAAACACAGCAAAAACATTGAACCCAGAAATCCAAAATAGCAGATTTACAGTAAGTAGAAAGCAAAGAAACAATTACTTAAATTAAATACTAAACAAATAATCATCCAGATATAATTCATGTAATCAACATTTAGAGACCTGTGTAGTTTAATATCACACCTCATATAAAGATCATCGCAATTGAACCGTTTTGCAGTCACCATACTTGGATCACGATCCTCCTCCCTCTCGCTTTCTGAAAGCTCAGTCTCTTCATTGGACAAGCTCATGACAAAGGCCATGGGACTTCTCTTCACACCCTTCCTGTTCCAAAACTCTCTAAAAAGAATCAAAACATTGGATTCAAGCGAGAATTCAAAGAGTAAAAGAATACACAATAATATACAGATGCAACTAAGAGAAACCATAACAAATGGAAAAAACAGAGTACCGAGATTGAACTTTGGTGAAAGGCACAGGAACTGAACACGAGTCATGTAGCTTCTTTTCAAGTGAATGGAGCTCTGATGAAAGAGACTCGAAACTCCAATTGGGTTCGGGGTCAACTACAATGTCGTGCACTTTCTGTGGACAGCGTAGTGCCAATTTAAAAGCTCCCCTGAAAAATTATCAATCAACACAAAGAGAGAAAGAAATTCAATACTTTGAAGCACAGAATCAAGATATTGTTAACTAAGAAAAAGAAGCTGGTACTTACATTTCTTTTAATCCTGCACAAGCTGCTTCAAAATTTTCAGGTTGTGAGATTGAATTGGATAGTCCTCAATTGGGGATAATGGTGCCCTAGGATGCAAGACTGTAGCCACTCCCGGGGGGGGGGGGGGGTGTAATAGCTATACTCTAATTGATGTACACATTGAATATTCAATCAGTTCACTCTGGACAAAAAGGACAAATTTAACATAAGTACATAGATAGAATTAAGAAATTCAATCCAACTGCAAAGTTAAATCAATCACATGCATAACTAGCCTAGGGGTAAGAATTCGGCTTTTTGGCATCTTTTATTTATTTTTTTCATAAACTGAAATTGAACCAATTCAAAACCAAATTTTATGAACCAAAATGGTTTCGTTCAGTTTGGTTGATTCAGTTTTTGCTTCCTGAATCACTTAGTAATCAAATATTTCAATTGCAAAAATCTAAGTATAGTTAAGAAAAGGGTTCCTGGTCACCGCAGGTTGAACCCTCATAATTTTTATGGGAAAAGTAAATGGAATTTTGAATCATTAAAAAAAGAAATGATATTTAGGAAAGGTAAGCGATTATTTCCACTTTAAATTTTCCTTTTAATTTAAACCATCCGAAGCTTGAAAAAATAATTTAGAAGACTGTCAAGGCAAGGTTGGAGGCCATGCCAACCTTCCCGCTAACCTTAACCAAACAACTATAGACAAGGATAAGCTTTTAGGGAAATAGGTATGCATTTTCTTCTTTGAGAAATGATTTTGACCAATAGTAATAATTCTATCAAAATCAAGACATCTCTTGTAAAGTTGTATCGACATAAACCTTAGTTTTGATGCATTAATTGTGAAAAGGTAGGGAGCGCAAGCTATTCAAGTATGTAAGATACAGGGAGCAGAAAACAGGAGTTAACCTTGCATGTTGGGTAATGCTCTTTGAGATGATTAAAAAAATGATCTACGCAAGCCTTGTCAGCCTCTGCAACAAAACCCACCTGCAAGTTAGAAATAAAGTGTGAAAATTTATTGGTGGATATGTGCACACGTATATGCATATATTCAAGTTTGTTTAACTATATTTACGCATCGTTTTTTTTATTGAAATATGCCTGCCGATTGAAGAAAAATAATCATACATGAGAAAACCCTAGATTTGGAAATCTGCATCTATTAAAGCTCAAGATAAGTATGATACAGTGCGAAGCTAAATTTCATCAAATTTCTGATTCTTAGCCATACGAAGCCATAAAACGATGGATAGGCAACTTAAATAAGTGTTTAGGTATCTCCTTTTGTTGCTATTTTTTAAAAAAATAAAAAATAATCGACATTAGCTTCACTGTCCTAAAATTAAACAGGATTTTGAAATTAGGGCTTTGTAATTTATTTATTTTTACTAGTTAACAAATAAACAGATTGTGTCCACCGAATTGCTTCGGTTTAGTTAAGATATTCCAATAATTTCAAGTTCCGGCAAAAACTAGTACTGAATATCGGTATTCAAAAGAAGGAGGGAGACACTCACATGCAAGGAGAAGAAAACGTCCCAACTCACTGACAGGAAAACTGAAAGACCTTCCTCTAGCAGTAATCTCAGAGCCGATTCCTTGACACGCACAGGAAAAGAGGAAGCGAGGCGGTGAAAGAGTGTGGAAGAGGACGAGACCAAGATTCGAAAGTGCCGGGGACCCGGGATGGCAATTTACAATGTGGCACGTGATATGTGGCGGTTTGTTTTTTAAACAATTTTTATTTAAAAATATATTAAAATAATTTTTTATTTAAAATTAATTTTTTAAAAATTATCTTAATAAATTGTTGATAAAAATAATTTTTTAAAACATATATTTGAAACGCAAATATAAATTAACCGTTTTTTAATTAAAAATTCAATGAATATTAATTGATTCAATCTTAATTAATAGATATTTTTAAAATAATTATTTTATCTAAAAAAATAAAATTTAATATAAATATTATAAAACTCACTAAAACATAACTTCAAATATATTTGTGTGTGTATAACATTTCATTTTTTTAATATAATGATACATATAAATATACGTGTATATATATAATATATTATTTAATAAATATACATATATTATATATACTTTAAATATATATTAATTATTTTATTTTTTATTAAATAATAATACACAGTGAATACTCATACTAATATTCAAAATCCATTATATAATTTAATAATATCTAAATTTTTTTGACCAGCGAGCGCACGTTGCCAACTTGCCATCTTTATTTGGGGCTCTTATTTATTTTTATTTTTTACTCGTTTTATGGCACGTGCTGTGATGCAATTTTGTTTGTGTGATATTCAATCATCAATTTTATTTGCCCCTGTACTTATGGGATGTTTCAATATCATCCTTTGGTTTGGTTTGTATCAATTAACCCCCTAGGCCCTAACCTCTTACTTCCCTTTTTTTTTTTCCTATCTTTCCATTCCAGTCCACAAAATAATGGAATTGTTTATTTGAACTCACTTTATTTCTCAATTAACACTTTAGGTTTGATGTTCGAAAAAAGTCTCAATTTAGCCATCTTATTTATAATTATGATTTTTATACTCGGAAACTCAATCACAAATAAGAGGTTTTGTGAACTTTGACAAGATTTTGTACTTTTTGGATAAGAGGTTTTTAAATAAGAAAGAGAGGCGCTGGGAGACGCAAGATTTTGTATTTTTTGGTGTTGCTATTGGCTCACTGTAGTGCAAACTGCAGTATATATATATTCCATTTAAACACGTAAAATAGGATTTAAAAACACGATTTTGAGCCTTTTTAGCTGATTTCAATATTTTTATACTATTTTACTGTAATTTTATCACTTTTCAAGTTTATAAACCGATTTAACACGATAATTTATACTAACTCATAAAATTATATAATTTTACAATTAAAAATATAATTTTAACAACCTTAACCTCTTATATACGCACTTACTTCCACAACAAAAAAAAAACCTCTTATATAATTATTCTTATTGCAATAATTATATATTCTGATATGATTATAATTTATTTTACTTTACAAATTTAATGGACGTGCACCAACTATGAGGTTATATTCTGTAAAACGGTGTTGGGGTGCAAAGTTATCTTTGTAGTTTCCGCCTCCTTTACCAGTGTTTGGTATAAGTTTGAGAGGAAATAGGGTGTTTGAAAGTGTGGCAGTGGTTGTTTTTCAAATAACTTTTCGTATCGAAAAGCATGCCAATAATATTTTTTTATTTTTTAAAAATTATTTTTGATATCAGCACATTAAAATGATTCAAAAAGTACAAACCGCATTCAATTTTAGTAAAAAAAAAAATTAAAATTTTTTAAAAAACAGGTTGAATCTCAATACCAAACGGGCACTCAAGAGGTTGATATTAACTCCCAGAGATAAAATGTTAACCTCGTGGGGGAGGACGTGAAGATTTGTGCTCTTTCCATTGTTTTTTTTTCAATTTATCATTATTCAGTCCCCTTTTTCCACTCACATATAAAATCACAGATACATGTCAATTAATTTTGCACAAGGATAGTTGCCATAAACCCCTTGTAAAAAATATTCTTAACACTTAGTATTGTAAACCATTATTACATTTTCATGTTTGGCAATGAGTAATAGGGTATTTTTAAAAAGTATTTTTCAATTAAAAATACATTAAAATTATATTTATTAAAATTTGTATTTTTAATATCAACAAGTAAAAACTTTTAAAAGAAAAAAAATTAAAAATATTTTTAATATTTTTCATAGAAAACAATTGGAGAAGTTTGTTATATATTTAATATATACATGGTTAATGCTATATCAGAGTGTATGGAAGGTGAAGTTTTAAAAATATCTAGCTGTGTTAGAATTAAGTTGAACGGTGGGACCTAACACTGGTCTAATTAAAAGAACAACAAAAAATGAGTGAAATTTGTAGTGTTTTATACTGGGATGACTTTTATTTTTAAATTATTTTTATCTGAAATTCCATCAAATTAATGCATTTATAAATATATTTTGATAATTTTAATGTGTCAATAAAAAAATATATAATTTTTTTAATATATTTTTAATTATAAAATATTATACATCACATTACTAATACAAAATTCAAATGACTAAAAAAAAAAATTCCCACAGTTCTGCTCTCCTGGCACTTTGTAACCCTGCTTCTAGGATAACACTTAATTCCATTTATAAAAATAATCATTGAAAAATGATTACATCAGTAAAATAAAATAACCGCCCTCGGGTTAGTACTAAATAAAAAAATAATTAAAAAGTATATTAATTTCTATTTAGTATTTAATATTTTGATAATAAATTTTTTTTATTTGAAAATATATTAAAATAATATATTTTTTATTTTTAAAGAAATTATTATAATATTAATATATTAAAATAAAAATATATATTAAAAAAAAACGCAGCTATGCCGCTTAAATAAATGGGCTCATAATACATTTCATACAAGAAAACAAATAACTATGAAAGCAAGCAACATGTATCCTATGCGATCGATAGCCCATGAAGATTTTCAAGTCCACTAAAAACGCTCTTAAGATTTCGATCGTTTCAGCCCATTATTGCCAGTGGCCTCATTGTTTTCGAATACAAGTCTTGAATTCGCTTCGACCAGACCACGTGTTCACCTGTTAATAAATTAATTATAAAATTATAGGGTGTAATTTATTTTTTAAAAGTTATTAATATTAATTTGAATTTTATAAACTTTAGAATATAATAGTTAATTTCAGGATTTATAGAATTGATTGAAATAGAAACTAATTCGACACCCATATTAATCTTAAAACCAATTATCTAATCTTAACAGGCCAATAACACGCACGTTTTCTAATGTTTATTGTAGACATCAAATGATCTCATAATCAAAATTAAAATTTAATTGGGAATTTTTTATGGCGCCTTTTTAAAATAACAAATTAATATTTCGAACTTTAAAACTTTACCTCCGTTAATTTGTAAATTCATAACGATGTTTGAAAGTATCAAAACCTTATTTTAGGAATTAAGTTTTTTTTGTTAACTAATAATATATATCCACCACGTGTATTATATATTTTTTTTGTTTATTTTCTAGGAAACCAGAGAGGGGAATATTGTTTTTTAAAATTGACGAGAATGAGTAACAATTGTTTTTTAAAATATTGTTTATTTATAAATATATTAATTTTTTTTTTTATTTGTTAAAAAATATTTTTAACATCAGAATAATTCAAAAACATAAAAAAATAATTTTAAATAAAAAAACTCAAAATTTTTAAAAAATAAAAATTACACCGCACAGCCATACGCACATCCAGTTGAAAAATAGAAAAGGCAAGCAAGGTGCGTGTTAAAATTGACAAGGAAAAAAACAGAGAAAAAGAAGTGAACCACCATCCAAAAAGAAGAAGAAAAAAGCGAATCATAAATCATTGCACTGCCTTGCAAGTCTTTCAAGGATGACGAAGAGGCCACCGCAATCATGCCTTGCTCCTGAAGTGAAAGGGCGGTTGTCGATTTTCTTCGTATGTGGCGTTTTCTCGCTCTCACGGGTCTCGCCACATTTAGATTGCTTAGCGTGTTCCCAACTACGAAGACCAATAATACTGCTATTTGTTTGAAACATGGTTGTAACTTATGTCTTGCTTCAAGCAACTGACCACTTTTTTTTTTTTTTTTTATTATTATTATTATTAATATGTTATATATATCTCAATTAATTTTATAAATCTTAAAATTAATAATTATGTAAGTTTTCAGTGGTCCTGAAAATTTATTAAACTTGAACCGATAATTTTTTTTAAAAAAATTTAGAATCTGACTAATTAAGCAATATTTTTCTAAATTAAAAAAGTGTTTGGTTTGGATATAGCTTTGGTTTTTTTATGGAACTCATACAAAAGACATGTATTTTTAGCTTTTGAAGGTAGGGTTTGTGCTTTGGATTATATATTTAAAAAAAAAATCACCATACCTCTAAGCCAAACACAACCTAACTAAATAGCTAGTGTTGTATTGAGTTAATTTTAGCATGTGTTATTAAATAAAAAAAATGATAATTTTTTTTAATTATTATTATTAGATTGAATTAACTATTTTTATTAAAATACTATCATTTTATTTTTATTAATGTTGGGTTGATTGGGTTTAAATTGAGTTTGATTAAGTTCATTGAGACATAAAAACTATATTAGATCTACGGAATTTAATTAAGTTAATATCTTATCCAATTTAATTAAAAAACTAGACAAGTGAAGCTTATTTGCAAGTGCAAGTTTAACAAATATGGTTTTAAATGGTGTGGGACAAGATGAAACAATTTTCCTTCCTTGTTGGATAAGGATAATTTGAAGCTGCTTTAAAATGTGTAGCTTGCAATCTTAGGAAAAAGAAAAAAAAAGAAGAAGAAGACCGTTAACATGTCCTCGCCAATTTCTATTTTTTACCCAAGATCATATGAAGTTGGATTCATGTCTTATCATTTTCACCTAGACGCTACATTTACGAGCTTTTTTTCTGTGAACGTAGCTGGTCATGTGTTTTAAAATACTTTTATTAAAAATTATTTTTTATAAATTTTCAATTGCTTTGATATACTGTAAAAATAATTTTTTAATAAAAAAATAAAAACAACCACTATATATAAAAAATAATTATTTAAAAATTATTTAAATATATTTTTAAATTTAAAAATAAAAAAACAACCACTATATATTACAATATTAAAAACACTCTAAAAAAATTATCAAATTACTTTTTTTTACTAGTAATTACAATTTACTAGTTATTATAACGCGATTTTAATAATTTTAGTATTTATCAATAGAGTCATCCCTGTTATCTGAAATAGAGTGACAAAAGAAATTATTTGAAATCCTAATTTTATAAATGGAGTTTAATTTATAATTTTGTCATGCTTATAGGAAATGACATCAAACAATTATTTCACTACATGTTCTTTATTATATCTCTGCATAAATAAATAAACTTTTGAAAATGCTTGTACTTCTTTTCCCCTTTCTACCCTAGTGATCATCCTCCCCGGCAATGATAAAAAAACAAAATGATTGTGTTAGTTTTTCCGAACAGTATTAAAATAATATTTTTTTAAAAAAATATTTTTAATATTAATATATTAAAATAATCTAAAATATTAAAAAAATATTAATTTAAAATAAAAAAATTTTATTTTCTTTTAAATATTTTTAAAACACAAAAACAAACTAGTCTACACACTAACAACAATATAACTAGCCCGTCAAATATTAGAAGATATCAAAACTCAAACTGCCTTCGTGTAGTTTGTTTTAGATTGTGATAAATATTATTTTTAAAATATTTTTTTATTTTAAAATAATTTTATTATTAGTTTTTAAAATTTATTTTTAATATTAGCATCTTAAAATAATTAAAAAATAATTAAAATTAAAATTTTTAAAAAACACATTAAACCACAAAAACAAACAAAATCATGGTAGTTCGAAGCAGTATGAGTTAAGAAATGAAAAATCTTGGGTGGTAAATAAATAAAATACAATTAATGGATAAAGAAGTAATTCCATGAAAATCTTCATTAAAAGCTAACTTGGTAAAGAAGAGAATGGTTGCGGCATAGGGAAGTCTCTTTCTTTTGTTGTCCTGCTCTAGTTTCTATTTTAAATTTGACACAAGATTATTTAGCCTCTCCAATATTTCACTGATACTAATTATTATACATATTCTAAAAAAAAAAATACTGTTTTTATATAGAAATAACATAATTATAAATTTTGCTAAATTGTTTATTGTAGCGGTACGTAGTAATGATTAAATTATAATTTTCAGGGATTTTTTTTTATTTTAGAAAACAAGTATTTCTTATATATTTTTATTTTTTATACTTGATATTTTTATCATTTTAAACTTATCCTATTTATTAGCATTTTTTATTCTTATCTTCATGTTTTTTGTAATATTTTTTTAGTTTTTTCTCACTTTTTTTTAAATAAAAATATTATTTTTTATTTTATTTTTTACACTTTGAATATTTATCACTCTACACTTGTTTTATCTATACTATTTTTTTTTCTTATCTTCATGTAGAAATATCATAATTGTAAATTTTGCTAATTTTTCATAGATTCATCATGATCTCAAAAAAAAAATTATAATGTTTTTTTTATTATTTTAATGTGTTAATATCAAAAATAATTTTTAAATATATTTTCAAGTAAAAAACACTTTGAAATTTAACGTTTATCACACTTCCAAACATTCTATTAATGAGTTAAATTCTAAAAAATCTTATTTGCATTATACCAATAATTTGATATAAAAATACCATAAGTTTTGAAAATTCTTAAATTTGGTTTTGAAAGATATTGTTTTAGATAATTTTGTTTTTGTTTTCTTGGATTTTTAACGTAGTTTTAGATTTTATATTGTGTCCTCTATTTATGATCATGATTCCTTTTTCCTTATAAATGCTGGTTTCTAAACTATTCAGAGAATTGTAATATTTCTTAAGAAAAAATATCAAGTTTGATATAATTATTCAGAAATAAAATACAAATTGAAATTCTTGGATGAATGTTGAGTTTTATATTTTTCTTATTGAGTTTTTTCCCTGTTTGCATCATTAATAGCAATGTTTCCAAGTACCAGGGAAGTGCGTGCTTAGTGATACTAGGAAGAAAAAAAACTCACATAATTATTATAAGCAACAAGCTTTTTTGTTATGAATTTTTTTTATTTTAAATTAAATTATATTTTTATAAATTATCTAAAATATTTTTAATTAATCAAATTAATTGGATTATGTCTTAACAATTTTTACGGGTTAATTTTAAATAATAACTAGATAAAAAGTTATATAGAAAAAAATTAAAATATCTAATTTAATAATAATATCAAATAATTTATTAGATCCTCATAATTTGAAAATTTAGTTTTTTTTTTGTAAAACATTTTTAATAAGGATTTACTGTGAATTTTAAATTATCATTAAAATTTATTTTTATTTTTAATATTAACACTCAAAATTATATATATTTTTAGATAAACTAATTCAATGTTTTTTTATACCAAATAGACTTTTAAAAAGTATTTTAAAACTATTTCAAAATCACTTACTAACACTCCCTAATTAAATTATTATAAACCTATCCAGATTAATTAAATTAATATCTTATATAATTTAACTAAAATCCCAATCCGAATTATGTTTTATAAAAAAACAACTACGTTCATGACTTAAAAGAAATACGTGCGTTCCCTCGGATATAAATAAGGACATCGAGCTCGACCCACGGAAAACCTCCAAGTCAGAACAAATCCACCAATGGATAGGATAGTTTTCTTCTCTGTTCTTTCCATCTTCTCTTTTCTTGTAACATTCTCTGATGTGATGATACCACAAAAGCATGTCACGGCACTCCCTCTGTCTACTAACTCACGGTGGATCGTGGACGAAAACGGGCAAAGAGTGAAGCTCGCATGCGTGAATTGGGTATCACATCTCGAGGTCATGGTAGCCGAGGGGCTTAGCGAGCAGCCCATGGATGCGATCGCCAAGCGGATTGTGTCCATGGGGTTCAACTGTGTTAGGCTCACCTGGCCAGTTTTCCTGGTAACCAATGACACTCTGGGGTCTCTCACTGTAAGACAATCTCTCCGAAGCCTTGGTCTGCTCGAATCAATCTCTGGTATCCAGGCCAACAACCCCTCCATCATTGATCTCCCCCTCCTTAACGTTTACCAGGTAATAGCTTTCTCTGCTTAGAAATTAACATTACCTAAAAAAGATTAAAATGAAACAAGATCATGAAAATGTTTAAGCAAGTGGCAGTAGCTACAAGATAATTTACATGATGTTGATTGTCATTTTTTTTTTTTAATTTAAGCACTAAGTCATCCTTTAGAAAAATGCTTAGAGTTTTCTGTGCTTACGAGGGTTTGAGATAAGAACAAGGTAACTGAGAGAAGAAGTCGGGATGACGATAGATGGATGGTGACCGACGGCGACAACGATGTATTTAAAGTCATATATTTCTGTAATTTACATTATGACCCTTATCATGATGCTAAATTTCGTTAGTTTAGCAAGGCTTTAAACAACATTATTACATTGGTTTACAAAAAAAAAAAAAAAGAGGCAACATAAGCTGAAATAGTTAATGGTTGCATGTTCAATAATTCTTATTATGTTATAAAAAATTATCTCTGTTGTATAGCCGAAAACTTAACGGTATTTCAAATAAATCAATAAAAAAGGTTAAATGACTCAAAACTATCCTTAATTTTAGGTGAAAATGAACTTGTTCTCTCAAACTTTTTTTTAGTATTATAAACTATTTTTTTGGTAAAAAAAGAACACTGTTGCCCTATTAGTTTAATTTAATTTCCTTCTAAGAAATAGAGATTAATGGTGTTTCAGGCAGTGGTGTCTAGCCTTGGGGATAATAATGTGATGGTGATTTTGGACAATCACATAAGCAAGCCTGGTTGGTGCTGTAGTAATTCTGACGGCAATGGTTTCTTCGGTGACCAATACTTCGATCCCGATCTGTGGATCACAGGCCTAACTAGAATGGCGAGCATGTTTAATGGTGTGCCTAATGTGGTTGGCATGAGCTTGAGGAATGAGCTTCGAGGCCCCAAGCAGAACGTCAATGATTGGTACAGGTAATTTGTCCTCGGTGAATTTTTTTGAAAAAAGAAATATTAGTCCTGAATCAATTGTTGTCTTCCTAAATCGAATGATTTGTTAACATGCTAATGACATGAGCCAGGTACATGCAAAAAGGAGCTGAAGCAGTGCACTCTGCGAACCCCGATGTTATTGTCATTCTATCGGGCCTGAATTATGACAAAGACTTGTCTTTCCTGCGCAATCGACCTGTGAATCTAACATTCAGTCGTAAAATAGTGTTTGAAGTGCATTGGTATGGTTTTACAGATGGGCAGGCATGGAAAAATGGCAACCCGAACCAAGTGTGTGGAAGAGTGATGGATAATATGATGAGGATATCTGGATTTTTGTTGGACCAAGGTTGGCCGTTGTTCATGAGTGAGTTTGGGGTGGATCAAAGAGGGACAAATGTTAATGATAACAGATACTTGGGATGCTTCCTTGGTGTTGCAGCCGAACTTGACTTTGATTGGGCTTTGTGGACGCTAGTTGGAAGTTATTATTTGAGGCAAGGTGTTGTAGGGATGAATGAGTACTATGGGGTGTTGAATTCTAACTGGAGTGAGACTAGAAATTCAACCTTTTTGCAGCAAATATCTGCCATCCAATCTCCTTTTCGAGGTATGGCGTTTATGGCCTCGCATAAGTTCCTTAAATCTGCATCTTGTGTGCTCTTGATACATTTAAATGTTTTTTTTATAGCTAATCCTTAAGGTTGTGTTTGTGGAAAACTCAGGGCCAGGTGTATCAGAAGTTCATCTACATAAAGTGATCTTCCACCCATCAACAGGTCTTTGTGTGTTGAGGAAATCAATGCTGGAGCCACTGAGGTTAGGTCCTTGCACTAAATCTGAAGCCTGGAACTACACACCCCAAAAGATACTGTCAGTGAAGGGGACATACTTCTGCTTACAAACAGATGAACTGGCTAAACCAGCAAAACTTGGTATAATATGCACAGATTCTAATTCAAAATGGGAAACTATCTCAGATTCTAAAATGCACTTGTCATCCAAGGCCCCCAATGGCACGCCCGTTTGCTTGGATATAGATTCCAACAACACCATTGTTACAAGTACTTGCAAATGTTTGAGTAAAGATAACACATGCGACCCAGAAAGCCAATGGTTTAAATTAGTTAATAGCACAACAAGAAGTTCGACCATGACAAAACCATCGTCACAGATCAGTTCAATCCTCAATTTCCCAGCGAAGGATTTCTTATGGAAGTTCTTAGGCTCAGTATAAACTTGTATAGCAGAAGCTGCCTATGGAGCAATATTACAAGGTGCTACTTTGGACAATCTAGTAGTTCAATGCCAGGCATCTCAAGTAATATAACAATAGTCAGGTTGAATTCATGTCTGACACATTACTTATCTCTAGACAGGCTGTTCTATCATACAAGCCCAGTCAAAACATTCTCTCTTCTGTCCATTCTTTGCTCAAATTTAGCTGCAATTTAGTGCAGGTTTGCTATTTGTATATCTGCATATTGCAGATACTAGCAGATGGATCCAGGCGCTAGAATGTCTGCTATCTAGTAATATTGTAACCAACAGATTGTAGGCTCAGGATTTGAGCACAGCCACTATGAAAATATATGAAAAGGATACAACAGCTTCTAGATTTTCCAAATCCAAGCTTTTCTTTTTCTATCCTTCTCTCCCCTTAAAAAAAAAAAGAAAAGAAATCCATAAGCATTTCAGAAAATGAAAGACAAGAACCAGCGGATTACCTATCCTGTTCTGAAAGACAACTTCTAATACCATGAAGAATATAAATAGTCTAAACCATATAGTTTTGACACGGAATATATGATCAACAGGAGAGATTATTCAAGCTGCAGAACGCAGGTTTAACCGCAAAAACCATTCTTCCATCGCATCTACTCCATTTTTTTTCACCCTTAGAGCATCTTCGATGAAAAATACTATATTAAAAAGCCACAAAAAAATTAGTTTTTTGAATGGTATAAATATAGGTTTTTTTTTTATTATTATGTGCATTCTAATAGTAAAAAACTATTTAGAAAAGTCAATTATATTTTAATATATTTCATGTTAAATTAATTAACTGGAGAACAATTAATTCTTGTTTTTTAAACCAGAAAGAAGGGTGAAATTTGCAAGTAAGTTTTTTTTTCTTCTGTTTTGCTTAACTATTATCTTCTTCCTTCGGTTGGTTCTGCTTCTAAATGAAAAACATTAATGTTGGCTAACGGATATAAATTAACATAGAAAAAAACAATTGCCAACATCTTCATTTGTTTTTAGCTAATAAAAATAGCTTTTACCGTATTCAACAACTATTTTAACTGTGAGTTTAGTTACCCAATTGGAGTTGACTTAAATAAATAAAAAAGTTAAAAGTATAAGATTTTTCTTTTGGCTTTTCTTTTACCTTCAGGGTTGGAGATGTTTTTAAAGGCTGTTTGAGAATGCTTTTTAAAATATTTTTAAAAAAATTTGATTTTTTTTATTTTAAATTAATATATTTTTTATTTTAAATTATTTTGATATGCTGATTTTAAAAATAATTTTTTAAAAATAAAAAATATTATTAATATATTTTTTTAAATAAAAAATATTTAAAGTACAATAATAACTGTATTCCAACCACATATTTACTCTTGTAAAGTAGTGATCTTTTATTGGTATAAGCTCTGCAAGCATGACAAAATCATCGTGTCAGACCATCAAGATACAACCTTTTGCTGGGAAAAGACAAAAAGAAAGTAGGTTAAGATCTTGCCAAATGCTAGTCCTGTCAAGTGAAATGATTTAACTTAATGACTCCATCTTTATGACATGCAGCTGTCATTCAAAGATTTACTACTTCTTAAGAAATATAAGCCCCCTGCAACTGTACAGAGAAATTTTGAGCAGCATGTTCACCATTCTCAAACATTATAATGGCTTGGTTCCTAAGACTCCCACCACAGGACCAGGCAACCTTGGCTCGAAGTGGGGGGACCAAGAACATATTATAACCATTCTCATTTTTTTTTCTTTTTAAAATATCACTAAACCAATTTCATAATTAACAATACCAGTTTTCAATATGCAGCATATTATTACCAGAGAACAAGCAACTTCAATTGCGGAGGGACAAAAATTGGTTCCAGAGCACAAAATTGCTATGGATGAATTCACTAACCCTTCTCAAACATTGATATATATATATATATATATATATATATATATATGTAATACTAGTTTATTGCTCATGCTTTGGTTGCGAGTTATATCTAAATATTTTAAATTGTAAAAAAATAATATGAAGACCGTCAAAAACTTTTTGGCATTATCATCATTCATCTAAGATTTCTTCGTGAAGAAAGGTAGAATTTGATATGAGAATTGTAAAAATGATGTAATGAAGGTGACAGGAACTGAAAGTTGGAAGGCCTTGCAAGGAATTGTATAACAAATTTTGAGACTGAAGCTGGTAACGAGGAACGAGAGGGAGACTTGTGTTTGACATCTTTTGGAAGTATTTTTTTAAAAATTAATTTTATTTTTATTTTAAATTAATTTTTTATATATATTTTCGGATTACATTGATGTGCTAATGTTAAAAATAAAAAAAATATTATTTTAACATGTTTCAAAATATAAAACACTTTAAAAAATAAACACTATTATATTTTTAAATACACACTTAAATAATAGACCGACCAGTTCATTTAAAAACCCAATATTCTAACTTTAATGCTTGCTATTAATAAAATCCAGCTGGTCCAATCAACATGTCAAACATTGAGGCTTTTTTTTTATTAAAAATAATTTATAACTCATTACTCTTGAACTTTCCACTTTCACGTTCTAAAATTATGTTCTTATCAATTTATTATTATTATTTCTTGTTCATACTTCATACATTACAAAATATATTTATAAGTTGAACTACTTAGCTAATAGGTTGATCGGGTCCATGTCAGTACCCGATCGAATAACATTGCTTCCAGTGACATAAACTTGGTGCAAAAAGAAAACAGGTATATCATATAGGGACAAAACTGGTTTAATGACACTTTTAAACATTCTACAATGAAGCTGCTAACCTGGCTATTAAGTTCCTATGAGTCCACTTCAAAAAAAAAAAATATATTTTTTAACATTAAAAAATACAATGGATTAAAAGTAATTAATTCAAGTTTTATAAACTATAGAGTTATTAAAGGTTTACATGGTCATTAATTTTAAAACTCGTAAGATTACTCGAGATACGCATAAGCTAACCCGAACAACTTATATTAATAAAAAAATATATTTATTTGATTTTGTAATCAATTTATACTAAAATTTAAATGAATTATAGTGTAATGTGTTTTTTACTTGATACTTTTCAGTTTTTTTTTCTTTATTGGGATGCCATGAGAATAACTAATTACATAATAATAGTAACCATTGCTTATTACAAGTAATTATTAAATTTATTAGTAGTTGTACTTCTACCTCTCATAAAAATATAAAATCTATTATAAAAATATTTTATGAGTCCCATCTTTATATACACACACACACCGAATAATTGCTTTGCTTGTTACATTACTACTGCATTAGCTTCACCAAGACTCAAATCTTATTTCATTGAAAAAACCTTTTGATTACATAACTATAAGCTAAGTTTTCCTTTTATAAAAATTATTTTTTATATAATTTTATATAATTTTAATATATTAATATTAAAAATATATTTTTTTAAATAAAAAATATTATTTTAATATATTTCTAAAAAAAATATATTTTAAAAATACCTTCACCACTCCCCCTACCAACTTCATTTCATTGGAAAGACCAACAATTATTATTCCATATGGGCAATGCACGGAATGTCTAATAATAAATACGAGCTCTACTCCTTTGTCTCCTTATTTAGAATGTATTTGTTAATATAATAATGGTTGCTTTTCAAATAATTTTTATATCAAAATATATATTAATAACTTTTTTTATTTTTTAAAAATTATTTTTGATATCAATATATTAAAATAATTCAAAAAATATAAATTATATTTAATTTTAATAAAAAAAATTCAAATTTATTGAAACGGAGCCCAAAACGGACACTTACTGTGAAGATTTGATATCCTCCTGTCAACTACCTTCGTGGCTCTAAAAGACATTGTGACGTAATCGTGTTTTTTAATTTTGAATTTTTTTATTTAATAATTTAATTTTTTAATAAATAAAAATTATTTTAAAAAAATTTACTGACACATACACACCTGCATATCAGCTGCTTCATCATCATTAGACTCCGCGTGAGATTGATTTTGGTGGGGGACAAAAACATGATTTTGGCCACAGCAATAATTCTAGACTTGGTCCATCCATCTGAATTTTGGCCAGTGAGATTCATTTACACCTGCAATAATGAGTTGTTGGCTAATAAATAAAATGAATTATTCTCCGGAAGTTACATCGCTGCCACCACGGACCGATAGCCGCCGTGCATCAACATTTTTACTCAGAGCTACAAATCACCCATTATCCAATGTTATTATACATTGGAAGAATTATTATTTTATAAAGAATCCATTTTGTTATTCTAGAAAAGGGAAAAAGAATAACTGAAAGAAAGGAAATCAATTAGTACAACACTAAACGTGCACGGACATTTACAGAGAAATTGTACATGGAGAGTTCTTGGCTCAAGAGGAAAGACCAAAGACTTCATGTTGGATGTTGAAATGGATGTCCAATATTCAAGATATATAGTACTTTGTTTCGAAACGCTAAACAATCGGAAAACATGGAGGTTGTCTGACAAACAAAACATTCTTAGAGGCTACAGCGTACGTCCGGTAGGCTGGAGTTTCATAGCTTAACTGATAAAGCTCGACAACAAAATAACAGAGTAAAGCTTTGGAACAACATTCATCGTGTAAATTTAGAACCATTATGAAGCAGTAGTGTTCGCCGATCGAGGCATCAGAGTGACCAACAGTCCATTCTTCATGTAGAGAGTGGTTGTCATTTTTGGAACAGCATCATGGCCTTCAACTACCTTAACTGAATATCTCAACAGGATTGAAGCTGCCACCATTTTCATCTGCAAGTATGCAAACTTCTTCCCCAGGCACAGCCTTGGACCGGCGTTGAACACTGCATATTTGAACTGGTTCTCACTAACAAACCTTCCATCCTTAATCCACCTCTCTGGCTTAAACTCCAAGCAGTTCTCTCCCCATATAGAATCCATCCTGCCCATTGCGAATGTGCAGTAGAAAACTCGAGCGCCCTTCTTCACTAGGGAACCATCAGGGAGAACATCATCTTGTACAGCTTCTTTCACCTCAATAGGCACAGATGGATACAGCCTCAGGGATTCGGATAACGCTGCTTGAAGATACACCATCTTGTTCAATTCTTCCATTGTGAAAATGACCTCGTTTTTTGTCTGTGTCTCACGAAGGGACAGAATGTCATTGATCTCGCATAGTATTCTGTTTTCTACTTGTGGATTGCTGTGTACTAACCAGAAAAACCATGCCAATGCCACTGATGTGGTGTCTCGCCCTGCTAGGATAAAATTTACACACAAATCTCTGAAATACTTGTCTGGGAATTGTAGCTCCTTGCCTTGTCCAGTATATTCAATCTCAATAAGCCTGGACAAGAGATCAGATTGATGGCATAAGCTACCATGCTTCCTGATCTCATCTCTTCTACCCTTCACTGTCTTCTCAGCAAATTCATGCACAATTCCAACTGCCTCCTTCAGCGTCTTCTCGTATCCTATTCCAAAGAACTTCATGGTCTTCCAAATGAAAGGCGGAATCAGGAATCTGAACAGAATCAATTCTGTTGCTTTTTCAAAAGCTTTTGCGAAGGGAACGTCAGGGATATCTAGGGCTAAGCACCCAGGATCAGCCCCAAAAGCTGCACTACAAATGTTATCAAATGTAAACCGGAGAAGCACTTCTTGGAGATCAAAACTATCTCCTGACCTTACCAGATTATCTGTCAGCTTCAACAGCTTCTGGTGCACCAGATCTTGCATGGTTTGGAGCGAGTGCTCAATGAACCGGCTTGAATGCATCTCTGCTTTCACTGCCTGCCTTTGTTCCCTCCATAATTCATCGTCAGCATTGAAAATACCATCCCCTAGCAAATCCTGAAACCTCTCTCTGAAGTATTTCCCTTTTGGGAAGTTCTTGAAGTTCGTTTTAAGCATATACTCGATATTGGAAGGATCAGCGGTCACGATTCCATATGCGCCTCCCATCCACATTCCTTTATGGTGGAAGGTCCCCCCGGCTTTGCTTAAAGCTCTCGTGACGAAATTGTTCATGTCGTTGACGTGAAGGAACATGGTCGGTATGATCCCCAATACAGGCCATAGCATAGGGCCTTTGTTAGTGAGCCTATCGTTTATGCATTGGAAAACAAAGAGTCCTAACAACGCAATAGATACATCCCAAAATGACGAGTGAGTGTAAATCCATTGCGTCGCAGAGGACAGTATATTTTCTGCCATAGTAGGCTCTCTTCTCATGTCAGAAATGGCAGTTTTTGAATGATTTAAAACTTTCAACTCTGCGTATTCTTAATTTTAGAGGTTGAAGTAGGGCCATTTACATTTATGTTACTAACTGCTTACAGGTACTTTAGCTGCTGTTGAAAGTTAAAAGATTGATTTTTTTTTCTCTCAAGGTGCTCACCCTTAAGCTTTTGATTAAAATGCCATTAATCCATACGCAAAAAATTTCGATGTAATATTTTTCCTATAAACTCTACCTTTTCTCAAACACAAAGCATATATTTTTCTACATTTTATTATTAAAGAAATAAAAAAACTCTCTCAAACATGAAGACCATGCAAATCAGATTGATGAATCATACTCTCTGATAACAAGATAAAATGAATATTACAAGGTAGCACGCCACACTCGTGTAAAGAAATATTTTTACTTATAGATACAAAACTAAGACTATACATGTATAAATAACTTACTAATCTAATAATACAAATTAAACCGCCACTTTATAAATATAAAATTAAAAAATAAGTTTACCGAAGAATATAAAACTTGATAGATTATCAAAAAATCAAGTAAAAAAGTTTCAATTTAAATTTTGATAATTTAAATTCAAATAAATAACTTTAAACAAGACAAATATTATATAGCTCATGTTTTTTAATTCTTAGAAACACAAACAGATACTTTCATTTGTTCTGATAAACACTCTCTTACATCAATTACGCTGTAAATACAGGACAAGAGCAGGTATTTGTCTGGACAGTCTAGTCCAATCCAGACTATTTTCATTTGTTCTGATATGTCCGAAATACTAAACACACCGTGTATCGTCTCTGGCTTCCATGCCCCGGTTTATATATTGGGAGCTAATAATGGCTTGCACTTCACGTACTACGCTTCTTTGCTTCGATTGACAATGTGACAATCCTTTCTATATATTTGCAGGTAATAGATTGTAGAGATATAGAACATCACAGTACTGGTAATCAAGGTTGTCAATTCCGTTTTGGTAGGTGTTTTGTTTTTTCAATTGGAACGAAATATTTTAGTTTCGGAGTGTTTTGACGTGCCGTTTCGGGGTTGTACTGTTCATATATATATATTCCACAAACATAATTCAAATTCAAGATAAATTAATTATAAATTATGCAATACAAACATAATACCAAACAAATATAATTTTAAATTTTAAAATATTTTTAAATAGTAAAGATTAAATAGATCTTTAACTTAAAATAATATAAACCATATATTAATTTTTTAAAAATAATATTTTTTGGCCGAAACGGAACAACCGGAATGAAACCGGAACGTTTCGGCCGGAATTTGGTCGAAAAATCCGGAACGGGCCGAGATTTAAAATGAGATGAAATTTGTTCCGTTTTGTTTCGTTTTTTGAATTGGTATGAAATGTTTCGGCCATTCCGGGCGGAACGGAACGAAATTGACAACCTTGCTAGTAATAGATTGAAGTAATAATGTTTCCATTTGTATTGGAAATATAGTTTACCATTTTTTTGCTGACTATGCATATGGTCGTAATGATAGTGGTTTCATGCTGGTACAAGGTCACTTGTAAAAATTATAGTTATTAAACTCGGTCTAGAGATTGATTCAATCTAGAGATTGACCCGGCTAAAAAATCGGGTCCTGAGTTTCATAGGTCAACTCGGGTCAATTTGAGTTAATTCGGATCAACCCAGAAAAATTTTAAAAAATAATTTAAAGTTTTAATATTTCATATAAAAAGATTAAGAAAAAAATCCATGTGAATATAGGTTATAGATGTTGTAAATAATAAAGTTTAAAAGAATATTTTTTTAAAAAAATTTATCCCACATTGAAAAAATACTATGTTATGCTTTTAAGTTGAAGTATTTAAATCAAAAAAGTTTTTTATATCACATTGAAAAAACATAATTTTTTTCGCGTGAACATAAAGTATATATATTAAAGGGCTTCAAATCCTACATTAAAAATATATTATGTTATTCCTTTAAGTTTAAGTATTTAAACCAAAAAGTTTTTTATTCCATATTGAAAAAATATGACTTTTTTTTTACGAACATATAATATATATACTAAATAGTTTCAAATCTTACATGAAAAAGATATTATGTTATCATTTTAAGTTGAAGTGTTTAAACTAAAAAATTTGTTATCTCACATTGAAAAAACATAACTTTTTTCTTATGTACATAGTATATATATACGAAAGAGCTTTAAATCTCACATTGAAAAAATAAATTTTTTTCTTGGGAACATAGAGTATATATACTAAAGGGTTTCAAATCTCACATTGAAAAAACATAACTTTTTTCTTGTGAACATAGAGTACATATACGAAAGGGTTTCAAATCCCACATTGAAAAAATAAAACACTTTTACAATATTTATATAGTGAATTTTAAAAAGTGTTAATAACTCACTAAAAAATATTAAAAAAAAGGGTATAGGAGAAAAACCATATTTTTTGAAAAACAAAACCATCAAGTCTCGCCCAGGTCGCCCAGGTCATGGGGTGACCTAATAGGTCATTGCATTGGTCGATCTTTTGACAAACTCGGACTGGTCCAGCCACTTGATTGACCCGTCGGGCCGATTCTAATTTAATAACTATGATAAAAATTAAGTAATGCTAAATTTACCGAATATTATCTCAAAACATTAAATTAATGAATTTTATAAATAGGATAGATGAAGTTGTTGGATAAGTGATTTTGGAAGAATATTTCCATGTGATTAGCATTATTTAAATACTAATTTTACATCCATGTTCGAATACGGATATTTTGTATCTTATAATGTAAATCTTTTTTTTTCTCAGCACAAAAAGTAATATTGAAATTGATTGTACACCTTATGGTTTGGTTTAGGTAATTGAAAATACTCTTCTCATGGGAACTCTTTAACTCTTATTAAAGAAAGAGATGAGTTTAAAAGTGTATTTATAAGTGTGATAAAAATTATTTTTTAAAGTGTTTTTCTAATAATATTTTTTAAAATATTAATTTTTGACATCAACATATCAAAATTATAAAATAACATTAAAAAAATTCAGATTTTGACGAAAAGTATGTTGAAGCTCAAATATAAAATAACACTAATTGATTTTGTCGATCCATCCCCAACGTTACTTTCCTTTTTTTTTTTTTTTTTGTTGCTTCTTTTCGGGTTTTTCAATGAAAACAAACCATTATCTTCCCAATCATCCATTTTGAATACTAACAAATCTTTCAATTTCAAATATCCTTTTCAACTATCAAGTGCAACATTGCACTTTAACTTTTTATTTCATTCTTCTCTTCATAATATATATTAATTTCATAACAATATGACAATAAGTAAGCAACAATTCAATAAAAAAAAAACATACAAAGGCTTTAAAAAAGAGAGAGTGTTGAGCATTTACCTTTTACTCATGAGGATCTTGCTCCTCCTGCAATAGATCTCGCTTCAAAAGTTTTTTCTGCCATAACATGTTTTATAAACTGTTATTATCATATTAATTTACCTAGGAACCATATTCTGGTTCCACATTTTACACATATTTCACAATTTCTAAATATAGCTTTTTCATATCTCATTCACATGCACAACATTCATGTTTGAAAAACATATATATTTCCCATGCTTATCTAGTTATTCCAAAAAAATTTAGCCGACTTACAACTTATTTCCACCAATCCATAACAAATTTAACATTTAAATCTCATGATTCTAAACAATGTTGTTACTATAATAACATCTTTACGCATTAGCATAATACCTTTTGACTCTGTCCTTTTTCATGTGTTACACCATTATATGATGCATTAACATTTATTCATCACCATAATTTTAATTAGGTTGACAACCTATTTCCTTTATTTTCTTCAACATGTGTTTTCGGTAAAGAAAAAGGGTAATCACTCCTTTTCGTTTCTTTCCTCTCCAAATACTTTTCTAAGACTATTACATTTGGCTTTGAAGTCTCGATTATCAATTAAAACAAATCTATTTATCTACACTATCCAGGTTTCATCTTTCTTTTTATTGATTTGAACAATAAACAAATCCATAATCATGGAATTCTCTTTAGTATTTCATCACAACTCATCACACACAAGTTCTTTTAAAAATAATTCATCACATTCAAATGTATTCAACCCATATTAAAATAGCCAATATATTTATATAAAATAACTAACAATTATGTAGAAATTTACATCAATTACTCAACTTTCTTAGGCAATCACACATGGCCGACCCTACTCCCATAATGAAAGAAAGTTTTTTTTTTCTTTCATTTATTTAATATTTTGAGTTATTCCTACTCTATTCCATCATAATTACATTAATCCATGTCAATTTCATATCCCCACCAATTCTCATCAAAGAACCCTAAACCAAAATTTACAAATTTTGATAGAATTTGAGTTAATTCTCACTCTAACTTGTTTAATCAAGTTTAAAACATCTTACGTGGTGAAATTATGAGCTTTGAATGATCCCATGTTGAATTTTTATCAATCCTCCTTCTTCATCTTTCAATTTCCTTACTTTCCCTCTATAAATCCTAACTTCTTTTTTTCCACATGATTCCCTCCCTCATATGCTTAGTTTAGGTGTAATTTCTCCCTAGAACTACCCACTCCACACAACTCTTCTAATTTTTTAGAATCCCACCTTTTTTCCAAGAGAAAAGGACAAAAAATAAAGCTCTTCCTCCCTTTAATGGCCAACAGAATGAACAGCAAACATGGAGGAAGAATGTCTACTTATTTACCACAATACCATTACTATAAATCTATGACCAATTTTTGTATTTTTACCTAAAACTTTATATAATTAGAAGGTCTTTTAAAACTCCAATTGACATGCAAGTTTAACCTAAGGTATAAAATTATGTTAAGAGACTTGCAGTAAAATATCAGCCCAATCTAATAGTCGGATTGAGAGTTATACATGATAGCGTAAAAATGATCAGTAGGTCATTTTACCCCAAAAATCCAAATCTTCTTGTTCAATACTTGCATGGATTGTATTGATTACCACTGAATCCTAGGAATCATTTTTTCATTTCAAAACATATTTATTTTGAGTTCTTCTCTATTCTCTTATCCACCAAAACTCATTACTGATTTCGCCAACGTTATGAATTTTAACCAAAAATTCATAAATCTCTTTTCAACTTTCTCAATATCTTTAAATTTGTTTTTGAAGATCATCCTCTCCATTATCCATCATATTTATTTATTATTATTTTTATTTCTCTTCACCCCGAGTTTCCTTTAATTGTCTATGATCTTACTATCTTCAGCCTGATATTCATGTAGCTAGCACAAGGGGTATATGCAAGAATATTTACAAAAAAAAATAAAAAAGCAATCAACATAGCAATAAAGTAGATAGGACTCTATTTGTTAAACCATAAAAGTATACCTTCATAACCTCTAAATAAATTCAAACATGTGTATCTAAATTTTTTATCTATAGTATTCAATCAAAGTGCCAGACGATGAAAAAGTTATTTCTTAGTAGAGATATGGTTTTATGATCTATTTATAGGTCTTGTAAATTTATAAAAAAACATACTTCATTAGTTTTATTTAAAAAATAAATAAATTATAAATTTAGAATTTACATCTGCAATCTTTTTTGCTCATTAAAATTATTATGCTTTCTATGTTGTTGTTATCCTTAGCTTCCATCTACATCATATTTATTTTTATTTCAATCAAACTTCATAAGTTTTAAATTTGTTATGAACTCAATCACATCGATGAGAACCTAGTAATGCATACATGAGAAGCACAAGTTGCTTTTCATTTTAGAATAAATTGTTAACGTATGTGTTGTCTCAATCTTATTAAAAAAAAAAAAAAAAAAAAACTTTTAAGTGAATCAAAGTAAGTTTTCATTGTGTGGAACCCATTTACATTATTTAATAAATTTTGTTTGGTTGCTTTTATTGTCTCTCTTATCCAATATCTCTCATGACAGACATACAATGAGTTACCTGTTGATTTAAGTTGTTGAGGTTGATAAATAATGCAGCATTCCTGCATCATATGACAGGAAAGAACTTAAATTTTTCCCTTGAAAGAGATTCTAATAATAGAACTCAAGTTGATGTAAAACAGGAAATATAATTAAGAAAGAAGCTGAGGTATTACGAGAGTCTTTCAGTACGCAGCAATGAGCACAGATAGCAGTCGCCATCCTATCTCTTCATATATATATATATATATATATATATATATATATATATATATATATATATATATATATATTGTAAATGAAGTAACTATACAATTTGGACAGCATGCACGTTGATCTATAAAAGCTGACGCCCTTCATTTATAGTCGTCCTCTTTAACCCCATTTGCAGTTAAATGAAGTGAATATACAATTTGTTTGCCCAGAGAGGCAGTAAGGAGCTCCATCGGTGATACTGAGATATAACTTTCCCAATTAGCCATGCAGTCAACAACATTGGGGTGCCGTATGGCTAGATAGAAATCCATTGCGCATAAGCTCTGATAGGCTCATGAGAATTAATCACACTTTTCAGAGTTGTGATTGAGAGAGAAACTTGGAATAAATATTTATTAATTATTATAGACGTCTAGATATTTTTTTCAATTATTATAGATGTTGAAAAAGATCACTAGTTACCCATGAACCTATAGCCCAATTAGTCCTCGGACGATTTTAGTCAGCTTCTGCCATTGATTCGAGCCCTTTCCATGTGAAAAAAATTAATTGTTAGTAGCAGGCTGAGAAAGTTCCCAGATGATGATTATTGAGTGGGGTTAATTTGATTCCAAGTTCCACATTTCTCAGGAGATATGTCCAGCAATGCACTAAATTATGTTGAAGGCTCAACATCATATTTAACTAGTAAAACTTGAAATTTATAAGAAATCTCTGTCATATCCCATTAATTTGTTTATATATTATAGAAAATGAAATGAATTTTAGTTTAGAAAATCAACATTTGAATGGAGATTTTTAATTTTATTTCATATCTAAAACAAAATAAAACCATCTTGCCCGATGGATGAACAAATTAAAGAAAAACATTAGTGCAAGGTTCAAGCCAATTTCATCACGTCCTTACCTTCGGAGGTTTAATTTATTGTCCTAATTGAGATGTTCGAGCGAAATTCTTCAAAGCTTCGAGGGCATTCTGGCTAGGTATAACACATCATCCTAATTTTCATATATTTCAACTCTTAAAGTTCATTTTCTTTTACATTTTGGTCCTTGCTATAGAGAGACCATCCAACAGAGAAGAGAAGAGAAGAGAAGAGAGAGAAATGTGCAATATCTTTTCCAGCGAGAATTCAAGCAAAAGGATCATTGAGTTGCCCCAAATGATATTAATGTCATAACATGCTCATCTGTCATTGATAAATGAAAATACAAGACAGAAGGAAACTTGGTTTCAAAACTTTGATTTAGTATTTAGGTCGATAAATGAAGATCCCATGAAAAAGGGCATCATTGTGATGCCCCCAAATTATTGTCATAACATGCTCATTTGTCGTTGATAAATGAAGATGTACACAAGACAAAAAAAAAAATTTGGTTTCAAAACTTTGATCTAGTATTTATAGGTGTTTAGGGTCAATTTTAATGGAATATAAAGTTAGAAATTAATGGGTTTAAGAAAGTAGTGGGGACGGTGTTCAAGTGCAAGGGAGAAAATAGATCGTTAAAGTGGTGATAGACAAGACGTGCAACGTGCAACGTGCAACGTGTAACGTGCATATGGTAAAAAAATCTAAAAAATATTTGAGTATTTTTTTTAATAAAAATTTCAAATATTTTGACATGTTTTTAAAAAAATATTGCATGAATTTTATAATAAATTTGTAAGGCCTATATTTTAAAAAAATATTTTTGATAAAAAAAATATTATTTACTTTTAATATAAAGATAAAAAACTTAAAAATGGTTAATATTCAAAATATTATTATTGATAATAAATGTTATTTACTTTTAATATAAAAATAAAAAACCTAAAAGGGGTTAATATTTAAAATATTATTATGGATAATAATTTTATTACTCACTTTAATATAAGGATAAAAATCCTGTTTGAGGTCAATATCCAAAATATTAATTATTGTAAATAATACAACTTATTTACCTCTAATATAAGGATAAAATCTGCAATGAATTTTATCTAACATATTATTTAGAGATGGTAGCAACAATTCCAGTTTTACCCCGAAAGAAGTCTCAACAATAATAAGGATATTTTATCTTCCCATACCGAGTTCTTGAACTAGAAAATCAGGGTTTGTCTATCGTAGTAAATCCGTCATAGTAGGACGGTATAAATAGATATCATTGAACCATAGCAAATAATAAAAAATAATATAGCTTACCTTAAGTAATGCGTGGTAGGGATGCAAATACTTTTCATTTACACAATCAATTACTTGCCTAGAATTCATGAAAAAACCAATTAGGATTCCTAGTAACCGTAATATAGGTGGTGACTCTCCAGCCAACCAAAAGACTTTCTAGAGCCTTGCTTGAGAAGGGTCATCGCGACGTCACGCTCTCGCAATCAAAATTACAACATATGATGTAAGAATTTAATTAAGGATCCATTGAATTTTAACATGAAAACATTAGCATTATAGTTTTTACATATTTTTTTTTAATAAAGAGTGATATAAAACCGTTCTTGTGACTCATATAATAGTTTAACTTTCATTTTATTTAATCAGATTAATAAAATTAAGTATATGTAGTGATATGTCTATGCAAGTTTATGTTTAAATTTTTTTTTAATGAAAATGATGTATTTGAGAGTGATATAAAATTATTTTTAAACCTCACATATTGATTTAAAATTTTGGGTTAAACATAATTATTTAGATATTAAATTTAATATAAATGTGATATTTATAGAAAGTCCTTGTGACTTGTTCCAACTTTCATTTTCCTTCAAGTCTAGAGAATAGAAGGTATCTCCCTTTTCCTTTCCCCTGTTTAGCTTTGATTTTGGTCCCCGTGTCATTATTCGTTTGGAACTTCATAAAGTAGGGGATACATTTTGAAGTTGGAGAAGATAAAAAAATAAAAAAATAAATCATCTGGAGTGATGTGATTGGGTCATTTTCAAAATCTTCGGAACAATTTATTTACATACACCAATGATGATTGGGTCATTGCGTAATGCCTTCAGCATTTTTGTCAACTACAAAAAGAAGACGATTTAAATGCTATGCGGGAACACTCATTTGATCCGATTTTTTATGTTATAGTTTCATCATTGTGTTTTTTTTTTTTTTTTTCATGAGTTGACATATTTGTTATTATATATATATAAGAAAAAAAGACATGAAAGACAAGACAGAAAAAAAAACTGAAATAAAATTGTGTTTAAAAATAATATAGAAAATAAAATAACTGTTTTTATACTTTATTTAGTTATAATAAACAAAATAAAACAAAATATAAAAAATCTATTTTACTTTTAAAATATTATAGTTAAACTTATATTTTTTATAAAAAAAATTATATATATATACACACACACTTTGTCCATAAGTATGTTTGACTTGGTTAATATTAAATGAATTTTATTTGTCATAACTTATCGTTTTGACTCATTAGAAACCCAAGGGAAAAATGAAGAATTTAAGAAGAGAGAAAGAGAAAAGAAATTACAGAGAGAATTTTGACATGAAAAAATGAGAGGGATAAATTATGCAATTAGTACAATAATTTTTTTTTTGATGAAATAACATACTTTCATTTTATTACACTTTAAAAATATAATATTTGTTAAATGTCACTAGTCCAAAGCACAACAAAATAGTTGTTGTGATTCTGAATATCAAAATTTAGAAAATATTACATTTTTAAAATGCGACAAGGTGAAACTCTAATCATCTTACTCAACTGGTTGATCGGTTCGTAATGATTAGTGAAATTGGTCGAGCAATTTAAAAAATAATAAGAAAAATCTCAAAACTGTCAACACCAGAGGGTTTCAACAAGAGTTTTGATATCTAGATATTTGATGATTTGCGTAGTGATGCAGTGACTATTATATGAAAAAGGACTTCTAAAAACTCCTGTAAAACTTTGAGTATGATTCAACAATTGAATGAAAAATTATGGTTCTTTTAAGCTATTATTTTGGTATGGCATGACTAGATCTCTTCCTGAGCCTAAACATGTCATATTGATCCATAAATACATCTGATAAGTCAACCACTTAATTTATTTGAGGCATATTCTTATTTAGTTATGACAGATTCAAATTTGATTGCTTAGAATCACCTGTTATCACATGTTTGACTATATTATCGACATTGAAAAGTTGAGGACAACTACTGTATAAATAATAATTTTTTGATATTTTAATTGAAGTCTATTTTTTAGTTTACAAGTTGGATAAAAAAATATATATTTACTCATAAAACATATTTGAAAGAAAAACTTCATAAAATTATAGTTTTTATGTGAAATAGTAGACCAATTAATACAACTAAATCCAACCGACCGACCGGTTAAGCCAAATGATTAGAGTTTCACTTTGTCGTGTTTATCGCGCCTAAAAATAGCAACATTTAGTAAATGTCATGCTTTTGAAGTGCGGCAAAGTAAAAATGTGTTATTTCACTTAATGTTTCTCAAATAGTGTTATTCCACCAATATTTCACATTTCTTGTGCTAATTTATCAAAAAAAAACCAAAACTAGTTCATATATAAGGTTGAATTTTGTATTTTATATTATAAAGATGTTTACTCTCTTTTTTAATTATACATCACATAGAAAATAACTTCATCTTTATCTTATATTTCATCTCATTTCCTCTTTATTTCTCTAGCTCGTTTCTTTTATTTTTAGGACATAAATCAAATGCCATGAAACGGAGAGAGAAATCCTAGTTTGGAAGTTGAGTATGTTTATTTTTGAATTTAAAATATGTTTTTGAAAATTTTTTATTTTTTTTGTTTTGAATTAACTTTTTTCATGATTTTGTATTATTTTAATATATTAATGTAAAAAGTAAATTTTTAAAAAATATTATTTAAATACATTTAAAAAACAATCACTCTGCAATTTAAGAGAATATCTTAAACTTGTATTCAGTGTTCATATTTTATTTTCTTTCCTCTTTACTTGGCAAAGGATTACCATACGTGAAGTAAGGAAATTAAAGGGGATGCATTAATGATTGAAGGTTTTTTTGAAAACTGACAAGACGATCAACATTTATCAGTACCAGCTTTAACTTTAGTAAGGCGAGTTGCTTTAAGCTATACGTCCAATATTCTGGGTTCCTTTTAGTGCAGGATTATGGAAGGGTTTCAGCCCTGGGACATCTCAAAAGGCACAGCAGCAAGGGCACCGCTGCTGAAAAACTGAGTTAAATTGGAGAGTATGGATAATGTATCCTGTGGCCTTTCAGCATCAACAGATAACATAAGATTAAAGTTCAATCAGCATAACCAGCGTTCGAATCTTCGACTGAGGTTTTCAACAATTTAATCATTCATATGATAGACACGTCCTTATCCAAAATTACAAAATCTCTCGTGTTGTCACTGTAAGGCTTAAACCCTGCATGAAGCAAGGTATTAGCTCTAGCATCATTTCTTTTTGTATACTGTTGGTTATTGGGTTAGGCCTGGTCCGTCCATGACGAATGGGCCTGGTCCAAGTTATTAGAGAAGTTACGAAAAGAAGTAATCGCCTTCTCTAATCATATATAAAGAGACATAACTTATATGGAATGGTAACTTTTCATTATTGAAAGAACATAGTTCTTTCTTTTTTTTCTCTCATCTTGACCCTCAATATTAACTTGACAAGATTTACAAAGACGTTCATACTGTGGAATATCACTTTGGTTTTAGTAATTGAAGTGGCACTAAAGTAATTGATCTGGGAATAAGAAAGTGAATTCTCACGAGTAAGTTTTTCTTTCCGATCTACATTGGTATCAGAGCCATGGTTTTTAATATTGCTTTTATGGAGTATATTTATTATTACATGAACGATAAATGTAAATTTTGTGTTAAAAGAATACTTTCATTGAGAACTTTGAATTTACAAAATTTAATGAAATAATTTATTTATGAGTTTGTCTTTTATATAATTAATTAGAAAAGATTTTTTGCATGTACTTGTATAATTTTATTATCAATTCATGTGTAAATTGATGACAAAAATGGAGATTGGAACGTTTCCATTTCCATTTCCAATTGACTACAATTACAGTAGTCAATTGGAGTCATTTGGCAGTTAATTAACTGCCATTTGATAGTTAATAAAAAAAAATTAATTGCCTTTCGGCAGTTGAGAGAATAATAATAAAAAAAAGTGACCACACATTGTAACTGCCATTGGGCAGTTGTAAACAAAAATGGAAGAACACATCTCTTGATGTGTAACTGCCATTCGGTGGTTTATAAAATAATATTAAGACAATTAATATTTTTTTGTTAATATAAATTGTCAAATTGTGGAGTAATTTAATTATTGTTAAAATAAATTGCTTAATTTCCATATTTGTTTTTTAACATTTATGATTATACATGCCTTAATTAAATATTAAGTATAATATTTATGTGCTTTTGGAATATTTTGTTATAGTGGATAGGCAACAACAAATCGATCAACATTGGTTTCATTTGTTGGATTATACCTTTAATCCTGTTCATAAAATTTAAGAGCACGTTGATCATATGTATTATTGGATGAGTAGACTGGCTATGAATGGTGTTTACGAATTCTACATGAAATATCAAATGTTAATCATTCTCAATTCTCTACCTGAGAAATGGATGCCGGTGTGACTATCGTTGGAATATAGGTTGGAATCCTTAGATTTCAACAATCTCGCAGATGAAATGCTACTTAAGAGGGAACGTCAATATGCTAAAAAGGGTATACGACGCACTGGAAGAAGCGCAGGTTGTTTGGATGCTACTGCTAAATTCATTCCATGGTTTGAGTAGAATGAACTTGGTGGAGATGACTTTGATGAAGTGGATGATGTAATTGGAGACCCTACTTATGTGCCTAAAATATAAAATAACTCTAAAATGTATTATTCTTAATATTGTATTTTTTTTAGGTGATTGGTTGTTTAATTGTGAACTGAATATTTTATGTAATTTAAGTTTAATTATATTATATGCATATATATGATAATATCTGCAACCAAATTAGTGGGAGTTGTTAGTTGAAACTAACAACTATAATTTTGCACTCATTTAAATTTCCAATAATAGTTAGACCATACAAATAGAAATTGATTAAGTGTTTAACATTCTTTTCATTTCTATTGTATGTGTTAGATTATTATTTGTTTAATTTAGAATGGAGTGGAAAAATAGATCAATTAAATTGTACTAGATACTAATATTTGTAATTGTTGTCAATAGCGTTTAATATGGCTGTATCCAAGAGTATTATTGCTAATTTGAACCATGGAGACAAACTAAGTGAAAAGAATTACGATGTTTGGCATCGTAAGATTGAGTATCTCCTGGAAGAGCAAGAAATGCTGGAAACAATTACACAACCGATGGCTAAACTTGAGCAAGGAAACACTGCTCAGCACAAGTTTGATATAAACGCATATCAAACTTATAAACGCAAAGATCGAGTAACTCACATTTTGATGTTGAGCAGCATGAGAAATGATATTATGCTGCGTTTTGAAAGGCATCGTTTAGCTCAATCTGTTTGGGATGCAATAAAAATTCAGTATAGAAGAACCTCCACTACTAGACTTCACCAATTAACCCTCAAATTCAATGGTTATAAGAAGCGTCAAAATCAAATGATGAGGCAGCATCTTACAATCATGTCTAACATGTTAGTGAATTAAGGGGTGTTGGACATGAGATGACTAATGAACAACAAGTCCAAGCAGATATCTGCTCTTTGCCAAGTATTTGGGAAAACATGCGTGTTAACCTTACCTACAATGACAACATTAAGACATTTGACGATGTTGCTCGTCATGTCGAGCTTGAAGAAGATCGACTTCACGCTGAAAAGCCTATTAATGAGGCTTTTATATTTGAGACAAAGATACATGGAGCATATGGCTCTAAATATAAAAAGGGTAAGGTTAAAGGTCCCAAATATAGCAAGAGAGGAATAGAAGCAAGTACCAATGAACATAAGCGCAAGTATGGGAAACGCGACGATAAGAAAGGCAAGAACATGAATTGTTTCAATTGTGGTAAACCTGGTCACTTTGCACATGATTGTACTGAGCCAAAGGTAATGTTTAACCACAATCATCCCTCTAACTTATATGTTAGTAGTTGTTTAATGCTTGCTGAATCAGTTCCTTTTTGGACTGTAGACTTAGGAGCAACCAACCACATAGCAAGGGATCGAACTGCCTTTGTGGAATTTCATTGAATTTTAAAGGGAAGTAGATACATATATATGGGGAATAATGCTTTCATTGTTGTGCTTGGGATTGGTACCTGCAAACTAGATTTGCGGGGTGGTCGCACATTTTATCTTCATGATGTACTCCACGCTCCAGAAGTTCGATGAAATCTTGTGTCTATTCTTGCTTTACTCCAATTGGGCTTTAATCTTGTGTTTGTTGTTTGTTGTGTAAAAATACATTTGGATAATATTTTTTATGGTTCTGGTTTTGTATTAAATGGTTTGATGGTGTTAGACACCGTTAATGTATCTATTAATAATGATGCTTCAATTTATGTTATTCAAAATTCCAGCATTATTAATGATAGTAATATCATAACTTGGCATGCTAGATTAGGACACATTGGGCAAGAACGATTACTTAGATTAGCAAGAGCTGGTTTTTTAGGATCACTTACCAAAGAGGAATTGCCTGTTTGTGAGCATTGCCTTGTTAGAAAAGCAACTAGATTACCATTTGGCAAAGCTAAAAGAGCTAGTAGTCCATTATAGCTTATTCATTTAGACATTTGTGGCCCAATAAATATGAGAGCAAGACATGGAGGAAATTATTTCATCAGATTTATAGATGATTTTACACGGTTTGGTCATGTTTATTTAATCTCACATAAGTCTGAAGCATTGGATTGCTTCATTCGATACACCAATTTGGTGGAGAATAAATTAAGTACCAAGATCAAAGCTTTAAGAATTGATCGAGGACATGAAAATCTATCTGAACAATTTAAAAAATTTTGTGATGAAAAGGGTATAGCTAGACAGCTAACTTACCAATTTCCTTTTGGGGAGATGCATTGTTAACTGCTACTTACATACTTAATCGTGTGCCCTCTAAATCTATCTCATCCACCCCATATGAACTATGGAATGATGTCAAACCTAATCTAGGTTATTTCCATCCATGGGGGTGTGCAGCTTATATTCACAATACTTCTCATGAACATGGGAAACTTGGTCCTAGGGAGAAGAAGTGTATCTTTATACGATATTCTAAACATTCCAAAGGATTTGTATTTATTGGTGAAAAAACTGATGGAAGAGTAACAGAGATTGAATCGCGTGATGTTGTATTCTTAGAAAAGGTTTTTCCAAAGACAAGTGAGGTTGAAAAAGATTTTCAATTATATGAAATGAAAAATCTAGATTATGGCAAAACAAGCCATTCAGTAGAGGACTTAGATGAAACTTTTAATCCTTCTAGAAACAGTGGGAGTGATATTTTATCTATTCCTACTCTCATAGAGCAAGATCATGAGCAATCTCAACCTCGAAGAAGCATTCGTGAACCAATTCCTCGTCGTCGATTTGAGATTGAGGGGGAAGCGTTCATGATTGCTCCACAAGATGATGAAGAACCTAAAACATTCAGTCATGCTCTATCTGGTCCTAAAGCAAGTGAATGAATTAAAGCTATGGAAAAAGAAATGGAGTCAATGAAAATTAATCAAGTCTGGGATTTGGTTGATTTATCATTAGGACGAAGATCCATTGGAAATAAATGGGTTCTTAAAATTAAACGTAATGCGGACGAGTCAATAGAACGTTATAAGGCTCGACTAGTAGTGAAAGGTTACACTCATGAAGAGGGAATTGATTATGAATACACATTCTCACCAGTTATGAGGATTACTTTAGTTCGCCTCATTTTAGCTATAGTCGCATATATGGACCTAAAGTTATATCAAATTGATGTTAGAACTATGTTTCTCAATGGAGAACTAAATGAGGAGATCTATATGGATCAACCTTTAGGATTTGAGACTAAAGGACAAGAGCGCACAGTTTGCAAGCTTAAAAGATCCATATATAGTCTTAAGCAAGCCTCTAGACAATGGAACGTCAAGTTTCATCAAGCTATCCTTAAGGATGGTTTTACAATGATGGAAGAAGATCATTGTGTGTATTTAAAATGTTCTAACAATAGTTTTATAATATTATCCTTATATGTTGATGACATCTTAATAGCTGGAAATAGCAAAGAGATGATTGATACTACTAAAAAATGGTTATCATCAAACTTTGAAATGAAAGACATGGGTGAGGCCAGCTATGTATTTGGTGTGAAAATCATAAGAGATCGCACTAAAAGGCTTTTGGGTTTAACTCAAGAGACTTACATAAAAAAGATGTTAGAGCGTTATCACATGCAAGATAGCAAACCAATGGACACCTCTTTTGATAAAAGTTTGAGCCTAAGCTATGATATGTGTCCCAAAACTCTAGAAGAAAAGGAGAAAATGTCCAGAATACCTCATGCCAGTGTTGTCGGTAGTTTGATGTATGCAATGATGTGCACACGTCCTGATATATGTTATGACGTTGGATTGGTTAGCCGATATCAATCAAACCCTGGTCAGAAAC
>CM031983.1:12525360-12578318 GCA_018804465.1 Populus tomentosa | reverse complement strand
AAGGATGATAACATAATTTATTTTTTAATTTATAATTTTTAAATAAAAAAAGTTATTAATATGTACATCGCACACCAACACGCATGTAATGTCTCTTGTTAGTGAAAAACAAGCTTTCTTAAATCTTTTTTCTTCTTTCTTTATTGATGGCTCATGTTTGTAAAAAATAAATGGTTTGCTGTTGATGATCTTGTTTTTTATTTCATCAATATTTTTTTACACCTTAAAAAAATCAACTAATCTTAGTGTTTTAAATCCAGTTATTTAAGTTTTGATATTTATCTTTATCTTTTTTTATTTTTTATGTTAAAGTTTTATTTATTTTAAAGGTTTTTTTTACAGCTGAATGATAAAACAAAAACTAAGACCTAGAATAAAAAATTCCCATATGCTATGAGACAATGCTTGATGCCTCCGGTGGAGCCTCCCAAACTCTTTATTGCGTTTTTCGCTAAGAAATTTGCATAGGAGCTGTACTCCCTGCACGTGTACTTGATCACCACCTCCAACTGTCCTGTTAACATATCCCAAATATAGGACTGAAGATATGTACTGACACCCATTTTAATAAGTTCTACAGCATCAAGATAATCAGAAAAACAAGTAACATTTATGGGTTTATATGTAGAATTTAATATTTATGTGGTTTAAAGTTATATAATAAAATATATCTTTAAGTATTAAAAATATAGAATGTAAAATAAATATGATTTTAAAACTCAATCTTTAAAATAATTAGAATTAAATTCGGTAAAATAAAAAATTTTCTCATGAAAAGAAATTCATCTTAGATTTTAGAAACAAATCAATAAATAAAAATTCGATCTAACAATTAAATAACACTCTAGTTTATTTTAGGTATAGTGCATTAAAGATGATGTGTTTTTTTTATACAATTAATTTTTTATTCTGACGCTTACAAACTATGAATTATTGATCATTATAATATTAGTTGATAATTCTTAAATTTTAATTTTAATTTTATATTTATATCATAATTTTTTTTAATAACACACCTATAGTTAAAGCACTTATAATTTTTCAACAAACTCAACTATGCATCGTGGTAACAATATTAAGAAAGGCAAAATCAATTCAGAGAGGAGATCCTCTAATTTATAAATCAATTCATCTTAAAATTAACAATGAGAAAAATATTAAAAAAACACCCACCAACACCTATTTTTTCAAATGATTCGATGCCCACCTCTTCTTTTGCTATGATCTCTTGAGAGATCATTAAAAAAACTAATGTGCTTGTCGTGGTCTCCATGGACACTAATCATACAGTAACTTAATAGATTCTTTATATTTTCTTTTAAATAGCGATGTTATTTATATTAAATAATAATAAATTACAAATCAATTATTATAACTTCCAGAAAAAATCTTGAGAACATCAACAATATAATTTAATTTGGTCTTTTAAATAACAACTGGAACTTTTAATGATACCAATAACAATGGAAACTCTATGATAATTCTTAATTTAGCTCTCTTTCATAGGAACAATTTGTATTTTATGTACACACAACAAGAAAATGGATCATACTATATTAGGCTAATTGTTCCAAGATTTTTTTAAAAAGTTAATCATTGTTAACTAATCTCTTCTATACAGCTCAAAACAATCCGCAAAATTTTACTAGGAAAAAACATAATAATAAATAATTAATTGATAAACACTTCCCTCCCCCTCTCCCCCAATCACTCCCCCGCTTGCCTAAAATGCGCACGTTAGCTGTCTCTCCACAGCACGCATCTCCCTCTCCCCCCTGTAATTTAAATTCTAAACCAACCAACCAAACAAAAAAAAACTAAAATTTATCATGCGCGCCATTCATTTGTTTCCTTTTTTAGCTTAACCTACGCTTCGAGACCACACCACACCACACCACACCAGTGTCCTCTCTTCTGCGTTACTGACCACCGCAACAGCAGCAGCAGCAGCACTGCCTTAAATGGAATACCGTGTGCTTCCTACACCTTCTCCCTCCCTCCCTCCCTCCCTCTCTCCTCTTTTATTATTATTATATGATTCGATGGTAATCACAGCCTACATACAGGTAGCTTAGCTGAACTACCTACCTCCTCGTAAATTTATTGCAGCATCTCTCTGCTCTCCTCTTTTATTCTCTTCTATTTAGTCTCTCTACGGATCTTATGTCATTTACGAAACGTTTCGTTTCACTAACCCCTTGGAGCTCCGATCACCACACCAAACCGGAGCTCCAGCAAAAATATGAATCCTCTCTGCTGCATTGCTCCGGTATCCATCAATCGGGATCGGGCCAACCCTTTAGTGGCCAAATCAGCGATCCATTCTCAACTTGATTCTTCAATTAGAACCACCGTAAATCACAATTCCAAACTGAGTTTTTCAGCTCAGGTTTCTTGCGGTTTCGACAAATATTCATCAATTGGAAGTCAAGAAATCGAAGAATCCAAGGTTTATAGTGTGAACGGGAGAGTCAGTGTAGCGGGTATTCTGTACAAATGGGTGAATTATGGCAAGGGATGGAGGTCTCGCTGGTTTATGCTTGAAGACAGAGTACTGTCGTATTACAAGATTCATGGACCTGATAAGATTTTGACGAGTCCAGCAGGCAGAGACAAAGGAGTTAGGGTTATCGGAGAAGATTCTTTGAGGTACATGAGAAAAGTAAATTGGCGTAGTATTAGTGGCGGGGGCGGCGCTAATAATCGGCTCAGTCAGTGCAGGCCATTCGGCGAAATTCACTTGAAGGTGGTTTCCTTATTATATCTAGCTTTCTCTTCCTTGCTTTTTGTTGTTTATGTGAGTGTGGATCGTTAGTTTTTTTTTTAATATTTTGGTTGTTTGTTTCTGATTATTATTTTTTAAATATTTTGGTATTAGTGTCTCTTGTCAAGCATTAATAATAATAGTTTATGTGAGTGTGGATCATTAGGAATTTCATTTAGAGGGAAATTGTGATAAATTATGATCTGATGATGGTTAGAATCACTGATACTAATATTCAAGTCCCCCGAAATCCAGTAATTTATGTCTGATTTGTACTGTGATTTTCTTTAAGTATTCCCCGAGCATCGGTTTAATTGAAGTGTCGAGTGCATGATGTAAAAGGCTGATTTGCTCTCATGATACCTGGATTTGTTGTGTTTTCTCACTAATATTATTCAATACAAGGGGCGGTAAACATGTGTTATAACCCTTATTTCCAATAAGTTCTTGTATTTTTTGGTAGCTTGGCTGGACTTTATAACCTTAATTTGGTAAACAGGTTTCTTCAGTT
The DNA here is from genome assembly GCA_018804465.1 of Populus tomentosa. Lineage (NCBI taxonomy): Eukaryota > Viridiplantae > Streptophyta > Magnoliopsida > Malpighiales > Salicaceae > Populus > Populus tomentosa. The sequence continues at coordinate 12,575,043 of CM031983.1, read as the reverse complement.
CGTGCTAGCAAATCAGATGATAAGAGGCTAACCATTTTCACTGGAACAAAAACTCTCCACTTGCATTCCATATCGAGAAAAGACAGAGCTGCATGGCTTGAGGCCCTGCAGTCTGCTAAAGATCTTTTCCCTAGAGAGTTGACTAGCAGTGATTTTTCACCTTCTGAAGATGTCTTCATTTCAACCGAGAAGTTAAGATCACGATTAGTGCAGGAAGGTGTTGGTAAGACAGTCATCAAAGAATGTGAATCCATTATGTTATCAGAATTCTCTGAGCTGCAAAACAAGTCGAAGGCTCTTCAACATAAACACGTCATGTTGTTAGACACATTGAGGCAATTAGAGGTGCTTTTCACTCTTTCCTTTATCATCTTTATTCGGTGCAATAGTAAATTCGAATATCTGCAAGCATGAGAACAACATACTTTGACGTTCCAGGATTTTATGAGAATGAAGCTGGGCATCTCATATTTGATTTTTGGACTTTTTTATATTTTTCATCTTGAATTTGGCTCAAGAATGTTGTTCGTCTTTGTTGATGTTATGTTGGTTACCATGCAACAAACACAGTAAGTAGGTGTTGCTGTTTCGATTGAGATTGAATCTGAGATGTTTACCCCATTAGAAGAGACATATGGGTGACTATATCAGTGGAGCAATCTGTCGATTATAGCACTAAGATGCACTGTTTATACATGTTATCTTCATCTTAACTGTGAGATGCTTCACTGTCTCGTAGTTACTCATCCTAACCACTGTTTAGAGCATTAAAAGATAGGTGTTATCTGCGAACACTGAAACTGATCTAGGACAGTCATGAACTTCCACCGGTCAAGCTCTTTGTGGCCATATGAAATTTAAATAACTTAAAAATTAGTGCAAGTGTTTTATACACATGGAGTTAGAACTGATTATGGATTCGTTTTAGGAGGGACAGGGTTGAAACTTGAAAGTTGGGGTTTAATGTGAGGGTTTAAGCCAAAGGGTTATGATCCGATGACGGAGGCTGTCTTGCTCTGGGAAAGGGACCAATCTGTTCCCAAGACGAGATATAATCTCACACCTTTTGCAATATCTTTGAATGAACTGACTCCTGGCTTGTTGGAGAAATTGCCTCCTACTGACTCGAGATTGAGACCAGATCAGAGACATCTAGAAAATGGGGAATATGAGATGGCTAATTCAGAGAAGTTCAGACTTGAGCAGCTGCAAAGACAGGTAAAAACCTGTTTATCTGTCTTTAATTAGGTGATGGCATTAGCTGAACAAACAAAGTATAGAGGTGTGCAGTTGGAGAATGTCGATTTCCTTTTAATTCACTTTCATTTGTCTAGAGATTTTTGGCTCTCTCATTATCTCTAGATATTGTGATGGAACCCCTTTGATAGGTTTTGCTTTCTATAATCATAAATTCATCTTCTACGATAATTAGTTAGATGATATCGGGGTTTCATTAAAAGTCTTTCAGTTCATGGCCTTGTATGAAGTATGTGCTTGGTATTGTGGTGAATGATGTTCTTTAAAAGTATTTTTTGCTTGAAAATATATCAAAATGATTTTTCTTATATTTGTTTTTTTATTTTTAATATTAACATATTAAAACCATTGAAAAACATTAAATAAAACATCAATTTAATATTTTTTCAAGTCAAACATATTTAAAATGCAGTTCCATACTCAAACAAATGGTGCCAAAGTCCTTTGGTGCGTGCGTGTGTCCTTTCACTTGTGCTCATCAGAAAAAAAAGTGGCATTCTTCATTTCTTTTATTTTTCTCAAGTAAAAGAGAAGCTTGATAATTTATGTCTTCTCTGGGACAGGCAAGGAAATTGCAGGAAAGGGGGTGGCAACCAAGATGGTTTCGGAAGGATGAGGATGGTTGTTACTGTTATAAAGGTGGATACTGGGAAACAAGAGAGAGAAAGAACTGGGATGAAATTCCTGATATATTTGGTCAGAGTGCTGATTCGTCTTCAGGTTTAGTGGAAGAGTAAGCGGTTTCACATGTTTTTGCTAATATGTTCTGGTTCCCATTCTTTTTCTGCGTTTCATTTTTTTCTTACCATCCCTCTACTCAACTGGGAACTGGAAACGAGAGTTGCAATGTTTAGGTGTAGCTTTTGTAATCTTAGCATTCAAAGTTTTTGGTATATCTTAGGAAATCAGTAAATCTAAGGACCTGCAGTGCAGTAATTATTCAAGGTACACACTCTTCTTCATAGTTATCATCTTTTGTTCTTTTTTTTTTAATTAATGTCTAATATCCTTGCCTCCCATGAAGTTGGAAGAAAATTTTTATTCAAGGTCAGTGACTATTCATAGCATCATCCATGAGCCTTAGATTGGGGATCCAACTTGCTTTGTTGTGGGACAATTTTCAAATCAATTTCAATCCTTACAAAAAAGGACTCGTTTTTTTTTTTTTTAAAAAAAAAAGAGATCATGGAGACATTTTATTTCCTCATTTGGCTATCCATTGAAGTTTTGACGTGATTTTCTAAAACCGTGCTCTCTATACACTAACAAATTTACCAAGAATAGATCTCTATTTAGACTGGAGAATTTTTTTTGGTGGTCGTCTTTCTTGTTTAGTGAAAATATAAAGAAAATGCAGAAGCGATTGCAGAAGTCTCTTTTCAAATTGCTTTTAAGACACCCTTTTGAACATTCTCCGAAGCCCACATCTGTTTCCCCTCCAAGCGCCAACCTGATTCCAACTCATTTCGTTCCAAGCTCAGTAGACTCTTCAAACCCCAGATTTCTCCACACACGTCTCAAATCTCCATACCATTCACACACCCTTTTAGACCGAACCTTCGAACTCGGTTCCTGACTGATCGAACTTAGAGAGGACACAGTGCTGAGTCCGGAGGTGAGTCGGTGCTCTTGTTAGATGTAACCAAGAAGCTGACTTGAAAAACCTCAAGTTGAAGATTAATAGCAAGATACTCTGTAGGAAATCTGGCAGAACATATTCTGTAGAAGCCCAAAAACGTTGGAGATTAGGATAGAGATATGCAACCAGTAAGCATGTGTGCTCCTGAACCTCATACAATTGTCAGGCAAAAATAACAAGACATGACTACGTTCAAACTGCCCTGCCTTTAGATGTCTCTGTGACCTGACAGAGACTGCTTAATAACAGTATTTGTATTTTCGCTTTGAGACAGGTAGATCCATACGGGTGCTGTCAGGTTTTTAATCCTTCAGCATGAAGAAGGTTTATTTCATGAACGTGGCATGTTTTCAGCAACCAGTGCTGGATATTGCCAGCACCTGAGTTCTTCGAGAAACTAGAGGCTTCATCCCTTTAGAGTTTTTTTCATGTTATTATTTTCCTAGTTGGTTCCAAAATAACTTGTTTATAGCTGATGCACAATTTACCTTCTGATGCTTTCACACAATCATGCCATGGAGTATATACATGCTTAGCGTTCTTATATAAAAAAAATCTCTTCACAATATATTTCAAAAATAAAACAAATATTTTTATATTTTATTTTATCACCATGATCTATCTCTTTTGTCTTGAAACAACAATCAATAATCAATCACTAAAGTATTGAATCACCTATTTTGACACCTAGGTTTTATGCCACGATCAACTAATAAACTGCATCACCTAGACAAGTATACGGTGCCATAATCTTCATGACTTGGTGCGCTTTTGCCTGGTAATAATTAGCCAAATCCTTCTCAACTCAATGGTTTGTTTTGCTGGTATTGTAATTAGACAGTTGGCATATAAGAGGTCACCAACAAACCAAAACTATATCATCCTCCAAGAGAGTCTCGTGTTTTATATATAAAAAAAATGCTTCATGGCATGATAATACACGGTTCTGATCATTTCCATGCTTTCTTCCCCCGGAACTGCTTGCCGGAAAGGTTTTGCTTTTTCTTTTTCTCTTGTCGAGATCTTGCTACCTTGGCCCTTTTTGCAGCAAGAGGCATCTGCTTTTTGTGTTCCTTCTGCCTGTTGCTCTCCCCGCCAGTCTGTCAGCACAAACCATGAAAGAAGTTAGTCAAACAATCAAGCAAATCACATAAACACATTAATGCTTCGAACAAATCCGAACATGCACCGAATGATTTAAAGATCTATTTTAAAGTTTGTGCCAGAATCAACTATTACTGGGAATAAGAAGAATTGAATGAGCACCTTTTTCTGTTTTACTGCGATTCTAGATTTGTAGCTCTCTCTATCCTCTCTCCCTGCTCTCACCAGCGCTAATCTTTCTTCCTTGTTTAGCTTCGCCCGTACATGAACCTATGAAATGGAACCACAAAGCAAATTATATATCTCTTAGAGCTTATCAATATATATATGTGTGTGCGTGTGCGCGAGTGAGCGGAAGCTTGCTTAAGAAGCAACATTTAACTAGGAAGAGAACTTTTAAGAAGAGACCTGAAACAGACATTTAAGTTAGTTCACATATCTAGGCACAACTGCAAGCGAAACTATTCATCAGTAATAACTAATAGAAGACTTACTTCAAGCTTAGCAGGATCCACCCGCTTAGCACTCAGATCATCAGAACTTGGAACCTTAAATCCTTGCCGAGTTAAAGCAACCTTGGCATCCTTCTTGGCCTAGTGCATGAAAAACATGTCAAATAAACACTTCATGGTTAGCATATATCAATACTGACATCAATGTTAACCTATTAACATACCTTAAGTTCCTTGATTCTTTGGAAGTCTTCATTAGAAAGAATACCATCTGTAGAGTCTGATGGTGGTTTCTTCAACTTCTCTTCTGTCATTTTCTTTAAAGCCCGCAAACTTGTATCAGCTGCTAGAAGTTGCCCATCAAAATCAGAGAACTTCCTCTTTCTAGCAGTAGATTTGTTAACTTTATTTATGATAGCCCTCGCATTACTCTCATTAGTTTCATGAGCAACATTAGCTTTTTCAAGCTCATCATCCACTACATAACTGTCTTCATCATTCTCCTCCTGATCCTCCTCCTCGCCACCACTGTCATTGTCTACAGCATCATCACCATCTTCATCAACTGAGCCATCTTGCATGTCATCATCCTCACTTTCAGCGTCATCACTGTAAATCTGGTCTCCTTCATCACTGGCAGAAACCATCTCCTCATTTTCAGAATCATCACCAGTGCCACGGGATGCCAAATCATCAACATCATCGCTGTCCTCCTTGTCTTCATCATCATCATCATTAAGTTCTTCTAACAACTCAACACCAGGAACACTGCTGACAGTATTGACTTCTCCATAGGCCTTCGGCCTAGCTTTTGGGTCAATGGGACGACCTCGATCTTTCTTAATCAGCAGAGAAGGACAAACCTGAAGTAAAGGAAGCAATTAGTCTCACTGTATTAGTTGTGCCTGTAAGCATGTCTTGCAAAAACCGGTACTCATGGACAGAGGAAGCATAAGGAGGCCCACAGTTCTAGTACCTCTCTGAATAAAGTAATGAGTGAACGAGCAGCTAATGAAACTGCCTTCTCATGAGATTTCTTGTATAATACAAGGTCTTGCAGCAAATCTTCATTCATCAACTAGAAAACAGAAGCAAAATATTACCTTTGACAATAAAAGTAAACTTCACATGTGATAATATTTGTATTTGAACTGATGCATGCAAAGAGATGCCACATCACAAAGGAGATAAATATTTCCATAAAAAACAATTCTAATAGAGGAAGCACATTAATAGCATACAAAAATATTTTTTCGTAGCTCATCGATATTTTAAGAAACAGAAATAAGTAGTCAAAAAGAAAATGGCAACTGAGTAATAGTTACCAAAGGTATACGCAAGCATATTTCCCTGATCACATTCAGTCCAACAGCAATGGCCTGGAACAAGCAAATAAAGTCAGCAGGAAAAAACAGTTTACAATTTTAGAATACAGTCATAGCAAAGCAGCTGGTGATCATACCTCAGGACGCGAGTGATCATGTACAAATTGATTTACTATTTGTTTGAATAATGGCTCAACTGCATCAGGAGGCACCTGGTACAGAAAAAACAGTGAGTCAGCAAGGAAAAGAATCTAAGAATCATATAGAAGTAAGTAGAAGAGGATGGAAGTTGAAGAGAATAAATTTACAGGAAAGAAATCCTATGATCACAGCATTGAATTCAATCAATCAAAATGGACAAGTTACCAGATCATGACAGGCCTGGACAGCTGCTGCAAGTAAATTTGTGATGTCACGCTGATGTGGCTGCACAGAACAACACCACCTTAGGATCAAAGAAAAGTGGGTAATAAGAAAGGCCGTCGCCATATTTCCATGGCCAACAGCATAACTTTCATTCATTCTAATAGCACACCTGAACATATTTCTGAAGAAAAGGATAAAAGTTTAATAAAATCAAGCGGTGGAGCCCCACAGTTCGAGCAATTACTTTCAACATCATCATCTTGACCTGAAGTTTAAACAGAGCTTGACGTCAATAAAAAATGTACAAATCTAACTGAAAAATATAAAAGCTAGTGCAGCTTTTTGGGAACAAGAATCTCAATATAACCCCTAGTGTTCCAACATATTCTCCATTCTTTTTACTCATTGTCCATGAACCCACTTCCAGTTATTTTTCAGAACTCAAAATAAGGTATACACAGACACACATGTATATTTATGTGATGCCAACATACAATACAGAAAAGATGCAAGTGTGCATGCTAACAGACACACCACAAACTTTGCCAAAGCCAAGATTTCATAATCACCTCAAAACGTTCATTGCAAGTCTGAAGGCGAGAAAATAGCCTCTCAGCAAACCCCTGCAAGCAAAATGAAATCCTAAAATCTCTTTATCCCACATACAAATGCTCAGAATCTGTAGAACAACACTCAGTAAATTATAGGAAAAGAGGAAAACCTGAGCGTCTTTAAGATGGTTGAATGGTGAATAATAATTTGAATTGTTGTTTTCTGATGACAATCTTTGCTGCCTTTTCATGCTACGTATGGCACGCTGCAGTTTTGCTTTCTTTTTCTTCTTGCTAGCTACAGTACCTTTATTGTGTGCCTGAGGTTTTGACAAAACAGTTACAAAATACTGTAAATTAACCATATTTGTTCAACTGTCATTGATGAATTATATGGCACCTCCTTCGATGTATCAACGCCAGTTCTGCCAAGAAGGGGTGAGGTTGTGTAACACACCCGTTTAAATTGATTGTGAAGATTGGAACATGAAGACATCTAGATACACTGGAATTCCAAGATTGTAAACAAGTTAAGGCTGATTTGGTGTTGGTTTCATGTGATGTTTGGCTACTGGATAGATGATTTTGCTATTCTTTCTTTGTAGATAGTGAGATTGAGTAGGATGACCAAAGTCAGGGGTTAACTTGGGGATTCAAGTTCATCTTAGTGGCTCAGTTTTTTCTGCTATTTTATGCTAGACAAACTAACTGTTTAACCAGTTGGCAATAAGTTACTAACCATGTGGACTCTTATGATAGTGGCTGTTGTTAGTTACTGTTGAATGGCTGCCTCTAGAATTCAAAAAGAAAAAAAACAAAATATAAGGTGCATCTGACCTTATAAATAGACTCTTTACTAATGACAACTTGAGCTGTTCGAGGATTTGGATCGTCTTCGCCACTTGAAGCATCACTATCATCATTGTCATTATCTTCAATCTTCTCATAATCGAGTAGAAAAGACAGAGCAGCAATCATGATTCTGACAAAGGCAATCAAATTTCAAAAATTGGAAAGCAGAAGTTCCACAGCAACCACCTCAAAAAAATAAAAGACGGAAAGCTAACCTTGATGATGAATGAAAACATGCCATACAAATTGAATTTGCAGTTCTATCATCGAACCACACCTTCCTTCGATGAAGCTCACATAGTGTGATGAGTGCTCTCTTCGCTCGTGCTTCATCATCTTGCTAAGTGAACATTAAAAAATAATACGATAATGCAAACCAACAAATGCACAAAGATAGATGATAATATTAGCAAGCAAAAGATTACAAACCTGTAGCAAGGAAAAGAGGATATTTTGAAGGGCCCGATTCTTGGCCTCATTTTTATGCTTCTTATTCATCCTCCTAATGCTATGAATAACATGAGTAAAAGCCAAATTCCTCAATGTCCTATCTCCCAGTGTTTGAAGCTCCATGAACAATGCTAGAGTTTCACTAATATCAACCATCTAACGACAAATTATACCAAATCAAATCCACAAAACTAGAAAATAATTATCACAAATTAATGGGCAATTCAAAAAAGAAAAAAAATCATACATCTCGATTAATCAGTAGAATAAGCGCTTGAGTAACATGACACCGAAGTCCCGAAGGCAGAGTCCGAGCAGACGATTTGAGAAACTCAGCGAGTTGAGCTGGGAACTCAGCAAGCTGCTTCGGGTAAAAAGGTGTAACATGAGACAAAAAAGTGGCGCGGTCACTGAGGTCCTTGTAAATAGTGGGGTCAGCGCAGACACCGGAGGAGGAGGCGAAACTGAGAGCTGCTTGCTGTTGAAAAAGATCCAAAGCCGACTTAAATTGGTTGTAAACCAAGCCGAGCTCCGTTTCGTAACCTTCTGGGTCAATTTTCATTTTGGATTGGAGAGATTGAAGGCTCAGCTTCTCCGAGCTCCGCCCCGACGCCGACAAGGAATCCGCCATCGACATTTTTAAGATTGATAAAAAAAAAAAAAACCCTGCTAAAACCCTAGTCTCTGTTAATTTTTAGCGATATATATACAGCCGGTGCATGATACGACACCGTAGCATCCTAATGGCATTTTTTTCTCCCATTATGAGACTGAAAGCTGAAGCTGAGTTAATTTTAACTTAATCCCTATTGTTTATTATAATTAATTAATTAGTCATTATAATATCAGAAATTATTAAATAGTTCTATTTTTTTCAACAATGGCTTCTTTCCTCATCAAATATCTCCATCTTACCTTCTTGCTTTTTTCTTTATTATACTTTTCTAAGAACTATAACATGAAATAAATTAGAAATTATAAATTACAATAATCTTTCTGTTGTATTAGAAAATTACAGTCAGCATTTAAAAGTTTGAGTATTTGTTAACAAACCCTTTTATATTTAAGAGAAAACTACAAACCTCCTTGTATAAAAAAATCCTTGATTACTATTTAAAAAGGATAGATAAGAAAATTAAATATAGAAAGATATTCAAAGAACTCAAAATGAAATTGATATTTTTCATCTGCCAAAAATAAATATGATTATTCTTCTTTAATTTTGATTTTTTTTAATTTAATGATTCAATTTTTAAAATAAAAAATAAGGGTGTTTTGGATATAAGAGGGTGGTTATGTAATTTTTAAAATTTTGGATGGTGGCTGTAATTTTACAATAACTCAGGCTTATTGTATTTACTCATTTGAAAAATAATATGAAATTGATTATAAAAAAATTTCAAAATATAGGGATTAAATGTATGTTTTGTCAAACCTAGAGGAGTAAGTAATTGGTTTGGTTAAATTATATTGATTGGCTAGATTGATGGCTCGTGATATGCCTCAAACAAAAAATCAATGTGAAAGAAAATATTTAGGTGGTGGTAATGTTTTGAAAGAAGTAAGAAATATGAGAGTTTGGTAAAATCTTAATTGATTTGATAATATAATAAAAAAAAATATTGGGTCGGGAAATACAAAACTCGTTACTTGATATATAAGTTCAAAATAGCACCATAAAAGAATGGAATCGGAAAGAATTAATTGTAAAAATGGACATGAAAAAAATATTTAAGCCAACCCGATCCAATCTTTAAACCCGTGACTCAAAAGGTTAACAAAATCCCGATCAATAAAATGTTGATGAATAAAAAAAAAAATTCAATAAAAAATGATTAAAAATAAAATAAATATCAATTAAAAGAATATAGACTAAATCTCATATAAAATAAAATGAACTAAAACATCAAGGGATGTCAATTGAAAAGATAATTTAATTAAGAGAGTGAATAAAAAAAATTAATAATAAAAAAGAGGACCAAATTTGAAAGATAAAAAAATCAAGTGAGGGTCAAATTGAAAAAAAATTAATTTATGGATTATTTAAAATAAAATAAATAGTAATAAAAAGAATAGAAATCAAATTTGAAAGAAAAACAATAAATGTACAGCTTTGAAAATGTATAAGGAAGGCTCTAAAATTGACTATCAGCACAAAACGACAATCATAACAAATTAAGGAGAGGAGTAAAAAGAAGAAAAGAAAAAAAAAATAATCATTAGCACAAAACACAACATTTTTTTGTCACACACGTCGCTCATAAATAAAGGTGACATCGTAAGTATTAAAACGCCGTTGTGAAAGCTCAATTTTGACCATTTGGTGACTTTGTATGTGTTGTTCTAAGAGCGCGAGAGCAATCATACATCTCCGCGCATAATTGTCACTCATAATCAATTTTTTAAAATTAATTAATATTTTATACATGTCTAAATACTAAACTGCATATGATCAAACTTAATAATTATATTAAAAAATAAGTGAAAAGATGAAAAAAACCCCTTGACCTAAAGCAAAGATAATTGTAATTCAAAAGTATTATAGTTATTTTACTGTATATTTAAAACAAAAAAAAATAAAAAAATGACTGCTATTTGCTTCGAAAAGCATCTTCAAGGAGAGATGTTATTCTGAAGAGTCAAATTAATAAAATGAATTTTTTTTAATTGTATAAATATGTTTGTTTTTGTTATTATACATACTCCAATAAAAGAATCTTTTCATATGTTATAGCTACCCAAAGTGATGAATGAGTAAAGACTTGGTAATGTTACTTAGTGGTGTTGGTTTTTTTCCTTTCTTCTTTTCCCTTGCTAAAGAAAAGCATTAAGAGGTGTGTCAATCATATAAAGATTATGTTTTGCCATTCATTTGCAGGGTCTTTCTAAAGTCAAACTGAGTGGTGAAGAGTTAATGTCAAGTTGCTTAATAGAAGATGGATTTTGCTCATCCCAGATACTGAAATTCACCAAGTAAAGTTGTCTCCATTGCGAGGGCGAGATAGGGATTGCCAATCTGTTTGCCTTGCTGAACAATACCAAACTATATTTTGGTGATGACTCGATGGAGAAAGGCAGTGAAGATCCTTACTTGTATGTTGTAATGGATGATTTGCTGCTTCCATTGTTCTTCAGGAAGTTGGGTTGCCGAGCTTTATTGTGAGTTTTGTGCGTGGGTGCTGCTAATGGCTTTTCTTTCTATACAAGAGAATATGCAATCTAGATTGATATAGAGACGAAGTCGTCTTCCTCGTTGATCTCTGCATATTTCTTATGGAATGACTGTTATGTATGGACACAAGCTGGCTGCATGACGGCGTCAACAATGGTTGCTGGTGGCGTCCAAGATGGCTGCAATGGAGGCGTCAAAGATGGCTGCAATGGTGGCGTCAAAGGGTTGCCATATTTGACCGAAATTGGAGAGAATTATCTCCTACCTCTGCTATAAATAGAAGATGCTAATGAGAGCTTGTCAGAGAACACGAAACAGAGAGAAACACAGAGAGAAGAGTTAGGGAGAGTTGAGTTGAGTTGAGAAGATTTTCTCCTCCTCCTTGTTTTTGTTGTTTGTATTGTTTGTAAGCTTCATTAATACAAACCAGTAGCTCCGTGGAGTAGGCAAGTTGCCGAACCACGTAAATTTGTGCGTGTTTGAGTTCTGGAAATAACCCAACAACTGGTATCAGAGCTTGTTCTTGAAAAAGAGGGTGTTTGATCCAAACTCAAAAATCAATGTTCTCCAAACGTGTTTTTGAACATACCATCGTGAAGAGGACAACCGGACGAATCCACTGGTGAAAACCCGGCGAAGAACCGACGTCCTGCATGCCCGCACGCGCCAACACGCGCCGACATCCAGACTGCCCACGCGCACCAACGCGCCGTACGCGCTCCACGCTCCATCTTCGCCCGGCTTCTGCAAAACGGGTCGGGTTTGACCCGCCACGTCAGCTAATCCGTATAGCCAACGGCCACGTGACCTGCCACGTCATCTGACACGTCATCCTCTGAGTTTTGTTCCAGTGTGTCACAGAAGCTGTTATTCGGACACGTGGCTACATCAGCACTGTTGAGAGGTTTTGATCCGGTGCGACGCAGGTCTAATCAGCTGACACGTGGCTTAATCAGAACCACTGCTGAGTTTTGATCCAGTGTGACGCAGGCCATAATCGGCTGACACGTGGCTTAATCTGCACCGCTGCTGAGTTTTTATTCGGTGCGACGCAGGCGGTACTCCGGCTGACACGTGGCTGCATCTGCACCATCCGTTTATCCAAAACTTTGATTGCTAAAATCTGAGCCATCCGAAGTCCGATTTGGGTGATCTCAGTGTCATTTCCAATATTTTTGGCAGTTACGGACACATCCGTAAGGTCCGATTTGGCAGATTCAAATTGAAAAAATATTAAAAATGGCAGATGAAATTAAAGCTGCTGGAATTGAAAAATTTGACGGAACAGATTTTGGATACTGGAAAATGCAAATTGAGGATTATTTATATGGGAAGAAACTTCATCTTCCCTTGTTGGGGAGCAAACCAGAAAATATGCAAGAAGAAGATTGGCTACTTCTTGATAGACAAGTTCTGGGCATTGTCCGGTTATCCTTATCAAGAAGAGTTGCTCACAATGTTACTAAAGAAAGATCCACTGCAAGATTGATGGAAGCATTGTCTGGGATGTATGAAAAGCCGTCAGCAAATAATAAAGTGCACCTGATGAAAAAGTTGCTCAACTTGAAGATGGTTGAAAACATTTCTGTGACACAACACCTCAACAACTTTAATACCATCACAAATCAATTATCATCTGTTGAGATTGAGTTTGATGATGAGATTCGTGCACTCATCTTGCTAGCTTCACTTCCAAGCAGTTGGGAAGGCATGAGGACAGCCGTGAGCAATTCAGCTGGAAAATCCAAACTGAAGTATGATGACATTCGAGACTTGATTTTGGCTGAAGAAGTGCGAAGGAAAGACTCAGGTGAAAGCTCAAGCTCAGGATCGGCTCTCAACATCAACACTCGAGGGAGGAGACAAGATAGAGGCTCATCCAGAGGCAGATCAAAATCAAGATACAGAAGTAAAAGCAAGTTTGGAACCAGAAAGCAGGTTGACTGTTGGAATTGTGGCAAACCTGGTCATTTCATGAGGAATTGCGCAAAACCGAAGAAACCTGAACCTGACTCTGCAAACGCTACCACAGATGAGGTACAAGATGCTTTAATTCTTGTTGTACATAGTTAAATTGATGAGTGGATTCTTGATTCTGGTGCTTCATTCCACTGTACGCCACACCATGAAATGCTGCAAAATTATGTTGGAGGAGATCACGGTGTAGTCTATCTGGCCGATGGAACACCACTGAATATTATGGGTATAGGAGATGTGCAAATCAAGACAATAAATGGATCTATATGGACCTTGCAGAATGTAAGGCATGTTCCTGAATTAAAGAAGAAGTTGATCTCTGTCGGACAACTTGATGATAGTGGTCATTCAATACTTTTTGCTGGAGGAATGTGGAAAGTATCAAAGGGAGCAATGGTTTTAGCTCGTGGAAAGAAAACCGGCACCCTGTATATGACCACAAGATTTGCAAACATCATTGCCTCAACTGAAGCAGAAAATCAAGCACAATTATGGCATTGTAGACTTGGCCATATAAGTCAAAAGGGGATGAAGATACTTCAGTCAAAGGGAAAGCTGCCAGAGTTAAAAAATGTCGATCTAGACATTTGTGAAAGCTGTGTTCTTGAAAAACAGAAGAAGGTCAGTTTCTTGAAGGTTGGCAGGACCTTACGACCAAGAAAGCTAGAACTGGTACACACAGATTTATGGGGGCCGTCTCCAGTAGCATCTCTTGGAGGTTCTCGGTATTATGTAACCTTCATTGATGATTTCAGCAGAAAGGTATGGGTCTACTTTCTAAAAAATAAATCTGATGTGTTTGAAACATTCAAGAAATGGAAGGCTATGGTTGAGACTGAATCAGGTCTAAAGTTGAAATGCTTGAGATCTGATAATGGAGGAGAATACATTGACGGAGGTTTCAAGGAGTATTGTGCTGTCAATGGTATTAGAATGGAAAAGACCGTTCCAGGCACACCGCAACAGAATGGCGTTGCTGAACGGATGAACAAGACCATCAATGAACGAGCTAGAAGTATGAGGTTGCATTCAGGGTTACCTCAAACATTCTGGGCTGACGCAGTTCATACTGCAGTTTACTTGATCAACCGTGGACCATCAGTTCCTTTGGAATTCAGATTGCCCGAGGAAGTATGGAGAGGAAAAGAGGTACAACTCTCTCATTTGAAGGTCTTTGGGTGTGTTTCCTATGTTCACATAGATTCTGATACTCGCAACAAGTTAGAAGCCAAATCCAAGAAATGTTTCTTCATTGGCTATGGAGATGAAGAATTTGGATTTCGGTTCTGGGATGATCAGAATAGAAAGATTATCAGAAGCAGGAACGTGATCTTCAATGAGAAAGTTATGTACAAAGACAGATCAAGTGAAGAAACAGAGATGGCTGATTCAGATACAAGTCCACAAAGATCTGAATTCATAAGATTAGAAGGGCTTCCCGATGTTACTGAACCGAACAACAATCAAGAGTCTTTACAAGAAGATTCAAGCACATCTGTGCCCACTACTACACAAGAAGATGCGGAGCCAATTGAACCAGCTGTTCGCAGGTCTTCGAGGACGATAAAGCCCCCGCAACGGTTCACACTTTTACTGAATTATATTTTGCTGACAGATGGTGGTGAACCGCTAACCTATGAAGAATCCTTACAAGATGGAAACTCAAGCAAGTGGGAGTTAGCCATGAAGGATGAGATGAGTTCGTTGTTGAAGAACAAGACTTGGGAGCTAACAGCATTACCTGAAGGAAAGAAGGCCTTACAAAACAAGTGGGTTTACAGAGTGAAGACTGAGCATGACGGAAGCAAACGGTTCAAGGCAAGACTTGTTGTAAAAGGGTTTCAACAAAAGAAAGGGATTGACTATTCTGAGATATTTTCTCCAGTTGTGAAGCTCACAACAATCAGAGTTGTTCTGGGGATCGTAGCTGCAGAAAATTTACATCTTGAACAATTAGATGTAAAAACAGCATTCCTTCATGGTGATTTGGAGGAAGAAATTTACATGCAACAACCAGAGGGGTTTGCAATGCAAGGAAAGGAGAATCAAGTCTGCAAGCTACAGAAAAGCCTATACGGTTTGAAGCAAGCTCCAAGACAGTGGTACAAGAAGTTTGACAACTTCATGTGCAGTTCGGGGTACACAAGATGCCAAGCAGATCACTGTTGCTATGTCAAACATTTTGACAACTCCTACATCATTCTACTATTATATGTGGATGATATGTTGATTGCAGGATCCAGCATTGAGGAGATTGATAAGCTGAAACAGCAATTGTCGAAACAGTTTGAAATGAAGGATCTAGGAGCTGCTAAACAAATACTTGGAATGAGAATCATCAGAGATAAAGACAAAGGCATACTAAAGCTTTCACAAACAGAGTATGTCAAGAAGGTTCTCAGTAGGTTTAGTATGGATAATGCTAAACCAGTAAGTACACCACTGGGGAATCATTTCAAGCTCAGCAAAGATCAGTCACCAAAAACTGAGCTAGAATGTGGATACATGGATAAGATTCCATACGCCTCAGCTATCGGCTCTTTGATGTATGCTATGGTCTGTACCAGACCAGACATTGCCCATGTAGTGAGAGTTGTAAGCCGATATATAAGCAATCCTGGAAAGCAGCATTGGGAGGCGGTGAAATGGATCATGAGGTACTTAAAAGGTTCATCGGAAACTTGTCTTAGTTTCACAGCTGGTGGTTTGAAACTTGAAGGTTTTGTAGATGTTGATCTAGCAGGAGATATTGATAGCAGAAAGAGTACTACAGGATATGTATACACTCTAGGAGGTACTGCTGTTTCCTGGAGTTTTACCTTGTAAAAGATCATCGCTCTTTCAACAACAGAAGCTGAATATGTTGCAGTCTCGGAATCTGCAAAAGAGATAGTATGGTTGCAGAGTTTCCTGAAGGAATTGGGCAAGATGAATGAAAAAGGTACTTTGTACAGCGATAGTCAGAGTGCCATCTTCCTGGCCAAGAATCCAGCATTTCACTCCAGAACTAAGCATATTCATATCAAATATCACTTCATCCGACAACTGCTAGACGACGAGCAACTAATGCTAGAGAAGATCTGTGGAAGCAAGAATCCAGCTGATATGTTAACCAAAGGTGTTACTCTTGATAAACTGAAGCTGTGTAAAGCTTCAGTAGGCCTCCAAGACTAAAAGATGGATATAAAGCCATTTGTGTCCAAGTGGGAGATTGTTATGTATGGACACAAGCTGGCTGCATGACGGCGTCAACAATGGTTGCTGGTGGCGTCCAAGATGGCTGCAATAGAGGCGTCAAAGATGGCTGCAATGGTGGCGTCAAAGGGTTGCCATATTTGACCGAAATTGGAGAGAATTATCTCCTACCTCTGCTATAAATAGAAGATGCTAATGAGAGCTTGTCAGAGAACACGAAACAGAGAGAAACACAGAGAGAAGAGCTAGGGAGAGTTGAGTTGAGTTGAGAAGATTTTCTTCTCCTCCTTGTTTTTGTTGTTTGTATTGTTTATAAGCTTCATTAATACAAACCAGTAGCTCCGTGGAGTAAGCAAGTTGCCGAACCACGTAAATTTGTGCGTGTTTGAGTTCTGGAAATAACCCAACAATGACTGGCTTAGAACTCTTCTTGTAAGATTTAACTTAAGGGATGTCAGCTCATTCTCATTGATTTCTGCAGAAGTTCTGATGCAGTTTTGGTATGTAATAAGCTTCACCAAGCCATTTGAAGATCATGTAACTTTCTACTGAGAAATTTTCTAGGTTACAAGTGGAGGCTGTCTAAGTGCAGATGCAGCAGCTGTTGGAAGGTGATCTTTTGCTGCAGTCGATCGCTCTCGGAAACTTGACAGAGTTTTTGTGGAATTTTCACTTTGAGAGTAAGTAATATGAGATCGTGCATGGCTTTGAGATGTGTGTTTTCAGCTGTTTCACGTGCAGAGAGAGGGCTAAAATCACATTTGCTTCTGAGAGGAGAGCAGCAAGAAATTCTGACTGATTATGTCCTAATTACAACAGTATATGGATTATCACTTATGTTCCTAATCTATTTATGCCCATTGGGTGAATATGCTGAGGAGCCATGCTAATTAGGGGGCAGGCAACACTGGTTATATTCATGGTTATTAAATCTGGCCGTGGTTAGCCGAAAATTTTTAAAAAGAAATCTCAGTTTTAATATAATGTTTTTAATTCTATACTGGAAAAATATTATTTTATTTTTTAAAGTTAAAGTATTTAAATAAAAAAAATTATTTCACATTAAAAAATCACAACTTTTCTTTTATGACATGTAATGCATATACTAATAGCTAGGCTTTTAATTTCACAATGAAAAAATATTTTATATATATATATATATATATATATATATATATAGTGAATGTTAATATAGGTTAGTAACAAAAAAATATATAAGCTTGTGCTCATAATGTTGTATTGAGTAAGAGAAAAATGTTTAACCGCCCTACTAATAATATAATTGTTTAATTTTTTGAAAATTTTTATCAGTTTTTATTTTTATGATTCAGTTTTGAAATTTTTGAAAAATGTTTTTTTTTGTTTTTTTTTCGATTTAATTAAATTTTTTTAGACCCTAACTAATATGTTAACTAATATACATGCACATATATTTTTTAGACCTTTTATTTTTTACGGGCCATGTTTTGGTTGATTCAGAACCTATCCAAAACACTGAGAATCATCCCAGAAAAATCCTAATTGTCTATGTAGTAGCAGGGGATGTTGTAGCATCGCTGGATAAATTGAAAATCTGTTTTTAAGAGTTTATTTGGAACAAATTATATGTTGAATTAAATTTAATTTTCAAGCAGATTTAAATTTAATTGATAATATTAAACTACATGGTTAAATTTAATTATATTATTTGAAATACTGGTAAAAATAAAATGAATTGAATGAATAGTTTTAACTATTTTAACTTTAATTTAAAAATTATTTTTGTTACATCAAAAGCATCACTCGGGTATTAGAATAACTTATAGTTTAAGATTATGATATTCAACATTCAGCTGTATGATATAAAAAATGCTACAACTGAGATATAAAAAATGCTACAACTGAGATAGTAGATTTGGAGTAAATTATCTCCAGCCAAAACCATAGGAACCAGGGAGAAATGTATAATGGTGTTTGGTATTATGATACAATTATATTTTTGAAAATTTTTTGTTTTTTTATTTTTAAAATATATTTTTTTATCATTTTATTATATTAGTGTAAAAAAAAAAATTTTAAAAATAAAAATATATTATTTTAATATATTTGTAAAGAGAAATATTTTTAAAAACAAACTTCATCATATTACCAAACAGTCACATATGATGCCAAATTCTAAAACGCAGTAATTCAGTCCTGCCATGCAAAGCTTCTTGAGAACTCAAAAGCTAAAAACATTTTTATTAGAAACTCAATCTTTTTAAGCAGTATTTGAAATCCAGTTAAAATTATGTTTAAAAAAATATATAAATTATTTTTTATTTAAAATTAATTTTTTTAATGTTTTTATATCATTTTAATTTGTTAATATCAAAAATAATTTTTAAAAATTAAAAAATATATATTATTTAAATACATTTTCAATCAAAAATTACTTTAAATAAAACTACTACCACGCACTTAATAAATACCTTAAAATTCAAGAAATATAAGACAATCAAATTCTACTGCTTTCCAAATGTTAAGTTTTGAAAGTTCAAGCACTTGACATTAATGCCCATAAGGTGTCCAAAGAACAGCGAGTCGCGACTCCCCTATTAATCAAACTCTAGTTTTCTACAGTTACAATTCAAAGAAGACAAAAGGGTACCTGAAGATCCCTTTGCTGGGCAAGAAGTTCCATCTCCACCAACTTATATTGCTGTAATCTACAAAACAAACATAACCCACGACATCACTCTTAAAAAAAGATGAAATATTTAACATTTTAAATCAATTAAAATTATGAAAGCAATTATTGAATTCCAAGGATTTACAATGTTTATCACATTTACTTGTTTATCGATTTAAGAGAGCATAGGCCTTTGATTAAGAATGAACTTCTTTTTTATTTCTTAATGATTAAGTTGCAACTTGCCATTGATGCAGCTACTGGTGCTTCTAAGTTCCAACAATGGCTTATTGAATGTGATTTCTTTCTTATAGGTGCCATTCCCCTCGTGCAGTATTTGTGCCGGAATCGTTCACTTGGAAAAGATAGACAGGTAGAGTTGGTTGTAGACGCTGGCTCTGGTACGGCAGCCATCGGTTTGGGAAGTGGAGCACTGTGTTTAGGTTATGTCACAGTTTCTATTACAGCCTTCAATTGACCTGACTAGCTAGGGTTCTGAATGATTTTGTGTTACCACTCCCAGGGATTGAGTTTTATAACTATTGCTGTTGATCGTCGGAGCTTTATTGCAGACACGGAGAATCCATTGAATTGACCTGATGACTCGAGTCCTTTTTCCGAGTCAAATTCTAAGCCAGGTTTAACAACTCTTCTCTAGGCATGTTTGGTTTAGCACAGGGGTGCTATGCTCAGGGATGGATTATCCTCTGTAAAAGTTGCATTCCATCAACTTCTTAAATCTTAAATGCAAATTGTGCAAAAGATTTTTCGTTGCTATAGTACATGTCACTGCATCTTCTCTCTTCTTCATGAACTATGTACCTTGATTCCAATCTTTTCTTCAAATTGGGTTGGATATTGTGTGCCCTGCCATAGACATCTCTCTAATTAGTTTTTGAGTGTTTGGATAATTAATTTTTTAATTTTAGTTAATGATAAAGATCTTATTCCTACATAATAGTTATTTTTGGTGAAATTTAAAGACTTTTTTATTATTAAATTGATGACTTTATAATGAGAAATTGCAACAAAAAAGCACTAAATTCTATGAATAATTATGTTTATTCTTAGTTCATATGTAATAAATGCTATGAAAATATATTATAAATGAATAAAGATGATGAATGTATTTATAATTTTATACCTTGAACTTTTTTTTTTAACTTGAGATGTAGAAAATCTTTTTCTTTTTCATATTCAAGTGGGGAAGAGTGTCTCATTGAGATCTTTTTACATAACATTAAAGTTGATTAGAATATCACATTTCTACATGAAGCTTTCTTACATCATCTCATAAACAACATCAATATTGAGGGAAATAACTTTTATAATCATCATTAATATTTAATTGATACATTGTAGATGTTAATATGATTTTCATCTAACTAGGATGTAAAGTGATGATAATTCTAAATTCTCATATTATATATCTGGATGTGAAATAACTCTAGTTATAAAGATATTAAATTTAGCATTTTATGGACTTAAAGAGTAATTAAACCTAAAAAAAATAGACTTTGTCATTTTATTAGACTCATATTTATTTAAATTTAGTGTGTAGCTGAGCCTAAAAAATTGAAGCTCGGAAACAGAATTGATCTTTTTTTTCATGGATTTTGACTTCCATTTGAGCTTTTATGTATGATTCTTCTCTCAAGCCTTTCTATTCACACGCCTTTCGAGCATAAAATATGTTGATCCATGAAAAACAATTCAATCTTTATTGCCAACTTGGAAGGAAAAGGAGCCATTTTGTGCTCTTCCCTCCCGTCAATCAGAAGTAATCATGCGCCTATCACAGCTCTCAGGATTCGAATCCGAAGCAGGAGCTATTAAGCGCACTGATATTTCAAGTTACTGCCGCATTGTTATTTTATAATATATCGTATAAATGGGTCCAGAAAAGGCCCCATACAATTGCAGGGCATGTTTTAAATAATTTTCTCACACCATGGGAAACTGACATGAAATTCTTCTTGCTTCCTCGATCTCTTACAATTTACAAGTGATAAAGATGCACGAAACATAAGGGAGCAGGATTGGTTGCTGCGGTGAAACCTGTTACTCCATGATCAAGTGCAGTTCTGAATCGTGTCCTGATGGCCATGACTGTCTGAAACTCCTACGTGGGAATGGGAACCTGCAACTCTTGAACCTGGGAAACACAATAGCAGAGTCCCAAGAGGAAATCTGGGAGGCAGGGACGCTGTTTTATTACAACATTGACTGAATATTCTTATGTGAACATTCTTGGTGGCAGTGTTGATGTGAATATAAAATAGTTGCCTTGCAACCACAACAAATAAAGAAAAGCACACATGCACATTCTAGCCACTCCTCTAACATGTTGGAACAGCAAAACGATTCGCCACAGTAGCAAGACACGACGGGGTCCGCGTCACGCACGCATGTCCCAAGACCAGGAGTGAACATGGTTGGCACACCTTGTTGAAAGCTGGTTAGGAGCAAGTAAAAAAATGGTAAAAGCGGCAGCCACTTTTTAGGGCAAAAACAGTAGAGGATGGAGGAGCCGGCAGCATTCCTGGTAACCAGGGGAGCAAATGAGGATGGTCCCCTGTAGCCCTTGTCCCTGCCTATATTTCCTGACATGCGTTTTGTAGCAACATTTAATTCCTACGCATACACAAAACTTTAGCCAATCATTGTAGGATTATGTTGCTTCAAAACATCATATATTTGGTTGTATTGGGGTGTTGATAATAACTTCATCATCACTATTTTATAGCTCAGCCCGACAGGTTAGGTTAGTTCACGGCTTAAAATTGAGTTGGGTTTTTATTTGCATTGTTCACGTAGTTTAGTTGATTAGGACATCTGAGTGAACATGTGACTTCGTCAAAATCCAGTTGAGAGTCCATTAATTTTTTTAAAATAATATTATTTTAGTATTTTTTATAATATTTTAAAAAAATAAAACATTAACCCGAGATAATAACTAGTCAATTGACTTGTATAACCCATGATTAAGATTTTATGCTAGCAGGTTGGGCTAAATTTTATAACAACGGTCACAATATTGAATTTAAATAAAATAAATAAAAATAATTTGTTAAGTTTAAATTTAATAATTTAACCTAGATAATTTTTTGCTCCTACCATTACGCTAATCTGATAGGTATTCCTTTTTTTTTTTCCACGTTATTTATATATATACACACACTTTTTATTTTCTTGTATATTTTGACATGTCTTGGGGAGCTTGTGACTCCGCAAAATATTAGGATATATTTGTTTTTAAATTTTAAAAGTATTTCTTTTAAGAAAAATTATTTTGATGAGTTAATATTAAAAATTATTTTTAAAAAATAAAAAATATATATATTATGTTAATATATTTTTTGATAATAAATATTTTTAAAAATAATTATAACCATCCTCGCGCTGCAGTGCTGCTCTTTTTGGCATCTAAAAGTTAAAGGATGTGATATTTTTTTTTTTTCTATGGATAAGAAGAGCATTTATTTTCACTGTTTTGGTACAAGTTCATATTTCTCCCCTTTCTGTAAAGTTTTAGAAAGGCAAGAGTGGGCCTCATTGGTATGTGCAAGACACGCAGACTGCCCAGTGCCTCGAGGACCTATTATAGTACGCTGCTTTAAGATGGTTGGTGCCTGTCCTTTTCAATGCCTTTTTTCCCCTGAAAAGGGCCGTCGGGTACACATGTGGAATGTATTTGATACAGTTTTTATATTCATGTTTTTTAAAAGTATTTTTAAATTAAAAAAAATATTAAATAATTTCTAATAATTTTTATTGGTTGATATTAAAAATAAAAAATAAATTATTTTAATATATTTTTAAATAAAAAATTATTTTAAAAGGTATACTATACATTTTCAAATACTCGTTTAATAACTAATGATAGTTGGTTAAAGTAATTTGATATTTATTTTTTAAAATAAGATTTTGAGTTTGAGTTTTTATATGAAGCATATCAAAAAGTTTAATATTTTAATAAATTAATCAGCTCGACTAGATTAATAGACATATGAACTTATGAATAACATGATTTAGAAAGAAAGAAAGAAACTCGTTTAAAGCAAGAAAAGAGATATAAGAGAGGAGGGCGTCGTGGCCGTGACCCATGAATTTACATGCGGAGAAAATTGGGAGAACAACAACATAGCCTAGAAGCTAGTGATCCTATGTACGTGAGCATAAATTGTCCCCATAAAATATGATTTTTTTCTTTATTATTATTTTTTTATTTTTTTATTTCAAACTACTTTTAAAAAAATTAAAAATTTATATTTTTTATTTACTTTAAATTAATATTTTTTTAGTATTTTCAGATCATTTTGATGCGCTGATATTAAAAATAACTTTTTAAAAATAAAAAAAATATTTTAATATATTTTCAAATAAAAAATATTTGAAAAGTAAAAACAACTATATTTATAAATAGAACGAGTAGCACAAAACAAAATAGTATATTTTATGTTAATAATAATGCAAGTATAAAATTTTTATTGGTTGTGAGAGTAGTGTGATGTAATTGATTACGTAACCTTTGAGATCTTGAGGTTATTGTAAATTAGATATGAATTTATTAATCAATACTCTAAAACGTGTAGGTAAAATATTGTAGCAGTGTTTTTTTCATGTTTTTCCTTTTTTTTTGGCTTTTATTTCTATTTTTTTATACATGTTTTTTTTGTTACCCAAAATTGACTTCTTCTTCTTCTTCTTCTTCTTTAATTTTTTTTTTCAAAATTATCTTTGCTAATTTTTTTAAATATTGAGCTGATTGAGAATTTAACTATATAATTTTTTTTCTTTAAAATATTGTGGATTGCTGTAATATTTCCATAAATTATTATTTTTTTTCTTTTTATGATTTTTTTTTACGTTAAGTTGGTTAAGAATTTAGCTCTGTAAGTTTTTTACCAAAAAAAAAAAAACAATATGAATTGCTACAGTGTTTTCCCTACATAGTTTTTGTTTTAGTTGCCCCATATATATTTTTTTTAAAAATTATCTTTATCGAATTTATGTTTTCAATATTGAACTGGCTGATAATCTAGTTTTAGCTTTTCTCACATGTTTTTTTTTGTTTTTTTTTCAAAATTGTCATTTTTTACATATTTTCTTTTTTTTTGTTTTTTTAAAATTATTTTTGTTGATTTTATTTTTTTAACTATTAAGCTGGTTGAGAATTTAGTTTTTTAGTTTTTTTCTTTAAAATACTATGGCTTTCCCACATGTTTTTTTTTCTTTTTTTCCTTTTTTTTACATGTTTTTTTTACCCATAATTGACTTCTTTTTTTAAAAAAAAATAGTTTTTGTTGATTTTTTTAATATATTGAACTGGTTGAAAACTTAGCTTTGTAGCTTTTTTTCTTAAAAAAAAACACTATAAATTGCTACAGTGTTTTCCCTATATGGTTTTTGTTTAGCTACAATGTTTCCCTCACATATTTTTTTTTAAATTATCTTTGTCGAATTTATTTTTTCAATGTTGAGTTGGTTGAGAATTTAGCTTTAGCTTTCCCCACATGTTTTTTTTTTAATTTTTTTCCAAAATTGTCTTTATTCTTTATTTTTTTTTCATAATTATTTTTGTTGATTTTATTTTTTTTACTATTAAGCTGATTGAGAATTTATTTTTAAATTTTTTTCTTTAAAACACTATGAATTGTCATAGTGTTTCTCCACATGGTTTTTTATTAAATGATTCTTTTTCATAATTATCTTTATCGATTTTATTTTTTTCATATTAAACTGATTGAGAATTTAGCTTTGTAGTTATTTAGAACACTGTAGATTACTACAGTGTTTCCCCACATGATTTTTGCCTTGTTACAGTGTTTTCCCAGATTTTTTTATATCGATTTTTTTAAAAAATATATTTTTGTTAAATATATTTTTTTCATATTAAGCCGGTTTACAATTTAGCTTTTTTTCTTAAAACATCGTTGATTGCTACATTGTTTTCTCATATGATTTTTTTAAATTATCTTTATCGTTTTTATTGTTTTTAATATTGAGCTGGTAGAAAATTACAACTATAGATCTTCTCATGAAACACTATAAATTGTTATAGTGTTTCCCTGCATGCTTTTTTTTTTCTTTCATTTTTTTTATATATTTGTCAAAATTATCATTTTTTATTTTTTTAATATTAAGTTAGTTGAGAATTATAATTGTATATTTCCTCACAAAACACTATAGATTGTTAAAGTGTTTTCTTAAATGATTTTAATATTGAGTTGGTTGAGAATTTAACTTTAATTTTCCCCACATGTGTTTTTTTATTTTTTTTATTTTTTGCTCTTTTTTTCCTTCCAAAATTATCTTCTTCTTTTTTCATTTTTTTATGTTTTTTTTCATAATTGTTTTTGTTGATTTTTTTTTAATATTGAGCTGGTTGAGAATATAACTCTGTATTTTTTTTAAAAAAAATTATTATGGACGGTAACAATTTTTCTTTATATGATTTTTTTTCACAAATCCACGACAATATACAAGTATACTACAAGTCTGCGGCATCACGCGAGTATGGCACCTAATTATATTTAAATTGTGTGAAAAGTCTAGCGTATGTATACTTTTTTAATCAGATTAGTAATTCTAACTTTAAAAAGAGATTTAATCATGTTAAATAATTTGTTTAATAAAAAAGAGTATAATTTTTAACTTGAGTATTGGATTGAGCATGATTTTTTCAAGAAAAACCTACTTATTGTCTAGATTTATTATTTTGTTGTTTAATTTAGAGTTTTTAACTTAATTTACTACTGCTAGATGATTATCAAAGCAACCCCTAATCAGAGAAACATATTTTATATTAGCATGAATGTTAGAAATATTGTGTTTCAACCATCAATTAACTCTGATCTAATTATCTATAAAATAATCTTCCATAGGATTGACAATACATTACATACCCCGGCGTTGTAGTTACTCGAAATAACAAACAAAATGTATGAAAAACTTTTTTTTATTATTATAATTAATATTAATGGGAATCTCTAAGCTAATTTGTATGTATTTTGATTTCTTTCATAAATATTAAAATTAATAATTATATAACTTTTTAATTATTTTAAAAACTCACTCATGATTATTAAAAAACAAACTCAAAATTTGATAAGTAGGATTGCCTTCAGAATTATTAATGAAAAACACTCCTCTCTCTCTCTCTCTGGATATACGAAGAGAAAGAGGAGGAGGAGAGTTAAATTTGGTTTCCCAGCGAGAATCTTGAAGTTCGAAAGCAGCTATCAATGCCAGAATGAGGGAGTCCAAGCGGTGTAGATTGCAACTTTATCCTAGGATTCCCGCCCACAGCATTGATGGACACTGCATTCTACCAGTTACCAAGGTGTTTTACAAATAATTTCCTCGTCGACGACTGGCGATCATGTTAACCGGAGGAAATCTTGGGGAGAAATCAGAGGCATTTGTAGTTCTCCCCTTTTCAGATTCCCAGCATTGATGAATTACGGCTATCACGGTACATGGAATTACAGCACAATTACTGCATAATTTATTTGATTTTTGTAAACGCAGGGCACCGGAGTATTAATGGAGAGAAGAACAAAATTAAAGAGAGAAGAGTATCGAGGAGTCTGGCAAAGAATTTAATGAGGGGGCGCACGTACAAGCGTCTTCTACCATTCTAACATCATTTATAGTGAAAGTTTTCTGAAAATAATATATGAATTTTATACACAACCACGTTAAAAATGCAATTGTGCTAGAATTGTATTTTTTAAAAAAATATTTTTTATTTTTTAAAAAGTTTTATGTAACCATGTTATTTAAAAAAAACAAAAAAAAATCTTTTCTGAAAAATAAAAAAAATTCACTATATAAAAAGTGTTCGAAAATATAATGACAGTTATTTTTTAAAGTGTTTTTTATTTTAAAAAAATTAAAATAGTATTTTTTTAATTTTTAAAAAAATATTTTTAATATCAATATATCAAAATGATTATAATATAAAAAATATATTAATTTAAAAAAAATATATAAATATTTAAAAAAAACAATTTATATTCGCAATGCTAAACACAAATTACATAGATGCACCCTTCCAGTTTTTACTTTTTTGGCAAAAACCTTTCGGCCTTTTTTTTTTTGGTTGCTATCTTGTACTTTCTCACCATCTTCTCCATCCCCAAAAAGAAATTATTGGCATGGGAAATTCAACATGTCCCTCGACATGGATATTCACTATAATAATTAATTATTATTTTTCCATTCCAACGTAAAATCACTAAACTTGTTATTAAAGATATTATGGTCTCTTCCACATGCATGGATTATTGAGATCGATCAGGGGCTATTTAATTTTTTTATCTTTTAATTTAGTAACGTAAAATTATATTATTCTTCAGAACAATAAAATAAAATAATAGGTTAATCTAGGATAATTTAATATTTTTATTTTTTTATATACATAATAAAAAACTATATTATTCTTACAAGCAAAATTTGTTAAAAGATTGATTAAGAGTAATTTAATATTTTTATATTTTAAAAGCATAATGTAGAGACTGTAAAATCTAAAAACTTTATTGTATTTACAAACTATTTTTTTAATTATTAACAAGCTCACTAGGGGTGATTTGGTCTTTGAAAAACAAAAATATTGTTTAAAAAATTTTGTGGCACTTGTTACGCACATGTCAACAAGTGGACAGTGCATGCAATATCATCCCACGTCTAAACACTCCTATTCGAGGCAGTGTTGGAAGCATCTCACCGTGATCTTTTTGTTTGTGCTACGTGCATATAAGACGGAGCAAGAATTGAGTTCTAGCAGACATTTTTATCCTCCCCCCTCTTTTCATTTTTTTTTTGTCAGGATATAAAGGTGTCATTTTAGTTATTTTTGGTATCTAATTTGATTATTATTTTTTTATAACTATTTATTTTTATTTTTATTACTCTTTTTGGTTTTGTCCCTCTTCATTTGATTTTATTTATATATTATATTAAAATTAATATTTATTTTTATATCAAAATTGATCTTCATTATTTTAATTATTGTTAGTTTTTTTCTCTCTTTTTTAATTGAATTTTATTTTTAATTTTTTCTCTTAACATTTGATTTTAATTTTTTTTTATATTAAAATTAGTTGTCGTTCTTTTTATTGCTATTTCTTTTGTTTTAATTTTTTTATCATGTTTTTTTTTAATTTTATCCCTCAATATTCTATTGGTTTAGAATTTTACTGCATTATTTTTTATATATTTTTTTATGGAGCTGGTTTCGAGCTCGTGATCAGGATCATAAGTTTCGAACGTTAATAATAAAAATAAAAATTTAATTTTTCTAAAAGCACTTTTAAAATACAAATACAACAAATTAAAAGGTTCAAGACAATTAGAATAATGTCATTTCAATTTTAAGGAAAGAGCCAGAACAACATTGAGTTTAGAAATTTCTATAAAAAGGTTAAATTGAATTTGACAACTTTAAGCTAATGTTTTTTTTAACAATAGATCAAATTGATATCATAAAATGTACTAAAATGCCTGGAACAATCACCATGTCACTTTTTTTTTTTGTTCTTGAAATTTTTATAGCATCTTTCTATATCCAAATCGAGGTATGATTTGTTAAAAATTTTCAAGTTTAGGACAAATTAAAAAATAAAGACCAAAATGTAAACAAATAAAGGAATCTCATCACCAATCATAGTTTTTATTCAAAATTCATTTTTACCCTATTACTCTCTCTTGTCAACATTCACAATCCTTATAATTTTTAAAAATTTAATTTTAATTTATTTTTTTATTTTACTATTTTAGTTCATGAATTTGATAGAAAAAATCAAACATTATTATATTCTAGTAAAGAAAGATAAAGTTATTGGTTGTCATCATTTTCAAACACTAAAAAGGTCAATTCAAGTATTAAAAAGTTTATTTTGACAAAAATAATTTGAAGATAGTTGTTTTGCACCTCAATATTGCTTTTAAAAAAAGATCAAACCCGAGAAAAAATTTTCTTACCTAGTTTGATTTTGTGATATTGGGTTGTTTGTTGGATTTTTGAACTCGATAAATTAGCTTTTAAATGTTAAGAGGGTGTTATTCAAGTAAAAATATGTTTTTAATCCAAAAAACAACCCATGATTTTTTATGCTTAGAATTAGGGTAATAATAGATGACGCATTGTTTGTTTTTTTTTTCTCTCTTAAAAGAAAGACTATTTTTTAAAAAAATAAAATAAAAAAACAAGCCCATGCATGTGGGCCTAGGCTAGAGGCCCACATGCCTAAGTCTTGTTTTAAGGCCCAGGCATGCTAGGGTCACCTAGTCTAGGCCTGACTGCAAATATTTTTTTTTGTCCTTCAAATATTTTTCTTTCAATTACATCCTTAACCTTCTTTTTTTGTAAAAATTTTCCTCTCTGTTATCATGTATTTAGCTAGTGTTTATTTGTTATTAAACTTAAAGAAATCCATAACTCGGATCGTGGATTAGACACATTAAGCTACAAAACCTGTATCGATCAAATATGTTGTCATTTTTTTTTTGTTCAAATTCCATTTATTATTTTGTTTTTTTATTATCATATATTTCAGGAAAAAATAAATGTAAAAAAAATAAAATTATTTAACCCAGTGAAGTTAATGATCCGAATCATGAGTTTGGAGGATTAAAAATTTTTTTTTAATATATTATCATCTTAATATTATTTTCGAAAATATTTTGAATTAACTTTCATTATAGATTTTATTTTGGTTTTTATATAATTAACTAGTTTAATTTACTTTTAAAAAATTAATCAAAATTAAATCAAATAAATATAATATATCATCATGTTATTTTTTTTTTAAATCCATGTCCTTAGATTATTTTTTTGGTTATCTGAGCATTTTAATAATAAAAAAATAAATTACAACTTAGCGCTAGCTAGTAACCCAGTACACAACTAAACAAACGTGCTGAGTTTAATAACATTTACATACAACATGTCATCCTCGTCAATTGATCATCTCTCCATGATCACACACATTCGTTCCATCGCCACGTGTACACCACACTCCTTCCCATTTAAATAAAAAAAACATATAATTTTGTAATAAAAAAACATATAAATTAATTACGAGGATTGTAACTTAACTGGTCAGATCTTAAATTTATTTTCTAGAAATCATCAATTTCAATTTCACAAACCTTAATACCACTAGAGATTTATATGGTGTTAAACTTTAAAATTAATCGAGCATCCGCAAGCTATAATAAAAATCAAAATTTTTAATTGTAATATATACAAATTGTGATATTTTGCTATTTTTTCTACTGTCCTCTCCTGACAATATTTTTTAAAATATGCTAAAAATTAAAAATAATTTTTTTATGTGTTATTTTTATAAATAATTAATTTAAAACCGGTTTAAAAATATATTAAATATTATTTTTTAAAATATTTTTTATTTAAAAATATATCGAAATATATATATATTAACATATATAAATAAAAAAAACATAAAAAAATAATTTAAAATTAATAATTTTATTTTAAAATTTAAAAAACATAGTTAATCACAACGCGAAACAAATCCTTATCGCTAAACCCAACCTTAACTTCCAGCACTTTCCAGGCACACTGACCCAAATCATCAATAAACTCATCCCATTACCACCGTAAGCCTGCAAGGGTATTGTCGTCATTACGCAGAAAAACGCAGGCAAAGGACATTCTTAGCAACTTTAGGAAGGAGAGATAAAGGAAAGTGTCCTTTATTTGATCTTTTTATTTCAACCAAGAAAGAAAGACTCCGAGAGACAAAACAGACCAGAGAGAGAGGCAGCAAATGCATTGCTACTAGTGTACTACCCTGTGTTTTTCTAGCAGTTGCATCGCCGGGAAACCAGTCTTTCCCGTTGTTTTCCTTAAGCTAAGCGTTCTCAAATCATCGGAAAATCACCATGGAAGAAAAAGGCTCTGTTCAGTTTCCGGGAAACCTAGACCCAAGAGCACAAGAGTTCAGGCCTAGACGTGATAACCTTCACAATTTCTCCCCAAACTTTCTTCCTTTCGGACCGCCGCCTCCGCCTCCGCCTCCGCCTCCGCCGCCGCCACCACCTCAGCTTCCGCACCAAGTCTACTACCCCTACACCCCCCAAGTGTTGCCGTTTAGCGACTTCGTAGGTTTCGCTCAGTATGATCATCATATACCTCCGGCGTACGTTAGCGTGGAACCTCCTCCCCCTCTTCCTCCTACTGGGGCGCCAACTCGGACTCTGGTACTGAGTTCGGTGCCGAGCGAAGTGAACGAGTCATTGATTAAGAGAGAATTGGAGGTTTTTGGAGAAGTTAGAGGGGTCCAGATGGAAAGAGTTGGTTATGGGACTGTGACCGTTCATTTCTACGATCTAAGACATGCAGAGAGAGCCTTGAGGGAAATACGAGAGCAGCACATGCTGCATCAAGCCAGGCTAAGGAACTTCTTTATTCAAAATTCTGAGAGCATTAGCTTCAATATTGCACCAACACCGCCACCGCCGGCGCGTGGTGTAATTGCTGGTTGTGTGGTTTGGGCTCAGTTTATTATTCCGTCGTGTAACGAGGTGCCTGATGGACAGAATCAAGGGACCCTTGTGGTCTTCAATTTGGACCCCAATGTTTCTACTAGAAGCCTTAAAGAAATTTTCCAAGCTTTTGGTAAATTATTTGTCTTCTTCTGTTTTCCAAAATAAAACAGAGATTTTTCCTCTCTTCTGGTCATGTTTCAAGTCAGCTTGTTAAATGTGATGGGTCACTTTCCTGGATTATTTTTTATAGCTAGCAAGCTGATTTTTTGTGGTTAATTTCCCATTTGGCAGGTGCTGTCAAGGAGGTGAGAGAGACACCTTTGAAGAGGCACCAAAGGTTTATAGAGTTTTACGATGTTAGAGATGCAGCCAAGGCCCTTAGAGAGATGAATGGAAAGGAAATTTATGGAAAGCAAGTTGATATTGAATTTAGTCGCCCTGGCGGGCATGGGAAGAAGTTTTTTAATGCCAGGCCCAGGACCACTTCCAAAAACTCCTTTACTACTCCTGTCTTTGACTCCACAACAAACCTTCGCCATTCCAAAGTTGCAGCCTTTGTGTCTCCGCAACCTCCACCATTGCTTCATAGATTCTCCTCCGGCTGCTCGCCTCCAAATCTTTCCCCTCGCTCATTTCTGTCGGAAACTCAATCCTCAGCTGGAAAGAAACCGTCTGGTGATCCTAGCGAAGGAAACCCTATTGAGGCTTCAATTGAAGCTTCTTTGGGGTGTTTGTCAATGGGTGGAGACGTAATTGTAGGGAAGGTTGCTTATCGTGGCCCTCCAAAGAGAAGTTTAAAAAAGAGCCAGTCTTTTACATCTACAAAGCAGCAGCAGAAGAGTGCCAAGTCTTGGAAGGGATCAAGGCAAGCGAAGAAGCTTGATAGTCGTTTTCTTATAAGTGATGAATCCATGGTGGAAACCAGCGGTAGTGATTCCAGGACCACTGTCATGATCAAGAACATACCCAATAAGTACAGGTTGGCTTTCTTTTCCACTACACTATTCAAATAATCAATAAACTAATAATGTTGGAGCTCGTTTTCATTACTATATATTTTGAGACTTTGGGAGATTTTTTTACTAAGATCTTTTAATTAGGAGTATTTATATAGAGAGAGGTGATTCATGAATTTTTTATTAATGAATTATTGCAGTCAGAAGCTGTTGTTGAATATGCTGGACAATCACTGCATTCACTGCAACGAGCAGATTGCCAACGGGGATGACCAGCCCTTGTCTTCTTATGATTTTTTATATCTTCCAATTGACTTCAAGTGATTCCCTTTTACGTAAACCTTCATTTATTTCCTTTCTTTCAATTCTTCAATTGTGCGAGGTTAGGGTTCTTTGGCATTCAAGTAAAAAAGCAAATGCTCAAGACAATTGAGTTTCATATACTCAGGTACTGGTGTTGTACCATTGCTGAATATTTTTGTTTGTGAAAACAGCAACAAATGCAATGTGGGATATGGGTTCGTGAACATGACATCCCCGCAGGCAGCATGGAGGCTCTACAAGGCCTTTCATAATCAACATTGGGAGGTCTTCAGCTCTAGGAAAATCTGTGCAGTGACTTATGCTAGAGTTCAGGTATTTCCTATGTTCTCTTTCAAAATCTTTAAGCTTGAGCAATATTGGAGTGTGTATTGCTTTGTCCTAATTGTATTATATTATGGTTCCAAAAAAAAATAAAATTCGTACAAATGATGAAAGGGATTGGAAGCGTTGAAGGAGCACTTTAAGAACTCAAAGTTCCCATGTGAGATGGACCACCATCTGCCAGTTGTTTTCTCTCCTCCTCGAGACGGGAGGCAACAGACGGAGCCTCTTCCCATTATTGGCCACAAGCACAATCAACAGCCCATCAATATTATTCTTGGTGACTCCATCGCGTGCACCCACCATGAGATAGACGGTGTGAATGATAGCCTCAAGACCTGCAACAAATTATTTGGCGACACTGACCAAGAAGGAGAAAACCAGCTCAAGTGCAGCAGCAGCAGCCAAAATGGCGGCGATACTGGTGATGATGATGAAGACAGTAGTAGTGGCAGCAGCTAGCATGGTGGCTTTCTAATTAAAGTTGAGAGGGAGCTCCGCGATTGATTCTCTTGGATAACTGAGAAGATTTGAGTATCATACATCCACCCGCGAAACCAACGACGCTGTTTCCATTACATGCCTGCTACTAAAAACAACTTAAGCTGCACCACCCAATGAGATGCTTGTTGAGCTCCGACCCCTCCACTCTCCTACATATTAAAGCCCATAGTCACATAACAAGCCTCAGGCTTAGCTTTTATCTGTCCTCACTCACTCAGGCTATCTACCTGTATATGACCTGACCTGACCACACCACCATCACCTCCATTTACTCTCCCTCTATTGTATTTTAGCATTTGTTTTTTTAAAAAGAGATTGTATTGTAGAAGCGCTCTCTTTTCTGGTAATGAAAATTGGACAATTCGGGCAATTAGTATATAAAATGCAAATAAATTGTGAATTAACACCTCATTATTATTGTTGTTTTTTGTGAAATAACATATTTTAATGATTTTATGTCATGGTTTAAAACCGTGATATTTAATGAAAATTATGGTTTAAAATTATATATATATATATATATATATATATATATATATATATATATATATATATTCAGTTTTTGTGATCAGCTCAAATAATTGAATCAACCTGGTTGCTGACAACTACAAATTTCCTCAACATCTAACTCGAACAAAAAAATATTTTTTATTGAGATTTATTATTTACTTATTAATCTAACTTTTAATTTAGTGAATAATTTTAGAGAGTTGAATTTTTTACAATTTTAATAAAATTTGGACAAAATTTCTCTTATATATCAACTATAACTGAAATTTTATCCCGTTAAAAAAAAAAACATGCAAAAAATAACAATAATCAAACTCAATAAATTCTCACATTTCTTTAAAAATCACAAGTAACCTTGCAAATGTAAAAATAAGAAAAAAAAAATATACATGCAAAATGAATATAAAATACTTAAAAAATACAACATTCAAGTAATTTAAAATCTCAAAATATATGAACATGTAACCAATTCATCCGCATTTACTTTGCTTATTAGATGATTCGGACTCATTAATAGCACTAATGGATCCTACTCCAACACCTGCCAAAGTGACCTCGTTCTCTACCATGGTATTACCAAGAGTTAACCTCTCTCCAAATGTTTCAGGTCTAGTGTGGCAAACATTAAACCACCATGTGTAACTTTTGTTTTATTTATTTATTATTTATTATTATTATCAAATTACGAAGCATTGTTACATCCTCGTGACCTTGTAGCACGAAGCCAACCTAATATTAATAAAATATTAATGTTAAATTAAATATTTTATACTTGTAGTGCAATTTTATTTCATGTTGTATGATTGTAATCGTCATTGAAAACTTATTCATAACAAGGGTTGATATAGCATTAACAATAAAATTTGCATGAAGCTATTGGTGATCTTTTTTTACAAAGATCGAAACATATGTACATGGTCTTTTTAACTTTGTTATCTTAAATAAATCCAATCTTTTATGATATCCCTCACACCAATGTTACTTATATTCATATACTTGCACACATTGTAATTGAACAAATGTAGAGTTCGATTGTTGGAATCGGTATTCAAGCGAATGTGTAATGTAACACCGTTTAATTGCATTAATCAATTCATTTCTATTATCGAATGTTTGTCCAACCTCCAAACCAGACCCTCCTGGCATACATATATGACTAAGTGCTTAGTCATTAGAAACAATAAATTTAGACCCAGAAGCATCTCTAAATTCAAGAACAGGAGGTATGATTTCTTCATTAACATCACCATCAACATTTACTATCACATTCGATTCTAATGTATTATCATATTCATTGTCACTAGGCTTATAATAGTCAAATCTATGTTGATCATCAAAAAAATTATCAAACATAATATCATATATTCTTTGTAGCAAATTATTTGATAATAAACTATTTTTACCTCCATTAACTGAATTTGAAGGATCAACAGAAGTTGGGACACATACATGTTTTGGTCGACTATTCATATACTATATCATCATGTTCAAACTACTTTGGATGGAAGAATCAATTATTGTTTTAAAACTGTCATCATACATAATCAATATAGGATAAAACTAATATTCACTAATATAAAATCTTCAAGTTTTTTCAACATCAATATCATTACAATTCCATTCAAGCTCACGACAAATAATTTCTTTCATTTCTATAAATGACATGCATAAATTATCATTTAAAAACAAACTACTATAGCCATTATATGTCATACCACTGCTCACATCACGAACAATAGTGCCTCCATAATAATAACATATCATAAATATGGTATAAGATATTATATTAAAAAAAATCAAATTCTAGTTAATTGGACATAATTTTAACTAAATTGCATTACCTCAACCATAATTGAAAAAATTCATAGCAAAATCAAGAAAAATCCCAAAACTCAACGTTAAAGCAAACTTCACCAAAAATCAAACATAATTCATTATATGAAATCTAATTGATATTTTCATACTCAATTGCATAAATCAAACCCAATTTCATAGTAAATTAATACAATTCTAAGAAAATATCAAAATCATCAACTTATCAACAATTCAATGAAACACGTAATTCATCATAATTCTACCGCATTCATGCTCTCTTGAATGAAATCATTAAGCTTAGTTAGTTATATTATTAGCTGACTTTAGCAATATACACAAAATCACTAATTTAGAAACTTAAACAAAATTAAATGCAACACATAATTAATTAAAATAATCAATTCAACTTATTTTCATGTTTAAGTATATCAAATCAACTCTAATTGATGATA
Organism: Populus tomentosa; assembly: GCA_018804465.1. Lineage (NCBI taxonomy): Eukaryota > Viridiplantae > Streptophyta > Magnoliopsida > Malpighiales > Salicaceae > Populus > Populus tomentosa. Next base: position 12,538,652 of record CM031983.1, on the reverse strand, counting down.
TTCAAATCAACAAAAATGTCCAAGGATGACTAGAGACTTTAATGAGTTTTATTTTTGGTTGTTTTAAGGGTAAAATAAAAATATTTAGTGGGTTTTTTTAGATAGATAGTGATGGTGTCTGTCGGTTTAGAGATAGAAAGAAAGTCTGGTTTATGTGCTTTTTAATATAAAGAAATTTAAATTTTAATTGATATCGTATTTTTAGAGTAGAAAAGATGAAAATATTCTATTTTATCAAAAAAAAATTAAAAATTTTATTTTACCAAAACTTTAAGTATATTGTGCTAACTTTAAAAAAAATCCATGTAAGCTAACTTAAAAAAAATCCATGTAAATTGTAGTGTTGTAGCATATGTATTCTGTTCCTCCTTAGATTTACTTGAAAGTTTTTCATGATTGGTTATGATTTTATTTTTTTATTTAAAATCAAGAATAAGTTATTATTATTATTAAGTAAATAAACACATTGGAAAAAGCAGTTTTATATTTCATTTTCTTCGATTGGAGGGAGGGAATAAAATAAAAATATTTTAGGGTTTACGTTGAACGTTCAAAGGAAAGAGAGGGAAAAACCAATGGATAAAAGGAAGCCTTCATCCTTCTTCAGCTGTTCAGGGCACTGCAGATGGGCTACCAATCACCTGTAAGTGCACGTCATTCTCTTCTACTATTATCAATGCTTCTGCTGTCATTTTCACTCCAAAGGTCTGCCTTTGCTTCCCTGGCGCACTTTAGCATCATCTCATGCAGAAGAAAGCATGGTCATAAAACTTGGGTGGACCTGTAACTGATTGGACCCGATCCCTAGTTCGGTTGAGATTAAAAAGATTCAACTTTTAATTTTTATGTGTGTTTGTTTTTAAGGTAATTTTTATCATAACTATGTAGTTGTAGTTTTAAAAAATTAATTTTTAGTTATAGTTAGTCCAATTTAGATATTTATTTGGTAAAAATTATAGTTGAAGTTTATGTGTAGCAAAAAGCATATATAAAATATTTTCCCTATTTGTTTTTATGTTTAAAAAGAATTTTTGAAAAAAACTGCAAATAATTTTTTTTCTTTGCTTCAAATTATTTTTTTTGGTATTTTTAAATTATTTTAATACACTGATGTCAAAAATATTTTTTAAAATAAAAAATATTATTTTGATGCATTTTCGAGTGAAAAATATTTTAAAAAACAACCACACTCCCAAACACTCTAGGAAAAAATTTACAAAAATCAGTTAGAAAAGCATATAAAAACTGATGTACAAAATCTATGTTTCAAACTTAATTTTTTAAGTATAAAACACAATTTGGTTTGATACCAAACATATTACTGTATTTGTTTCACCACTAGTTGTTTCATCGCTAATATGAAAGCTAGTGAAAAACAAACACACTTATATTTTAATTAATTTATAATTTGATTAAAATATAATTTATTTAGTTGGTGTTTAGAGAGATTAAAATATGTGTATAAAAGAAAAAAAAAAAAAGAAATTTCAAAAGAGAGTGGATGAGCAAGCACATAAAAGAAAAAGAAATGAAGTTGCAAGATGAAAGAGCCTAATGAAAAAAATGAGATTTTCAATTAGTGAGCCAAAACTTAAGCTATTTGAGAATGCTAAATCTTGAAAAAGAAATGTAACGACAATCACTAAAGAAGAAAAATACTTATGAGTGGCCATGTATTAATGTATGCCAAACATATGAAAACTAAAATTATCATGAATTTGACGAGGAGTGTTAAGAAAATAATTAAGATTAAAAATTTTAACAAATTAAGAGAATTAAAAAATTATTTTTAATATCTAATTATAGGAGATGATCAAGTATTTTTTATAGTTTGCGTTATTATATTTCTTTATATATTTTGTTGTATAGTTAGATAAACTCGAGTTGAAAGTAAAATATATAATAAAATTATAAAATATTAACTTTTTTATTTTAAATTTTTACAATTTCAATATACATGAGTTAACCTCCTTGTAATCTAAGTCTTTAATTAGGTCATACGCAAAACTGAATTTAGTAATTTTGTTTGAAACCTATCTATTCATGGTTGGGATTATTTTATTGTTAAACTTATTTTAATTTGTTATTAATGAAGTTTGCTCTTTCAAGGTTGTAACCCTGTTCGATGATGACCCAAAAGAAAAAACAATAAAATTATTATCATTTTAGTGAATGGGAAATTAAATATGTTTGGGGGTGGAAATGACTAGGAGGAAGGAGGATTGTCTTCTATGAATGTTTAAGGAGTCTTATTTTATGTTGTTATTCAACAATTTTGTTTTGAATTACATGATATAAAGCCATTTTCTTCTTTGTTAAGGTTAACTTTGACAGGAGATAAAAAAAGATTTGAGGTGAAGAGTTAATTGAAGTTTTAATGATATAACAAATGGTAAATGTTCAATAATTTTGATATAAAATTAAAAGTTAATGATTAATTACAATTCCAATTAAAAATTAAATCATTTTTTTATCATAAATACTCGATATACACCATTCTAGATTTCAAAAGTATTATCTAATATTTAACCCAAGTTACCTTTTTTGGGGAGTGTTTAAAATTGTTGAAATAATTATTTTTTAAAGTGTTTTTTATTTATAAATATATTAAAATGATTTGAAAATATAAAAAATAATATTAATTTAAAATAAAAAATAAAAAAAAAATTAATTTTTTTTTAAAACACAAAAACAAACTGTGGCGTAGACTTTACTCTTTAAAGACATTATTATTTTTTTGTATCAAATATAAGAAACTGGGTGAATAGTAATGACGCAACTTTATGGCTATTTGCCTTGATAACCAAACACACAAACTCGAAAATTTGAGAGAAGTGAACAAATTTGAAAAGTCATAAGCTTTTTGGAGAAAAGAATCACATGATCTGACTAGTTCATGTGTAGAATGTCATCTGAAAAAACCTTATTCCTTTGTCGCTTGGCTAAGATCGAATTTTGAGAGAGAAACGAAAAGTGTGATTATTGCAGAGATTTAACGTTGACCGGTTCCTCCACTTTTCAAACAAGAAAAACCCAGCGTCTTGCCTCTTGAAGGGAGGATGTCCATGCGGAAAGAAAGCTCTCAATTTCGAGGGTTAAAAAAGAAAGCAGCAGGGATTTTAGAGGTCTCGTGGGAGTTTAATGATGTTGTTTTTAAAAGTATTTTTTATTTTTAATATTTGTATATTAAAATGATTTAAGAAAATTTTAAAAAATTTAATTAAAAATAAATAAAATTAATTTTAATTAAAAACAGATTGAAACTAGGCTCAGACATTTCTTTTTCTTTTTCTTTTTCTTTTTCTTTTTTTTTGAAAAATATTATCTTTCACAAATTTTTGATCCATTTACTTATATTTTGTTAATGTTAATCACTGCATTTGAAATTTTAATTTTTGTTTATAATGATAATTTTATATCTCATAATCAATATTATTTTAGATTTGTTTTTGTTTATATGAGTTTTTATGATATTTTAGTGATGAGATTAATTATCAGTTTTAATTTAATATAAATTTATATCTTTTGAGAATTGGTTGAAATATACCCTTACATATTAATAGACTTTTGGTTCCCATGATCTATTGTACCCAACGTTTGTCAAAATAATAATCTTGTAAGTGATTTTGGTTCATTATTAGCAATGTTATATTTTTATTTATAACAAGCAGTTTAAATTTTCTTTAAAATATTTAATAACTTGATTTATTATAATGATCATGAATTTATATATTTCTAAATTCTTTTTTTTTTTTAGATTTGAGGAAATCTCACTCCTTAAAAAGTGTATTTTTATGGGCTCAGGTAAGTGAGTAAAACCCCGGTTGTTCCAGGCTCTTACAAGAAGTGTACTTCCTGATTCAAATTCGAGACCCCCTATATAGATTTCAAATCCTTTACCACCACGCATCACGTTCCTAGGAACTTCTAAATTCATTATATTAAGTGTATGCATCTCTTTTCATTATTTAAATAACAAATTTTATTATATTATAAAATAAAATGCTTTCTTTTTTCACATCAAAAATTAATTTTAATTTTTACTGTAACATAGCGTTGTCATGGTAACTAGGATATATCATGGGTAATGGTAGCCTTTATTGAAAGTTTGTTTAAATAAACGGTTACTTGATATATTTGTGGTCAAATTAGAAATGCTATCTATTTATTTTTATGATTAAAAGTTTGTTGAAATTTAATTTTTAATATAAACTTTTTAAAATATAATATTAATATAATTTAAATAAATTGTAAGTAAATAAGAAATTCATTTAAAATAATTTTTTGTTGTTATATTTTGATGAAATTTCTTATTGTTTTTAAAATGGATAATTGAAAAGTTAAAATTAATTTCAAAAGACACTCAAACTTTTATAAGAAAAGTTCTAGGCAAAGTAGATTCTGAATTTAAACTCAAACGTGTATAGAAACCCCAACCTAGTCTAGATTGTGCTCAACCAAGTCCAAGTGTAATTTTAAGTTTGCTATAAAATAATATTTTGAGTCATAAAAATTAGTTTTTACTAATTAAAATTGAACTTAAACCTTGTTCATGAAGAATTATTTATTTCAGCCTATTGCTTATCTAGTTCAGTCCATGAATTTTAACAGTCTTTTCCAAAAACATTTTTCCAGCAAATTTGAGTAGTTTTTTAAGCTAAAATTCATATTTATGACCACAATATTCAAATCTAATTATTGTTTTATAGTGGCTAATAAAGGTTGAATGGTAAAAAATAATTCTGAATTAATTTGTTAATTTTTTAATTTTTAAAATTCAGTATTAAACAAGGGTTAAGGAAGAGTTGATTTTTTTTCTTCGGATTTTTACCTACTTTTTCTCCTCTTGTTTTTAATGTTTTTTATTTATTTATTTATGCTTTGGTTTTCTTCCTAAAAAATTCTAGAGTTTAGGTTCACTCTGTTAAGAGATAATTAAATCCTTTTATTTTGGTTTAAAAATCTCATTTGAGAAATATATCCAAATCAAGGTGATGTTTTTTTAATTTTAAGAGACATGTTATAAAATACTACTTATATAAGTGAGAGGCAGTAGAGTTACAAGGACAAATAATTCATCATTTATAACAATAAAAATTTCAATATTTTAAAGTGTTTCAACAAGCAAATATTATTTTTTGTTTTAATTTAATCATAATTATTTTATTATAAGACTTTGATTTTATCTCAATTGTAGGATTGAATATAAACTTAGCATACATACTAGTATTATTTTATTATATTTTGAAATTTATTTTTATATATTTATAGTTTTAGACATATATACACTCCAAAGCTTTCCTTTTATATATATATGCTTGTGTTCTAATAAACTAAACATTACTCGTTAATCTAAGCATACATAGATGATTAATCTTAAGGAATATAGATTACTAAAAATTACTCGTTAATCCAAGCATACATAGATGATTAATCTTAAGGAATATAGATTACTAGTTCGAGTATAGTAAATTTTATAATTATTAGAGAAGATATCCACTGTTATATATATATATATACAGAGAGATGATTTGATTTACAACCTTTTTACATTTGCCTTACCCTTTTCACCTCGTTGACCTAGAATGATTACATTGTACAAACTTGCTAACCCAAACCCATAGCTGGAATCATGAATGTGCATCAAATCACGCTTTTAGTATGGAAAAGGAGAGTTCTATATATGCAAGAGGAATGTGGCAGGCTCGGTTACACAAGTTGAGTTTTTTTTAACAGCTTAACTGTGTTTTCAAATTTTTTTAATATATTTTAAATTTTAAATTATTTTTTAATATTTTTACATTATTTTGATGCATTAATATTAAAAATAAAAAAAATATTATTTTAATATATTTTAAAAATAAAAATACTTTTTAAAAAACAATCTTTTAAAATATGTTATTATATGAAAATATGTAGTGGTGACAATTCCTGCTAACAGTAGAATTTGTGTAATTTGTCGAAAGGAGACATGGAAGACAAGGGAGAACCCATGTGATTTTGCTGACAAGTTTTGTTTTTATATTTAAAAGTGATTTTGAAAATAATTGATTTTTTTAATTTTAAATTAATATTTTTTAATATAATTAGATATTTTAATGTGTTAATATTAAAAATAATTTTTTTAAAAATAAAAATATTATTTTAATATATTTTTAAATAAAAAATATTTTAAAAAATATTCACTCTCACTCTCCAACTTCTTCTTTAGAATCCAATGCAAGGTTACTAAGCTAGCATACGTGGCATTGCTTGTGGCTCAGGAGCCTTTGACCTTGGCCGTACAATATACCACAGCCGCTGACACAAACAGCCCTAAAAGCAGGCCACGGTCCATGAAATCGGATAAGAATCTCGTAATATTATTTTTCATAATATTTTTTTTTATTTTAAAATATATTAAAATAATTTTTTTTTTATTTTTTTCAAATTATTTTTAATATATAATATTAAAATGTTATGGAAACATAAAAAAAACATATTAATTAAAATAATATTTTTTAAAATGTTTTTTTTAAAAGCACTTTATATAGGGTATTTAAAAATATGATAACAGTTGTTTTTTAAAGTGTTTTTTTATTTCAAAACATATTAAAATAATATTTTTTTAAAAAATCATTTTGATATCATCTCATTAAAATGATTTGATAATATAAAAAATATATTAATTTAAAATAAAAAAATAAAATTAAAATTAAAATTTTTAAATGCACTTTATACAAGATGTTTGAGAATGTGGTAGAGATTATTTTTTATTCTAAAACATATTAAAATAATTTTTTTATTTTTTAAAAATTATTTTTATATCATCATATCAAAATGACTTAAAAACATAAAAAATATATTAATTTAAACTAAAAAAATAAAAAAAATTTAATTTTTTTAAAAATATTTTCCAACTAAGCCAAACCCTGTTTCAATCTGCGGCAAATGAGCACAACTAGGCTGATATTCTAATATGTAGGTATTTGTTTAATTTTATGATGTTTTAAATATATATAGAAACAAGTAAACAATGATATGCTCAAAAAAAGTATATCCTTGCTATTAAGTGCATAGAGAATTTGAGACACGCTTTATTTTTAAAATTATTTTATAATATTTTTTAAAATATTTCTTTTAAACACTAAATTTATATTTCAAAATAATTTTAATATGATAGTGTTAAAATTATTTTTAAAAAATTAAAAATATCAATTTAATATATATATATATATATATATATATATATATATATAACATTTTGAAAAAATCCTTTAGACAATGATATCAAACACATCTAGCATGACAAAATACACATTGAATATGAATATAGAAAAATATAATAAAAAAACCTCTAGGTTAGATTTACGTATAGTTTATAGCATGAAACACATTTAGGTTTGCTAACTCAAAACACTCAAACAATTAAAAAAAAAAAAAGGTACAGGAAAATTAAACTCATTAAGTATGAGATTTTTTATAATATGTTGTTAAGTGAAATCTTTATTTTTATTCTCTTAAAAAATTAGATCCCCATGGAATTTAAAATTTTATAATTAAACTAAATTTAACTATGCAAATAAGTAAAGCATGATATATATATATATATATATATATATATATATATATATATATATATATATATATATATATATATATATATAGGTGTTTGGATCAGTTTGTGTATAACTCGATTAATCTCACAGATCCTGAAGTTAATGACTATATAAGTTTATAATTTTAAAATTTATAAAATTTGAATTATTAATTTATAAAATAATAGTTTTAGAATATGATAAGTTCAACTATAATATCCTGATTTATATTTAAGAAACTGAGTTGTTTTATGTGAAGTAATATGAAATATTTAAGAACCTAGAGCTATGGTATATATCCTAGATTTTTGAAAATCATTTAATGGCTAAGGACGCCATGTCCGTGTCTGCACAAAGCATGGGCATCAAGGTTTGACCATGGATTTGATTGGAATAAATAGGATTCAATTCAAAATTTCACACGCAGACAAATGTAAACAAGGACGGAATGCACAACTACTCTCAAATGATTGATACAGAAACCCTGTAGGCTGACAAAAGCCGATCCTTTAACGCTCGTCACCCCATCCACTCACAATAATTGTGCTTTGGGGAAAAAAAAGATTTTTTTAAAATTAGTTTCTTTCTTAGATATTTTGATGTAATAATTTTAAATATTAAAATAAATTAATTTTATAAGTTTCGAAATAAAAATTACTTAAAAGTTTTCTCTAAAATTTTACAGGCTCTATCCCTGAAGGACTCGTCCATTGATTAGAGTTTGGTGTCAAAAACTTTACTCCAAATTGACTTAATTAAATACTTAACTCGTGTTGGAGTGAGTTAATTTTTTAATAAAAAATTATATATTCAAGCTTTTTTTTGACATGTTTTTATAGTTAAAAAATTTATAATTAAAAATAAAAAAATTTATAGATATATATAATTAAATAAATCAAGAACTATATATATTAATAATTAAATAAAAAACCCTTGAATGATAACTAAAAATAAAATTTAAAAAATTAAAAGATAAATAAAAATTAAGATATTTAATTTTGTAAGAAATAATATTTATCCGGTTGTGTCTATTAAATTTATTTATTAAAATATTTTTTTATTTAATTAAATAATAATAAAAATAAATATATATTAAATTAAATAAATAAGATAAAAAAACCTTCCATCTGATTTTAGTTAATTTGACATTAATCTAGTTGGTGAATTCCCAGTTAAGTCTTTTTTTCTTTCTTTCCTAAAACCATGTTATTTTAAAATTATTTTCTAAATTAATCTAGTTTAATCCGTACAGTTTACAGGTAACGCTATGTTAGATCAACTCTCGAATAATTTTTAATAACTATGCGTACAGTACACGTGGCTCTGTTCACCTTTTGTATCATGTGCTGGACGCTTGCTGGCCTGGCCATGCATTTGCAGTCCTCTGTCTTTTCTTGCCACTTCTTCAATGCCCATTTTAATGCTCTCTGTCGTCTACTGCTCCTTCTCTGTCACAGTCATCGTACGTGTCCACCCCTCAATCTGTGTGTGTATCTTCATCCATGCCGCCAATTTTCTCGATTCATTGGGGGTTCGACACGTGGGTCACGCGGCCTCTGTCACGTCCGTGGGTTACCGTGGCATCCCGTTTTTTTTAAAAAAACACATGGAACCAATAATTCAATGAGTTTATTTTGATTTTTTTTTTTTGCATACATGATTTCTGTGACTTCTCTCTTCTAGGCTATTCAAGGGTATTTATTATAATGTTTGAACTTGAGTTTTTAAAAATTTTAAATTTTATTATAATTTATTTTTTTATGTTTTTAAAATATCTGGGTAAATATATAGTACTCAACCGAACCTCTTAAAGGAGTGTTTGGCATTGAGTTTGAAACTGTTTTTGGTAAAAATTCAATATTTTTTTTTTTTGCTAAAATTAAATGCGGTTTGTATTTTTTAGATCGTTTTAATGTGCTGATATTAAAAATAATTTTTAAAAAATAAAAAAACATTATTGACATGCTTTTCGACACGAAAAGCACTTTGAAAAGCAACAACAACCACACTCCCAAACATCCTCTAAGTCTTAAGAACCGCCCTCCCCACCCGCACCCAATCCAGTGGCACTGTTCACCGTCTGCTTGCCACCATCTTGGCCGTCCTATCAGCCTGCCGGTGGCTCGACATCATGAGACTATTCAAAGAGTACGTGTGCGTGGCAAGTACCTTTTTTTGAGCTAATCAAGGGCACACGGTTCGCCACTTGGATCCGTCTATTTTAACTCGTCTATCTTTCTTTGAAAGAAACCAAAAACAGAAAAAAGAGAACAAAATGGCTACATATCATATAGTCGATACTGACACGCTTGATAAAAAAAAAAAAAACTTCGGAAAGACCAATACGAACGGCTGCTTGTCTTCTTATGGGTGGCGCTTTTCTTTCCAAAGACCACTATTTTAGCTGTGATGCTTTATTTTCCTGCAGAAGACTTTATTTTACCACCATTTAAGTTTTTATTTACATGTTTTTTTAAGTTTTTTTTTTAAATTGAACTATTTCTTATTTTATTTATACACTTTTTATTCGGCCTCGTTAATGAATTCTTTAAAGAAATACATGAAAATCACGTGCACAACAACAAAAAATCAAAATAATTTTAACAAACAAACAATTCGTATAAAAGCCCCTTAAACTATTGTTAATAAATTCGTTAAAATACATGTAAAAATAAAAAAAAAATTTAGAGAAAAATAAAAACAAAAGATATAAAAGCCCCCTATTTTTTTTTAAAAAATGGTAGCATTTTTTAAAAAGTAAAAAACAACTAAAACTAGATGAGCTTGATTAATTTTAATAAGTTTGATTAATTTAATAATATAATAAAAAAATAAAACAATAAATAAAACTAATAAAAAATTAGCAATAAAAAATTGTTAATATCATGAAAATATACAATCCCAACATTTTTTTTAATTGTATTTAAAAACTAAATGAGAATGTGATGCTATTAAAAAAAAATTAAAACTCAATTTGTGGCAAATTAAATATTGAAGGATAAAACTAGATTTGTTTTTTGATATTTTAATGTGCTAATATATATATATATATATATATATATATATATATTATTTTGATATATTTTTAAGAAAAAAACACTTTAAAAAAGCATATTGCACCATAATCAATTTTCATGTAAGATGCTTTTTTAAAGTATTTTTTATTTAAAAATATATTAAAATATTTTTTTAGATTATTTTTATTTTTATTATTAAAACACCAAAATCATTATAAAAAAATAAAAAAAATATCTATCCAGTTTTTTTCCACACCAAACATATTTTTTAAATATAAAAATATATAAATTATTACACTTCCATATACCGATTTAGTTTCAAGGTGATGCTTGTAGACTGAATATACTATTAGCTAAAAGAAAAGCTAGACATTGGGTTTTTTTTTTTTTTCTTCTTTTCTTGGAAGACCCCACGGGTCCTTTTTTATCCGAGCTTTAAGAAATAAAGTTCCAAATTCTAATTGAAATTGCCACCCAATATTTATATTGCTCGATTATCTATGATGTGCTGGCTTTTTTCGTTATGCAAAAATTACATAGGTCCATGCATAATAAATCAATTTTTTATTATCAAATAGTTACAAACTGTGCTTTAAATAGAACGCAGTCATAGACAAACAGAATTTAAATATAAAAATTAGTTTTGTATTTTTATTTTGGAGCTTTTGAGGATTTAGATTATACATCCTTTAAATATTATTTATTATTACAACTTTATTGTATTATATGTGTGATGTATATAATTCATATTATATATATATATATATTTTAAATTCCACTAATAATTTTATTTTCCGTTGAATTTTTAAGTTAATATATTCCTACTGTTTTTCAACCACTCCAAAAATTTCTCAACTCTAATTTTCTAGAAACTCATATTACTACCACCATAAAATTTCCCGCACCATATCTTAACAATTAAAATAATTTGATAAATTAAATATAATTTTAAATTTAACTATTATATCGAGCTAAAATTTTAATAAAAAATAATAAAAACTTTATTTTAACTAGGTTAAAATTTCATGATGATTGAACATTAAAAAATCCTTTAATTAAGTTATTTTGTCAAATTATTTTTAAAGTGTTGTATTTAAATTGTTTTTTTCTATTTAGATTAGAGTTTTTAATTTAATTAGTATTTTATTTTTTATAAATTTTAATACTAGAAAAAGTCTTTTAATTAGGAAAATTCTAATTACAAATTCTTTTTCTATAAATGATTTTGAAGTAGTAGAAACAGAAATTTTTAATTTATATATTTTTAAAAAACTTTCATATTTTATAAAATTAGAGATTTCATGGATTTGAAGTATCTATCCCCGAGCCGAGATGTTTCCAAGACAAAACGCAGGAGACAATGGGTACCCACAAATCTCCAATTCTATGTTTTTATTTTATTTTTTGTTTTATTGTTCCGATATCTCATGTCACCAAACCCAGATATTAATTATGATAATAATCATTATTTTCTACGTTACCGATTATGAACTAACATATTTCATATGCACGGGCGCCGGCCTGCCCTGCAGAACAGAGAGAAGAATATCAACAAGAACAGAGGGAGGAGGGAAAGATTAGTGGAAGAGTTGAAAACTGACATGGAAGAGATCGGCGAGGGACAAGAACGCATAAAAGAAACAAGACAAAAGTGTGAAGAGATAGAATCTGAACGCCAGAAACTCAAACAGCAGAGTATGAACATATCCAAGCAGAGCGATTGCAATGTAATCAGGGTGAACCTGATGCTTAGTATTTTGGAAGCTCGTCAAGATAACAGCTTTGTTCAAGCTGATGAACGTACTCAGCTCCTCCGGTTTGTCGTTTAATCTCCTTAATTCACCTTTTAATTCTTATTTGAAAAGGATATTTTGCTTTCTTTTCTCAGAATTGAATGTTTTTATGCGCCAGCCTCACGTATCTCTATCATGGATCTGCGGTATGAGTCTGTGGAAGAGGGTTTCGATTATGATAATCAAAAACGATTTTTTAAATTTTAGATAAACACAATTTGACAGCACTCCCAAACAAAAGAGAGCTAGCGTTATCTACCTGTACTGCAGAACGAGAAAAATCCAATCCAAACAGTTCCAGAAAACATAAACGATTGCCCAAGAATCAAGATGAATGTATTTACTTGGAGGTTAGGCAGTCACATCGAGAATCCTCTCCTGCAAATTGTCCTGACAGAAATCTTATTACTGTTTGGTTTACTAGAAAACATTGATATACAACAACGATGGCAATTTCACATGGCCTGTTGAGTATTATTGACTTTTTATCAGATTTACTTTGACCAGGGTGGGGTAACTCGTGCTTCCGCTAATTCCATTCATACGTTTTTAACTATTGAAAAGGATAAACCAGACTCCCTTGCGTTATAGAAGATGCGTTATAGAAGATAAACGATAGACGTCTAACAAGCTCGGGTGGACACTTATTTATTATTCTTGCTTAATAATGTTTACGGTATTATTTATTTTCTTGTTAAGACTTTTAGGTATTTGAGTGGTTTAATAAAAAATTAAGAAATAATCTGGTAAATTAAATATAATTTTTTTATTTAATAGTTATTTCGAGCTAAAATTCTAATATAAGATTTTAGAAACCCTATTTCCTGTTGTGTTAAAATTTCATGATGATTAAATATTAGGAACACTTTTAAATAAGATCTTAAAGTTAATATGCGAGATTGTTT